>JAZKJV010000226.1:0-410056 GCA_037367405.1 Ottelia alismoides
TATGTGGAGATATGGTCAGGGAGATTTTATAGACTATGTATAATGACTTGATATTGAGATTATCTCATATCGGGATACATGCACTTAGAGTTATCTAATTGGATCAGATAACTGAATCTCAATCTTTTATTGACTTTTATCCAGTCAAATAAATTATCCAACTCTTTGGACTAAGATTGTGATTCCAAGATTTAGGTCTCCAAGTGGAGTCATTAAAATCCTTTTTCATCACTCCCTCATAATGGAAGAACCATGGTATACAACCTTTTAAGATTACATCACTCCCACTGCCTTACAATAACTTAGTTAGCTGACCAATCACTATGTTCTTAGATATTATGCCAACCATATTACACACTTGCATATCTCATGGTAGCATTGGTTGAATCCAATATGAATGTTGAATCTCATGCAAGAAATATTCGATCTTCTTAAAGTAGTCATAGTGCTATGCATCACGCGTCTCTTAGTCTATAGTGCTACATATTGGTAGAAAACTTAACCAGGAAGGGAGTTTTATTATCTCATCAGAATACCTTTATATTTGAAGATCTTTATCACCTTAGAATAAGACATAGTCTTAAGTCATTTAAGGCATATGAAGATAAGACTTAAAGGTTAATATCTTCGTAGTCTTCTTACTTTATCTCCATAATAAGATTGGTAACGACTTCCCATTATTAGACATGTGAGCCCAAGGAGAACCATTTCTATAATAAATGTTATTTGTAAATTATTTATTAATAAAAGTTATTGATTTATTCACTTCGTTTAAAATATTATAATATGCATGCAATTATTGGGCCCCTCTATACAAATAGGGGTATTTACCTTGGCCATCTTGCTTTCATACCTCTATTGATTCAATTGTTGGATCATAAAGGCTGGTGTTGGGTTGAATATCTAAGGTGTTGGATTAAGAACTAAACTGCATCATCAAGTGATTATCAAGAACAGATCTTCAACCTGAGAAGAAGATGTCAACCGCTACTTTAAATGCTAACATCCAACCAGCATTTTGAAGCAGGCCCTCTACATAGGAATGGAGATTCAAAGGTGTTGGCTGAGTTAAGCCAAAGAATTGACTTACAGAGACCGAGATAGCAAAGACCTATGTTATAAACTATCACGATATAGGAACACATCCTATGAACCGAGATAAATGTGTTAACCATTAGGTTGATGACCTAATAAAGGTCTATACATCGACATTCTAGTGTACATATAAGGGCATATGAGTAATATGATCTCTCAATGGAAACATACAAGTTCACCACTAAATCGGAAGACATGAGCTCAATAATGAGATACTTGGATAAACTAAATTCCATTAGTGGTCATCTTATTTTAGAAACAATACATTATTAAGATGTATTATATATGATTTGGAAAGTATGTCATCAATACCACCTTCCAATGATTGATTGAGAAACTTATACTTGAGAGTGGCGTGAAATTAATTAATAGTATACCATGACACTTCCATTCCGAGGGAGTGATGGTACATGTTTGGGTTTTAGTGACTTCTCTCAGTGAACTAGTTATTCAATCTTAGTTGGACATTGTACTGAATTCTATTCAGATGCAATGAGAAGATAAGGATATTTTGTCCGATATGATCAAACAACACTGAGAGTACTTTCAGATTTGAATATGAGATTGGATCTCAATGTCCAAGTCAGTACACATAGATTATACGATTACCCTGACCTTATCTCAAAATATTCGTGGAGAAGGAATGCTATTAATGAAAAAGTTCGTGGATTGTTCTGAAAGAAACACAATACAATTATTATGAGAAGAGAGAGAAAATTGGGATAATTAAATTGGATTTAATTATCCAAGATAAGATTAATATGGATAGTGGTATCCCTAATATATTTGGAATAGTGTGGATAAGATCCACATTATTGTTTGGAGACTTATTTATGAATAGAATTTGAAAATTATATTGTGTATGTGAATTGGTTTCTCATTCTGATGTAAATGTAAATATGATTTATGTTTTTAGTTGGATCAATAAATACAATTCATAATTAGTTAGTGGACAATTTTTGAATGTTGGAAATTGTTTTTAATTAATTAACTTCCAATATAAACACACGAATTAAAGTATGGTGATAATAGATATTACCATCAAATAAAATATAATAGATAAAAGGATTATCTCCTCTTTTAGGGTGGATGTCCATGGTGGGTCCATCATGGTGAACATCCACCTAAGAAAATGATAATACTCTCTCTCTCTCTCTCTTGCTGTTGTCTCTTATTCATTTCTTGATAATGACTGGAATTATTAATTAAGATAATTAGAGTTGATAATTGTTATCAAACCTAATCATGTTTGAAGTTGTTAGCTCTATCAGTCTCAACTATTAATTGATTATTAGGAGTCAAATCCTAATGATGTGAATCTAAATGAAAGGAGAAGCCGAGACTACTCTCCAAGAATCAATTCAATTGAAGTCTCTACTCTCTCTCCCCCTGGACGTCTCCCCCCCCCCTCTCTGCTTGTGTCCACCCCTGTCCCAAGGCTGACGAAAAAAGGAGGATCGTTTCCCTGAGTTGTGGGACAATGTGATTCATTACTATGCTCAAAAGTTTTGTCTCTATCGGATCGGACTTTAGACAAGAGGTCTCCTACTTTATAGGCTAGAGGATCACAAAAATGCTTCAAGAGGTAGTTCTATACTTGTGAGAACTTGATGTAACGAATTGGGAAAGGTTCTCGGTTCATGTGGTTTCATCTTTTAGAAAAGTTTAAAATAATGTTGCTATCTAGATTTGTATGATGAATCTCTTTATTTGAGTAGATTTGATCCAATATTCACGCTTCTGTAAAGCGCGAGACCCAAAAACCTCCCTTCACCCATTCCAACCACATTGTAGATATATGATCTTCTATACATCATCGCATACTTTAGGTTTCATATACTGATGCATAAGGTCCTTCAACTATGGTCTTTACTTACTCAACACTTTGAGGTGTCAACTCTTTAGATTATGTCAATACCATATATTAAGTAAAAGAAGCCATTCTTAGAATTTTCCATGTGAAATCCTTCCAAGACATACACTAGATGTGATCATCCCAATGTCCTCTTTTCCTTTTCCTGAACGGCTTCAAATCCAAGATTAAAGAGACATCATTGAGATCTTTTATCGCAAGATTATAGAACAACCAGATCATAGAATACTTCCATCATTCCAAATGATTAGGATTTCATCTAGATTTAGCATGATAAACACAATGACACTCCCGTTAGCTTCATGTATACAATAACTACAAGAAACTTGTTTGAGTCCATAGATAGATTTCGGCTTGCATACCTTTCCTTCCTCAACAATGAAGAACAATAATTTATCTATTTACATAACCTTCTCGAGGTTTTTCAATTGAGGAATTGTAGTCTTAATTTCTATATTCTAGATGTAGTAGTCAATATGTGCAACTATAGATTGCAGTATCCTTATGGACTTAAGCATGACGACATGAGAGAATGACTCATACTAAACGATGCCTTCTCTCAGTGTGTAGCCCTTGGCTATGAGCCGTGCTTTGAAGATCTCTACCTTCACATTGGCTCCCCTCTCTCTTGAAGATCTATTTAAATCCAATGGGTTAGACCCTTTTAGGTGGATCCTTGAGGATCCATAAATCATATTTGTGCAAGGAGACTAATTAAACTTTATTTCTACATCCATCTATCCATGTCGTGATATGCAAGAGCTTCACCAAATGAAGTCGAATCATGTTCATAATCTTTCGATACATGGAATATATATTAGGTAATCTTACCACCCTCGAATTCTTTTGAAGAGGCATAAGTATGTCATCTTCATTTATCTCTCAATTTCTGATTCAAGAATCTCATAATCTTAGAAGACATTGTGAGTTCCTTTACTTCATTCTTATCTTGACTATTTAGGAAGTCATCCTTTAGGAATTTTATTCCTAGACATGAAGACATATTGAGTCTCAAGGTCATAAGGTAGGTATCAAATACCATATTTATACCTAATGATGCAGCACTTTTAGGTGTGAAATTCTAGCTTTTGAATGGAATCATGATTAGGATATATGTCATAGTTTATGTTGTGTATCCTTAGAAACTAAGAGGTGGTCTTGTATAAATCATCATTGATCTAACCATGTCCAACATGACGTTGGCGTATCTCTCTACAACTCTATAGAGTTGAAGATATCCCGGAGTTGTGAGATTGGAAACTATTCCTCTTTCTTTAAGATATTCCTTGAATTTATCTTGAGATATTCACTAACTATATTAACTTCTTTCCTTTTTACTTTGGTTCTCAACCAAAAAGCATGAAGTTTTTTAACTTTTAAAAATTTTCTTACATGTTATAAAGACAAATCATAACACAAATGATTATAAATAAATATTGTATATCATCAATCTCTATTGTGGTGGTATGGAGGGTCCACCCACATTAATATGTATGAGATCTAGAATACATTCTCATCTTACACCTTTCCCGTAAAAGGGTGCCTCGGACATTTTTTTATGAATACAACCTTCATAAGTATGTAAATTATAGGTTTGTAGATAAATCTAGAGGTCTAGATTTTACTAGTCTTTTGATTATATAAAAAAACACATGTCCAAGTCTTGATTCTTAGTCATTGTCAAATTCTATTCATCCTCCAATGATCTTAAAGGTTTTGATTTTTAATATTAAATATATTTATGACATATTAATTAATATTATAATTTTATAAAGTCTTGTAGTTGTTCGATATCTTGTGAAATATATCCATCATAATTTTTTATGATAGGGTTTTCTCATAATATATATATATATACAATATGTTTAGAAATAGATACCGAATTCTTTATAACATCTAGGTCATGGACACATTCTCCAAGACAAAGGACTCTCCCTCTAGAATATGGTAGTCTCTTACTCCATTGGCGACTATTGCAACAATTATCGAATCACATTCAAATGATTACCAATCTTTAGATTAAGTCTGCTATTTTTCTAGAACAAGTGCAACTTGTATGTGTTAGTAGAAACACACTATACAACCATCCAGTTTTATTATCATTCAACGAGTAAGTTGGTATCAATGATGATTTGTAGATGTAGGCTATCACTATAAGCTACTTAAGTATTTCTTTTAAGATCATTGATAGTCAGGATAGTCATACTTCCAGTATTTTAGTTTGTTGTAGTGGTGGCAACCTTTCGACTACGTGGATTCATGTATAGAATTTACATAAGTGCAATCAACTTCTTAACCTTCTTTCCTTTTATAGGATGGACCCATGCTTCCACTACACTTCATTGTATCCTTAACTATCATTAATTAAGATAACATATCCCTCTAATTAAACATGTCCTCGAAGGACTTCAATTTGAGAGTAAATCAACATTTCATGCAATATGAAATGATGAAGTTCATGGAGGACTTGGGTAGAGACAGTAGAATGATGATGATCATCATATCTACATCCATCTCTACTTGAGTAGAATGATCATCATCATATATGCATTCATCTCTATTCAAAAGACTTTGGTTTAGGTATATATTCAAATATTTTGAATACATCATTTCCTATGGAGTCACCATTCTCAATAATGCATGGAACCGAGTTCTTTATGATTTTAAATTGTTGAGAGCACATCTTACTGGCAAAATTTCTCCTTCGGATTTAGAAGTATCTCAACAATTATGATCTATATCGACATGTTGATTTCCAAATACATTGTGAAAGGAATGAGGATGGCAGCGACATACAATCACTTGGTCATTGATCTACTTCATGTTAAATTGTCAATACTTATTTCTATGGGGAATCTAGCATATAGTAAGCACATATATTATGTGTTCAATTGTAGGTACTTAAACCAAATCATGGATCCTATCCATGAAAACTAGTTATAATCGAGTATATAAATATTTTAGTATATGTATAGTGAGGGCAATAAAAAACAAAACAATTTACGTATTTATTTTATTCGACTAAGGCAATATTATTTTTAAATCAAAATTATCTTGCATGTTGTTATTTTGAAAGTCCTTCCTAACTTTTCAAAGCATGAGCTATGTTAACAAATGTCTCAAATAAGTTTTGGGATTTTCTTTCCATATTTATCACACCCCAATTAAATGAGAACATGTAACTACACCGAAAGAAGTTAGAATTCTTTCCGCCATGCAAGTCCAACTTGTATTATCAATGTTCGGTCTTTAACAATCAACCCACCACCCTTGAGGTTATGTTTACATGTTGTTGATTAGAACAATCGTCAATGAAAATAATAGTCTATGCTATGTGCAATCTAATATCACCTTAATTATATAATGGACAATATCATGGTCACTATGCATATGGTTCATCTCTTTCGAGAAATGAAGTGTCTAATCCATGTGCACTTGTACATTGGAGCTACGACTTCGTATATGTGTCTTCGTCATACAAGATGGTGATGGTACCCTCCTCAATGTCGGGAGACCAAGGATTTCATTATATGACTCTCCATATGTGAATTAAATTGAAGATTAATCATTTCAAATCATATTCTCATGGTTAATCAAATTAAAGGAAATCTAGTCATTATTGTAAATAATATATTATTGATCAATATTAATTTAATCTAATTAAATTAACAATAATTCAAATAAGTTGTAGAAAAGGAATTAGCGCAACCAGTTCTTGTAACTCTATACAATTTGCAGTAATTAATTTTTGCATATGCAAACAAACACAATTTTCTCTTTTCAAGAGTATAATTTGATCCATTCATATTTAGCCAAGATATTTTTGACCATGTCATGAATAAATTGAGTAAGAGAATTTCTTTAGCTTATAAGTGCTGATTAAGTAACCACAATAACAATCTAGGTTTAGATACCAAATTTATCTCGATTAAGCTTAACATGAATATATTAAACTGTAATCGAGAAGTTAATTTCTTGTATTATTGATTCACAATCAAGCATTTACCTAATAGCAAATATTAAATATGAAATATATATATTTACACATACTAATTATTGCATACAACCAAACAAACCAAAACTGATTTTAGGTTCCAAATTTGTAATTTCGTGGCCATCGCACTTCAAATTAGAAGGCACCATATAACATGGACTCAAAATTTATTGTGCCCCCAGATACTCCCAATGTATTAGGTCCAAATATTAATGTCAATATATCAAATACATTCTCAACAATTTCAAATCCAGAAATAGAGAAAATAAATTATTGTACTTTATCGAGTCCTCTTCGAACGTCGCATATAGAGAAAACCAATTTCTAAAGGTTGTTTGGTCGGATTAGCACAAAACTTTTTTGTACTGATTAGGGACTTGGTTAATGAATTTTTAATCAATATGTTTGAGTATTATATGACTCAAAATCGGTAGAAAGAAAATTTATAATTTTTCACTACGATCTTTGAACAAAATCCAAGTCTAAGGGAACTTTCTACATCTGAATCCTCTCCTAGACACCACCAACTTTTGGAAGGTATTTTAGGTATGTTTCCAGACCTTCTAGACCATACGAGTATCAAAAAACTATGTTTTAGCGAGCGAACAACAACAACAACAACATATGTTGCTGAAGCATTTGAAATACAGAAGTTATTGAAAAAACAACGTACCTGCAAACAAGGAGATATGGCATTTGGTTCTTGGGACCATAATGCAATATGAAATTTCTGAACAAGCCTTTGATATCATTTTACGGGAGATGATTATCCTCACACATCGTGGAAGAAAAATAAATCCAAATCTAATCATAATAAATAGGTTCATCGTATAAGTCATGTGGATAACACACAAAAAATATAAGGTGAAGCCACACGGTATCAGAAATAATGTTCAAATCATTTCACCATCCATACGAGATGAGTAAAAATACATATGCAGCATGGATGTGTTCCTTAACCTTTAAAGTAGGAGACCTCTAACGTGAGTCTGATCCAACAGAGAAACAATTTCAAGCACAGAGATGACCCCTATACGTCTCCTGAACTTCAGAGATGATTATTTCTTCATGATGCCCACATTCAAGAAGATCCTTGGAGAGGATAAACACTCCAGATTTCATCTTACAAAATCCATCTTCTTCTTCACAAACCTGAGGCACCGAAGAGGATGATCTTCCTCACAGCATCAATTAACCTAATGGAGATGAGAAGAGAAAATGATGGACAACCATATAGAAGAGGGAGAAGGGATGGACGTCAATAGGATTCATCCTTTGATTTTTTAAAGGAACCCTCAATTCTCAGAACTTGGAAAATTAAATTATAAGAGCACTCATGCTTTTTCTTTTATAGGCTAATGGACGGTTAAGATGGCAATCATGTTCCTCGGATCAAATGGCTAGAATTTAGTCTTATTTAAGTTAAATTAGAAAGATAATACTATTAATAATAATATCATTAAGATATAAAGAGAGGGAGGACATGGTGGACATCCACCGTAGCGATCCATTTTTCATGTCCACAAAACAACTTCCATTCTCTCTCCTCTTTAGTTAATCCTAATCCAATTTGAAATATAATCTATTGTCACATATTTATCAAAAAATAGTTCTTAATTATATTTTGACAACAAAAAATAATCCTCCAGGAATCAAATCAAATTCATTAGTCCACAATTAAATGTAAATTCAATTTACATTTTTCAATATTTAATGTGAATCCAATTCATATTAGTATTAATTATTTTAATATGTCCACATGTGTAATCATCTTTGCACATTACTATTGTTCAAGATTAACTAACGTTATTATTGATCGATGTCTCAATGTACATCATCCATGGCTACTTGGAGATAAGGTCAAGTAGATTATATATATCATGTACACTGACTTGATATTGAAATTAGATCTTATATCAGGATCTATACCACTTAGAGTTATCTGATTAGGGTCAGATAACTAAAATCTCAATCTTTTGCTAACTTTAATCCAAATCAAATCAATTGTCTGACTCTATTACTAAGATTGCGATTTCGAGATTTAGGACTCCAAGTGGGGTCACTAAAGTCTACTCTTATTTCATCACTCCCTCATAATACAACCATTATGGTATACAACCTCTTAAGATTGCACCATCCTTGAGTATTCCCAATACTTGTAAATCCAACATATTGGAAGATAGTGATTAAGGATCAGAGGGGGGGAAGCTCGTCGTGGAAGCCTTTCCCACCCTTTTATATTTTGAGGCCAAGTCCAAATCTTGGTTTGATTGTCTTCTTTGAGGTTTATCAGTAAGTATCTCAACATATCACTGGGTGACAGTATTGATAATGTGCTTTCCAAAAGCATATATCGTACTTTCATATTCTTGTCGTATTGCCTAAATAATATCACCATCAATGTAATTTGGTTTATTCCTACTATCTCGAGAGTAATCTCATGTCTTCTGGTTCAGTGAATCTAGTTGATTCCTTCGATAGATCATACATCTCATGTATCCTCACATGCACACCAACTTGCAGGTATACAGACCTTGTTATATCATCAACTTATTGGTCTATCATATGTATGCACTCAGACATGTATGTGTGGTCATGGGATGTATGATTGTTTTGTGACATCATATGACATGTGTCTTAAGTTATCTCAATTTTGTCAGGTTAATACTTTGACTTAAAGTCAACATTTTGACTTTTGATAAACGTTTTAATATTTGGTCAATAATTTGATCTTCTTGGTCAACACTTTGACTTTTAGTCAACACTTTCACCTGATTTATCCGACACCTCAAATCCTTATTCTCATATAGAGGATTTGCATCAAGAGGTTGGCTAGATGTATCTTTGAAGAAAGATTGCCATCTCTTTCTCGGACTGGAGATTGTCTCTTTCTAGTCATTTGATGATGTCAGTTGTGTTCCTCAATCTAATAACTCTTTATATTTATAGCCATGTGTCGGCCTCTATAATCTAACTTTTAGACAACAACTATATGATATCAAGATAACAAAGGTATATTTCTTTGTTTGTAAATGTGAACTTCATTATATTTTGTTTCAGATAAAGAAGTGATTTGCAATAAATTTTATTGCGTAATGGCTCAACATGGGCTCACATTTCCAACACAATCTGTAGTGAAACTAGTGATTATTGTAGCCATTCGATCTTCACCCGACATATCACCATACACTATGATTGTTATGGAATGACAATAGAAGCACTACACATAATTTAGTAATGTACCTACTAGAGAGGATTATTGCAGTTTAAGTACTCCATGGTGAATAACGGTGTTAGTTGGACATTTCATCACCTGTGTATTCCATTTTTTCATGATTATACGTGGATAAAGAAGTTTAAATATATTTTCCAAAGTTCATAGACACTCTCTCTATCTCATATATCCATGTGGGAGATACAAACATACAATTTCTAAAGCAATGAAGGCAATCGGGCCTCGTGCATTATGAAAGAGTGAAGATCAGATCATATCTGATCTAAATAGTAGTACGAGTCACGGTAGTAGCAGAAATTAAAAGAAAAATCGATGGAAACATATGTGTTGGGAACAATTCCCAACCCATTCCATCAAGGTCACATATGTAAAAGGACATACCTTTGAAGTATGACCGTGATCTGCAAGTGTCTAAGCGAAGACACCTCTTGTCTCAAGTCCGATCTGACGAAGACAACACTTGCTGATGCATTGATGAATCATGTGCTTTTCGCACTCCAATGAGATTATCTGAGTAGCATAGCTCCTGATTTCATTACATGAAATGATCTTCCTTCTTCAAGAGCACGGAGCATCGAAGAAGAACCTTCACACGAGATCGATTGAAAATCGATTTGACAGCACAACGATAGGGCGGCCACAGAGGGGATGACCTGACGTAGGGTGGATATTCTCAGTGCAGGAGACAACCACAAGGAGAGAGGGGAGGGAAGGGTGGAAATGTGGGGGAAAAGAAGAGAGACTTGGTGATCTTCAGTTGAATTAAGAAAGACAGAGGTTGTATCTCCTTTTATTCTTTTTTCAGACCGTTAGAATGTACTCCTAATTTTAATCAATGGTCAAGATTGAATTTTGCTTTTCTACCCTCTTTAGGATAAAAGTTGATAATAAATTATCAATTTAATTTATCCTAATTCAATCTCCAATCAAAACAACCAGCACATAAAAATAAATAAAAGAAAAGAGAGCCTCCTTGAATGGGGTGAACGACCATCATGACAGCTCCATTGGGAATCATTCTTTCCTTTTTTATTTTTATTTTGATGTAATATTCATTACAACCAAATTTTTATTTATTGATTTATTTTGAAATTCAATTATCACTAAATAATTCTAAGAGATTGGGGAGCTTGCACCAAGGTGCATATACCTTTACATGCACCGATGACACAAACATCTATTTTTTTATTTCTTTGAAATGAAATCATGTGGGATTTAGATCACCATGTATCATGTTTGTATTTCAAAATTCAATTTAATTCGAGACTTCTAACCCAGACATCAAGATTATCAAATTTTAACAGTCTCGGAATTGTTGAAATTAGCTCTTTCATATGGACATGTTAGGAATATATGTTTATATGATATTTGAAACACACATTCCACTAATAATTCAAAGTAAATCCCGCAAGGTTTCATTTTTTAAAATTAAAATAATAGATGTTTTTGGCATCAGTACATTTAAAACTTACATGCACCTTGGTGTAAGCTCCCCAACCTCAAGATATAATTATAAAACATACATGCCAAAAACGTCCATTTTTTATTTTGAGAATTGAAACCTTGAGGCACTACTTGAATTATTAGTGGGATATGTATTCTGGATATTGTGTAAAATAGATAATCCTAACATGTCCATCTGGAAGGGCTCAATGTTGACAATTTTGAGACTATTAAAATTTGGTAGTCTTGATGAATGGATTAGAAGTCTCGAACTAAGTTGAATTTTGAATTGGGTAGTTGATCTAAATCTCACATGATTTCATTTCAAAAAAATAAAAAATAGATGTTTGTGGTACCAGTGCATGTAAAGTTACATGCACCTTGATGCAAGCTCCCCAACCTCTTATATCTAACCAGTGTTATGAATTCTTTGGATGAAGATAAACACATTTTTGATATCCAAATTAGATGTATAAATGGGAGGAACATATTCTCCATTTTTATGTGCTACATCTGTTTTGAATTGAAGAAATCATCTACTTTTCAAAGCTCGGAATTTAATGTGTTATAGTTCCTTTCTATGGAGGAAGAGAACAAATCCCCGATTTTCTTGTGCATAGGGGATTGCCTTTCAAAGAAAACATGTATTTATTTTTTTCTTACTAGTGCGTAACCAATGTGCTGTACCTTTAGTTTGAGCATATGCGAATGATTACGATGCAAAAGACAAAGTTACCACCGATATAAATACATCACTTATAATACCAATATTGTGAAGAATGCATCATGTAAACAAGAAATCAAATAATGGTGTTTAAATATCGTAAAGTTAAATTTAAAAAATAATGTAGTTATAAATTATTGTTATTAGGTAATGGTTTTTAATCTTATCTTGATATATAACGACTTTTACGATTTTTAAAACATATTACATGTTTTTTTATATATTTGATATTAATATCTGAGGGTTATAAGATTTTATTTAATTTATTTTATGGTTCCATAATGAAACCTTACAAATGTAATCTAAGTCATAAAAAACATAATGCAAACAACACCATATCGAATTTGACATATTACAATGAATAATTTAGTATTCAAATTTAAATTACTACAAAACCATACTTCATTCTTCAAATTCAAAACACAAATCATATTTGTTTTCGTATCTTTAGCAACAAATAATATAACCATGTTTAGCCGTTGATTTTTTTAGTTGTTAAATTAATAACATCAACACACAGGTGTTGTCGCCTATAGTTATATGTGTTTGGGTGAACAAACCTTATACTTCAATCATTGTTTAAGGTCAATAGCAAGTGCTTGCAGCGTGTGCACCTGCGAGTCAAAGTATACTCACTTAGGGCACAATTCCAAAGATTTTTGGCTATAATCCTTATGGCATGGCGTGCACCTCATTCTGTCTAGAATGTACCCGTAAACACCGGGGTTGCTCTCCCACGTAGAATGATGTTCAATTTTATTATGTTTTTTATTTGATCAAACTTTTAGCAGTTTCAATTTTAATTTTGGTTACTACAATAAGTCACATATTGTTGTAGGGTATACTCAAACTTGCATTTATATCGTGTAAGATTCATACCCTACTAAACTGATAAGTAAGATTAAGTGTCAAATTAAAAATTAAATAAATTGAGTGCATGAAAATCTACGAAGAGGCGGAATAAATTATATTTCTCTCCACTGCTGACATCCCATAGAAAATTTCATTTAATTCAATTTAAAAAATACTTAAATACTAAGAGGCGTCCAACATGCGTTGCGCTGAACAAACTCCAATCTATCGAACTAGAGCCACCATTGCATCTAGATTGTTGTTTAGATATTTTAGAGTTTTGGGTTTAGGATTTGTAGATATTGTGTTTTGAAGAATTGGATTTGTCATCCAAAAGGGATTGATGACGCAACTTCTTTTCCGTCTTCCATCAATCTATATATTAATTATTACTCATAAAAGAATTTTCCTCTTTTTGTTAGGTATTGTATACATTCATAACGATAGAAAATTGGGAGAGGCACAACCCATTCTAAAATTGGAAAGGAAAAATAAAACCTCCGTGAAGGGGCAGAATTAGTATATGTCATGGAGGGGCCATGGCCCCTCCTTGATTATTATGTCACTTGTGCAATGTATTAAATTTTTAATATGACCCTTCCTCAATTGTATAATAAAATAGTGTTGTTAGAGAAAAGTTGAAGACATTTAATGGTTAAGTGGTGGAATGATATGATTATTTTTTTGGAGACTAGGGTTCGAAACTCACCTCCCCCAATATTAATTTCTTTTATATATTTTATCCAATCACTTCTCAATCATCAAAATTATAAGTGTAATTTGATATAAAATTGTATTCAAGTTCATTTATCTCTACAATTGTTTCTAGCACTCCTAATAAACAAAAAATATTATTTCTTTTTAATCTTGAATTTTTTTATTTCAAAATTTCACTTGATAATTTAGCTTTTTGGGATGGATTTAGAGAAGCAAATTATTAGATTCTCAAAATTTAAAAATCATTATTGAAAATAATAATATATTTGAAATTTTAACCTTAATAATATATTTAAATTGTAAGTTTATGAAAATTGAAAATTGTTCATTTTAAAAGTATTAACTCCATTTAAAAATGTCATTTGAAAATACACTGATTTTTTCATTTTTGAGCATTTGTATACTTGAACTCTCCTTAATAAAATTCCTGATCCTGCCCCTGCCTTCGTGTCTATCTATATCTATACTTGCCGTCTTTTGAGGAGGAGCATCGACTCGAGTTTAATTTTGCACTCCGTAGATGACATTTCTGACCTTCTTGGGTTTGCCTAATGTCTGATAAATCCTCCAAACTTTTGCCCTTGTACAAACATTTATACATACATTAAACGTAGTTCTAATATTTTTCTAGTATTTTGTATAACAGTGGTTTTCTAAGCTTGCTTTGTAGGAAAAGGGTGTTTGATCGAGTCCGTAGAGATGGCACTTGTCGTCTTATTTTTATTATTCAAATTTCAATACTGGTGTACATCAATGATTTGAAACCTCGCACCTACAGTTTTCTTTGAATTTGAATGACATTGTATACATTTTAAACAATTATGTTTTTTTTGTTAATGATGATCAACCCGATACAGATATTTATTTATCTGCTGTTGTATCAATTTTTAAGCAATTATTAATAAGTGTATTTTTACCAGACAAGGATATGTATTTTCCAGTTCCACAATTATAAATACGGACACAAAGATATTATTATTTTTTATGATATGATCACAGATATTGTTAATATTTTATTGTTAATATTTTATTTTGTGGATATGAAATTGATAAACATTCAGATTTTGAAACGGATGTGTGCTTACTTTTTTCCTCATATCCCTTGTTTCTTTTGAAGATACATTTACGCCGGATCAATTTTATCCATTTAGGAATCCATGCATCATTCTTGTGTACGGAGTCAATTTCAAATTTTATTGCTAACATCCACCTTTATATATCATGATCCGCAAGCACTTCATAAAACGAAGTAGGATCGTCATCCGAATCTTCTGATATATGGAATCCATAAGTCTATGGTGGTCTCACCATCCTAGAATTCTGTCTTAGAGGTTGAAGGTCATTTTTTATAAACTCCTTGATTTGTGGTACAAGAACGCAATCAATCTCAATGGACTCGATAAGTTCTTTTACTTCATTCTTGTCTTGACTTTTAAAGTATTTGTCCTCTACAAAATTTACAACTTTAAATAAATATCTTTTGAATATAAGGGTCATAAAGTAGATATCCGATACTGTTTTTCGCAAACCAAATGAAGTAGCATTCTCCAGTACGAGATTCTATCATGTTTGCATTCACGTTTTTAAGAAAGCCCTAGATTCCTCAAATTCGTGTCGCGTCTAACACTTTTCTTCTTTCAAAACACCTCATGAGATATTTTATGTAATTATTTACTTTTTTTTCAGAAATAAATCATTTCCTTTTTGAACTTTCCCATTACTAATAAAACATGAGTTAGCATAGTACATATTACAAAGAAATTATTGGGAGACGGGCAACAAGCTGCACCGCCAATCCCTTTTGAATGGCAAATCCAATTCTTCGGAATCTTAATAGTATCGTGTTCTATTATGAAGAATCGATTGCAGCATACTTTTTCAATTGTTTCACATTTGCTCCGAGGAACAATGAAATGGTTCTGAAAGCTTTTTATTCATTGATCGAACAGTCAGCCCCATTCATCAATATTATCTAAGAGATCCACACCACATGGAGCGTCCCCCTTCCCCTTGGACAATACAAGAGTCCTCACGACTACTGCCATCGTGATTCATGCGTCAAAGAGCATGCTGAAAGATTAGCGAGAAAAATGTGTTAAATGGGGTAAAAATATAGAGATAATTAAGTAAAAGACTGTAATTGCCGATCTTAGAGATCCATCTTTTTTATTTTGGGAGTTTATCACTTGTGCCACTCCGAGATCTCGCAATTTCACTTATGCCCCTATCTTTTTGGTAATATCAGTTGTACCCCTCACTTCTTGCCGTTTTATCAATTGTGCCCCTTGGGTTAGTTGCCGTCCATCCACAGTGCAAACGGACGTTAACTTTGAGGACATAAGCGGAATTAGTTTAAAAAAAAGATTCAAGGGTCATTTCTCCACCACCTCATCTTCTTCATCTTCCTCCCTTCTCTTCCTCCTTCACAGCTCCTCCCTCCTCCTTGAGCTCTCCTGCATCCTCCCCCGAAACTCCGGCTCCACCCATGCATAGCCTCGCCTCCGTCCACATCCTCCTCCTCCCCCCGCCCCTGCACCCGCGCCCCAGCGACCTCCGCGCCGAAGCGACCCCTGCGCGCCCTCCCTCCTCCCCCCTGCGCCCCTGCGACCCAGCCCCGCGCCCCTGCACCCCCACGACTCCTGCGCCCCCTCCCTCCTCCCCCCTCGCCCATGCGCCCTCGCCCCGCCCCTGCACCCCGCGCCCCTACGCCGCCGCGACCCCTGCGCCCCTGCAACCCAAGCCCCGGCCCCTGCGCCCCCGTGACCCCTGAGCCCCCTCCCTCCTCCCCCCTCGCCCTTGTGCCCTCGCCCTGCCTCAGCCCGCCCCTGCGCCCCGCGACCCCTGCACCCCGTCCCCGTGCCCTACCTCCCCCGCGTGCCTCCTCCCGCAGCACATGCTCCTCTCAGGTCACCCCCAAATTCTTTCATTATTTGTTAAGTTAGAGATAAATTTTTAATTAATTGATTCATGAAAATTCACCGAAAAATTCAATAAAATTCACCGTTTGATCCGTAATGAGTGATATATCCGTGAAAATGCAAAAATTTTAAAGATTTGATGGATGCACGAAGGTGTAACTAAGAGAGAGAAATTATGAAGAGAAAGGAAGAAGAAGAAATGGAGGAGGAAGAAGATGAAGAATTCTGGACAATAATACCCCTCTTAACTGCACCAAAGTTTGAAAAAACCATGGTTAAGTCAACTCATTGACGATCAATCTGACGGAAGGGCACAACTGATGACGGAGAATGAAGTGAGGGGCACAACTGATATTACCAAAAAGATAAGGGTATAACTGATATTGCGAGATCTCGGAGGGGCACAAGTGATAAAATCCCTTTTATTTTTTAGTCAACAAAAAAATCACGCATGAAATCAGCAATTTTCCCACCTTCTCACGGTACTAGTTACTTCCTACCAGCACCTTCACACGCATTCCCCAATTGATGCTAATCCCCAAACTAAGCTACTCTTTGTCTAAAGAGAAAAAACTGTGCCCGCGGGGAAATAAGCCTTCAAAAAATATATTAATAACTACGCAAAATAAATTACAAAGACGCACGACTTAAAAAGAACTATCATATGTTCAAACACATTTTCCACGTAACATTCTCTTGATAAAAAAATCACCTCAATTTTTACCAACCAAATTACCCAAAGAGTACGTTTGGTTGGAGAATAAGCAGGAATAAGGATGGAGAATAAGGAGAATAAGGGTCTATTCTTTGTTCGGCTGGAGGATAGGAATAAGGAGAATAATGTGAAATAAAGGTAGGTAAGGTGGGATAAAGATAGGAATAAGAGTAAAATAAGATGCAATAATGGGAAATAATCGTACCACTGAGAATTGTGTCGGGAGGAAAATTGACCCCTTATTCCAGGGCTATTCTCCAACCAAACAAGGCAAGGACAACCGGGACAGAAAATTTGATTTAGGGTCAATTTACTCACAGATCCATATATATTTTAGGCCCTTTTCCTTGTAAAATTTTCTCTACTTTAGAAACTTAACACATTCCTAACGGAAAGGTATGCTGTTTTTTCCCTCTTAAATTGACTGTAACGACTTCTTACTGTCAAAACTGTAATTTAGGAGGTGTCTTAAACTACCTCACCATTTCAGGGAAAAAAAAGACAGTTTGAGGGCATCCTAAAACTTACAAATCATAGCAAGAAAAAAACATGATAGAATATCTGCGCTGATAAAATTTCCAAGATGCAAACTGCAAAATAAACAAGGGATCATCACCATTACAAATATCTATGCAGGATGGCTACCTGCCATAAATACAATCTTCCTTTACAATTCACAATCTACATACAATGCACCCCCATTTTCCTTTCTTCCACGAAAATTCCAAACGGAAAATAATCGCGCTAACTCAAGTATAGTTTCCACCCGATGTGAATCTTTCCTCCATTGCATCCATTCTCAGCTGTATTATTATTCCTTACTGAAGATCTTAATCTTTTTTGACAGCTTTATCGAGGGCGGCGAGCCTTTCCACCAATGGAGGATGTGAATAATGGTAGGCCGAATACAACGGATCAGTGTTCATTGTCGACAGATTCTCCTCCTGAGGAAAAATAGAGGAAGAATGCAATACAGTGGTTAGAAAGATGCACTTTCTTGCATAAGAATAGCAAATATAATGCATATGGACATTTTTTACCGCATCCAACCTGACCGAAAGTAGAAAATTACATATTTTTTGAAAATCAGAAAATAGAGTTGGCAAGTGAAAGTAAATAGTGAGTTGCATTCAGAAAAAAAAACATCTGGTTTTCCAACTTTCTCGAGAAGCTTGGGCTGCCATTTCAAATGAGAAGGGATGTTGCTTTCTCGGGCATATTGCAATTGGGATTTGAGCAACAAATGAAAACACAACCCCGTCCTAGAACCAACCCACACAAAATAGTCCAACATCTCGAAAAACGTGAAATTTCATTCTACAAAAGTCCACATTAATTTAGCGGCATCCATGCACCAGCCAGTACGGCAAGATATTATAAGGGGCAAATATCGAACACAATACCCAATATCTCGAGCCAATGTATTAAACATGGCTGCATCCAAATGCTAATACGCGTTGTTTGATCCTTCGAACATTTGACACGTTTAGAGAGACAGTACTATTTAACCTATTAATTTACCTTATACATACTTATATATTGTTGGTGGAAAGAGTTGTTGTATTATCCAAAGAACCCTCGGCTCTCTTATATAGAGGAAAGCCTATGGGTAAACTACATAAGTAGCAACTACGGAAATAAAAATTGATAAATAGTACACCGACTACATAAATATCTCTACACTCCCCTTCAAGATGGAGCATAGATATCAATCATGCTCAGCTTGGAAGAACACTTCTGGAATGGTCCTCTGAGCAATGGCTTGGTGAAAATATCGCATGTCTACTCCCCTGAACTCACATGTGAAGTAGAAATCAGGCCTCTCTGGATCATGTCTCTGGTGTAGTGGCAATCTACTTCAATATGCTTAGTTCTTTCATGGAAGGCAGGATTATTGGCAATGAAAGTAACAATACGGCTTGATTATCACATTTTAGCTGCATGGGTAGAGGTACATCTATATGCAAGTCTTCTAGCACAGCTCAAACCCACATCATCTCCGTGCTCTCTTGTGCCATTGCCCTATATTCAGATTCAGCACTAGATCTAGCCACAACAACTTGTTTCTTGCTTTTCCAAGAAACCAGAGAGCTTCCCACAAAAACTGCAAAGCCTGAAGTAGACTTTCGATCCTTGGGACATCCTGCATAGTCTGCATCCGCACATGCCGAAATAAATAAATCTGTGTCCTTTCTAAACAGCAATCCTGAGCCTGGAGAAGACTTTAGATACCATAGTATCACATACATAGCATCCATATGTATCTGTCTTGGTTGTTCCATGAATTGGCTCACTCGACTCACTGCAAAGGCAATATCAAGTCGAGTTATAGTGATGTAAAGAAGCTTACCCACCATTTCTCTATATTCTCTTGTCAACCTCCTCAGTATCGTTGTCATATAATTTCATACTTGGATCCATAGGAGTATTCGAGGGTCTACATCCAACCATGCCCATTTCAACCAGCAAATCTATAATATCTTTCTTTTGGGTCGTCACAAGACCCTGTGCATTCCTAGCAAAATTCTAGCCCCAGAAAGTATCGTAGGGTACCAAGATCCTTCGTGACAAAATGACGGCCCAAAAATATTTTTGCTATCTCTATCCCTTGAGCATCATCTCTTGTCACCAAAATATCATCAACATATACCATGATGACAACCGTACCTCTCGAAGTCTTATGAATGAACGAGTGATCGGCATTTGATCTTTTGAATCCTTGTCGTTCAATTAGATGGGACAGCTTCTGGAACCATGCCCTTGGACTCTATATAAGGCCATATATCGCCTTGTGAAGTCTACACACCATATGACTCTCCCCCTCAGCAGCAAACCCCACAGGGTGCTGCATGTAGACTTCTTCCTGCAGATCACCATACAAGAATGCATTCTTAACATCAAGTTGGAACAAGGGCCAACCACGTACCACGACCACTAACAAAAGAATATGAAGAGTGGAGTGACGGGCAACTGGAGAGAAGGTATCCATATAATCCACGCCGTATGTTTGTGTAAAACCTCGCGCAACTAGCCTTGCCTTGTAACGATCAAGACTACCATCTGCGTGATACTTGACAGTGAATACCCATTTGCAATTAATGACATATGCTCCTAAGGGAGCAGGAACCAAGCTCCATGTACCATGTGACTATAGAGCATCCATTTCCTCCTCCATGGTAGAATGCCAACAATCAATTTTCAAGGCATCTTGATAATTCAGTGGTATCTCCACAGAAGACAAAGCCACTGTAAATCTCTGAAAGTCCCCCGTGAGGCGATGAAAGGAGACCTGGGAGGCAAGAGGATACGAAGCACAATTGCGTTTCTGCTTCCGTATAGCAACATGAATATCCAGATCATCAACCATTGTACTCGTTGGTTCACATTCCTCCTGCAATGATGAATCCTGCACACGCACACTATTCGACCCAACATTAGTAATAACATCAGGACATACCTTAGGCGTGCTGGATGATTGATGTGTAGCAGGAGCAAGACCCGACCGGCGTGTATAATACTTTGGTAGTGGCGAGACTAGTGGTTTTGGTGGTGGTGGTGATGGCGTGACCACAGGGACTGGAGTGGACTCTGGTGAACTCAAAATTGGAGGAGGAGGAACATAGACCTCATCATTAGATGTGGATGAGGCCAACCCGTCACCTGCAGGAGAGAAGTACATAACAAACTCAAAGAATGTAATATCAAAACTGACGTAGTATTTCCCGTTACAGGATCATAGCAACGGTATCCCTTCTGAGTCCGAAAGTAACCCACAAAGACATATTTGACAGCCCTAGGTGAGAGCTTGTCAAGACCAGGAGACAATTGATGAACAAAAGCAACAGTACCAAAAACACGAGTATGAGAATAAATCCTTGTCTAGAAACACAACAGAAAGAGGAATTTTCTCACCAAGTATTGAGGACGGCATACGATTGACAAGGTAACATGCTGTAAGGACGGCATCTCCCGAAAAAGAAATAGGAGCACAACTCTGGATAAGTAGGGTTCGAGTAATATTAAGAAGATGACGATGTTTTCTCTCAGCGACTCCATTTTGTTGAGAGGTGTATGCGCATGTGGTTTGATGAATAATTCCCTTTGACGAAAAGAATTGTGAGAGAGAACGAGTGCAAAATTCCAAAGCATTGTCAGTACGAATATATTTCACATGAGAGGAAAAAACATTTGCACTTCATTGATAAGATTTCTGATAACATCTCCTGCTTCAGATTTATTCTTTAATAAAAAGACCCACAACACACGAGAGAAATCATCAACGACTACAAGATAAAACATGTGTCCCTGGTGATCAGGGACACGACTTGGACCCCAAATATCAACATGAAGTAATTCAAAAGGGGAGCTATTGCTCCGACACTGACGACTAGGGAAGCTACCTCTATGGTGCTTTCCCAACTGACAGGCTTCACACCGGAAGGAAGAAGTCAGAGAAATCTGAGGCAAGAGATGACGCATCTTCTAAAGAGGAAGGTGACCAAAGCGTAGATGCCATGTATACGGAGAAACAGATCCAGCCACATGAGAGGAGACACCAGCATATGAACTCCTGGTTAGAGTCGTTAGACGATAAAGACCATCCTGCTTAGAACCACAGCCAATCACCCTGCCCGTTAGAATGTCCTGGAATACAAGAGAAGATGGGTCAAATATAACACGACAGTGCAAATCTTTTGTAATCTGACTAGTAGAAAGCAAGTTCATCGAGAAATCAGGGGCATGTAAGACATTCTGGAGATGCATGGAAGGCGACAAGGTAACCTCCCCCTGTCGAATAATGGGTGAATGAGTCCCATCAGCTATTACCACTGACCTCCCTGGTGGAATCTCCCTGTACCACATAAGTATGTCTCTGTCGCGGCAAAGATGATGTGTGGCACCAGAGTCCATGATCCAATCTGAGACATTGATGAATCTGTGATTCATCACATCAAAAGTCAAAAATAGAGCCTTGTTCCCGAGAAAATAGAGGCATATTTCCTTTTATCTTGCATAAATAACACTCATGCATGCATCCATAATTCATGCATTATAGCAGCTCATCTGCATCTAAATAAGAAGCCAAAAATCCCCTGTACAAATACCCCTTCATCAAATAACTCCTTCTCTATAATATATGTGTATATTCTTAATAATAGAGGGAAGAATGCCAAAAAGCCACCCTTGTAAAATAGCCCAAACATCCTGGGAACCCTTGTACATTAAAACACACATAAAGCCCTCATACAAACCCCTAATTAGGTCTACTCACTCTTAGAATACTACATATTAAAAGACCTTTAAAATGAGACTAATTTCATTGCAATTGGAGCTTGTATGAGAAACTTGGGTTTTTGGGTCATTTTGTATACTACATATGTACATTTATGTATCCTTGTATTTATGTACCATATTTGACCTTATCTCCGTCTTTGGTCAACATGAAACTTGTAGATCTCATCAAGATCTACAACTTTCATGTTTTGAGTTTTTTCCAAATTCGGCTTCCTCTTCGATCTACACGCATTTTTCCCTCCAGCCATTCACAGCAGGCCACGTGGCGCCCTCTGATTGCGCCACGCGGCCCGCTGCCCTTCGCCTCGTCCGCCCGCGTCCTCCACCGTTGGATCGCGCTTCAGATCCAACGGTCCAGGCCCTTCCACGCTCTTAACCACCTCCCAGCCACCCGATCCGCTCCACACTTCATCTCCACCGTCCCTTAGCGTCGCGCTCTCAACAAGCCACGTGGCGGCATCCACGCCGCTCGATCGCGCCCCCGATCCTCTCATCACAGCCGCCCATCTTCCAGCGAGTCTCGACCCTCAGATCAACTCCACCCTTTCATCTGAACCATCCGCTCGCGCTCGCCACAACGCGCCACGTGGCGCTCTCATAACCCCTCATCTGGGCATCCCAGATCTAATCCTAACTGCTCGCTACGCGCTGATCTCCACCGTTGGATCACAAGATCCAACGGTGGAGACTTCGTCTCCTACCTCGGGGTACCCCCTCTCTCCCACGATCTCTGCCTTGCGGGAGGGGCACCCCCTTCCTATTCTTGGAAGCGCTCCCTCCACCCTCGCCGGCCGCTGACCTCCCCACGACACACCCCACTCATCCCTCTCCCTCGCCAGCTCCCTCAAACACCACCATCTCCGCCACACTCGCCCCACGACAGCCACCAACTTCGCCACTCACCCATTCCAGCCGTCACCTTCATCCTTTAAATACCCCCTCTCCGGCCACATTCATCCCCATCCGCCACTCCAGAGAGATCCCTCGAGCTCCAAGCTTCCTATTGGTGACAGAAATTGGTTGAATTGTCGAGCGAAGACAGAGATCCAACTCCGGCGAGATCCACGGCCGCCACCGCCGTGCCGCAGCCTCCCTCGAGCCGCTGCCTGAGCTCGGGACCCTACCGATCCCTCGAGCGACGACCCTGGAACTCCCAGCAGAGCTCCAATTCCCAGGTAACTCTCCCATCCGTTCTCCGATCTTCTTCTTCTTTTTCTTGCTTTTTCTCTGCTTTTATTCGCTGTCATTGATCACCCTCGCACCTTCCAATCACCTCGGCGAGTTTCGCGTCGAAGCTCCGATCATCGCAGCACCATCCGCACATTCCGACGACGCATACCACCTTCCTCCGACGAGCAGCTCCGCCATTTGGCCGGAGCTTACTCACCAGACCATCGCACTCCACCGTAGGCCTCGCCGCTCACTCACCTCACCTCCACGAACACCTGCACGCCTCGGCTATACGTCTAAACCCTTACAGGCGCTAAAATCTTCATTGGACGGAGCCTCGCCGGAGCTCCCTTCGAGCTTCATCGACGCTGAGCTTCAGCACATCGCCAAGGATCTTGAGGCCACCGGAGGCTCCGCCGTGCACTCCCGTTTCTTCCGAGCTATTTGGAAGCTCGAGACGTCCTTCATCGACGCCTGGCGATCAAGGCGGAGCTAGGCGACCTTCACCGGAGCACAGCCTTCTCCTCCGCAGGCGGCGGAGGACCATTCGAAGACGACGCAGCAGCAGCCGTTCGATCATCCGATCGAACGATCCTCGTCCCGCCACGTATTCCATCAACGCGACCTTCCTCGACCGTTCATCGCACTTCTGATCCGACGCCTCGCAAGTCGCCACGTGCCTTCATCGACATCCCTTGGATCATCTTGATCCAAGGGCCTTCAGGCTGCCACGTAGACGCATCCGAGCCTCGGCATCCAAGCCTAGGCTCGGGTAACCCGAAGCTGCATCGAGGCTAGACCGAACCTCCAGAAGACCCGAGCCTCGCTCCGAGCCTCCGACGGCCTCCGAACCTAGGTTCCCCCACGTGAGGAGCACGTGCGACCTGGGTTATTTGCACCGACGCCCCTGGAGCTTTCCAAAATTGCGAAGAGGTCCCTGTGAAGCAGACATCACGTGAGGAGCACGTGTTTCGTGGAGAAATTGCATAGAAGTCCTGCATATTATTGGTAATTGCATTTTAGTCCCTGTCAGCATGTTTACTTATTGAAATTTTATTTTCCAGTATTGTATTTACACCCTTGTGTTTGCACGTGTCCCTAGAGTGCATTTTTCATCATTTTGAAGTTCTAAAAATTGCATGTTGTTGAGAATTTTGTCCTCTACCTGTTAGTACACGTGTTCTAATTTTTGTTGGCTTAATTGAATTATTAATGAATTAATTGGTTCATTTGTGACATATTTTGCCCAGTGATGCCTTTTGATTTTTAATTAATTATCCGTGCCTTCAAAAATCACCAAAAATTCACAGTAGCTTAAGGACATTATTTTCAACACACCATAAAAATTTCATAGCATTTGCACGCATATCGAGGCCTGAATAAATAGTTTAGTGATTTTCTTGAATTAATTTTAATTAATTCATTTCACAATAAATTTAAGTTCTGTTAATTTTCCTAGGTCCCTGATCATTAGACCCTCCTAGGATAATTTTAGTTCTTGGAAAAATTGTGATTTGATATTTATTAAAAATGAAACACTGAAAATCACTCTGACTGTTTAGTTAATTCACAGAAAATTTATTTTGAGTCGAAAAATTCCAAAAAAATTAGTGTAGGTCATTTTCATCATAAATAATCTTCTGGCCAATTTTCATTATTTTTGGACTTCGTTTGACACATCAATTAAATTTGACTTTAAATTGGCTAAGACTTGTCTGCATATGTCTGCATAAGAAATAAAAATTACCAAAAAAATTTTGACCCTCGAATATCAACACTTGAAAATTGCTGTAATCCACCTAAGGAGACAGTTGCCTCCCTGAGATCGACCTTGGACTCCACCAAGTAAAAAAATATCACCGCTTAAAATTGACCAAAATCTGAGTTAAGTGGTTTTTGATCAACCTCTCGTATCCGACTGCAACGAACACTTACAATTAATTTGGACCATTAATTTGCCCGAATTAACTAAGGGTGCGGGGAGCGATATCAAAATGGCGCCGTTGCCGGGGAGGCACGGCTTAGGTTAATTGTAGCATATTTTTGAAGTGTTTGATTTCTAACCCCCCGGGTAGTCTGACCCCCGGTTTTTCTTGTAATTATTTCTCTTATTTGTTTTATTTTTGCTCTATTTTTGTGTCACTCTCTGACCTCTATTTCATTTTTGTGCGAGGACCGCGAGGAGTCGGTGACGCTTCAAGGACTTAGCATTTAAAGTGTGTTGAGAGAAAGAGAGGCATTGTACTTTTTATTTTATTTTTTTCTTTTGCATTATTTCCAGCGGTTCCCGTTTGGGAGCTCGCGCGTGTAAATATAGTGGAAAACCGTGTCCCGTGTGCTGTGTGGGTGATTGGTAATTAAGCTTGCACTAGCGGCTCCTCGAGCCACTCTAGGACTTGTTTGTGCTCGTAATCAATAGGACCACACAATACACTTAATAGACGCACCTAGACCGCAGGACTTAGTTCAAATTAAACTGTTCTTCACGCTAATAGAACTGCCTGTTTAGGAGCGGCTTTCATCGCCTGCATTTGCATGTAGAGTAAAGTTTTCAATTCTGTATAGCATCCTGCATCAAAAAGCGAAGGATCACTGTAAGTATTCTCTACTCAGCATACGCATCATCGATTTCAACTTGCATCGGCTTTTCTCGATTTCCCTCTCTGATTTTCTCACTTAATTTAAAAAGGAAATTGGGACTGTCCAATAGGCGTGATTTGTGGTGATTAATTACAGTGATAACCTAACTTTAAAATCGGGACTGCTAACAGTATTGACCATAAAAAGGGAATAAAAGCTGAAAATTGTTTGCGGGAGACTAATCCCCGACCTTGTTTTCAGGCTGAGTGAGGGTACCTGAGTGTGTGTGAACACCCTAAGGTAGAGCCCAAATCCCCGTCTTCCATATCACGTTCTAACTAATCCTAGCAAATATCACGAGCCGAATATTTTCAGATTCTTTGACTAGTACCAAGTAGCCTCCGCCTGTCTCAGGTAGATAGGGGCGAAATTGCGGTACTTCGCGACAAGCTGCCAGTAACCCCCCGGGGCGAAGTTCTGGCCTTGTCAGCCTCCGCCTGCTTGCATGTAGATAGGGGCGTGGTCACTGAGTCCATCGGCTTGGGATAGGAGCGAAGAAAGGAAGGAGCGGCGGTATCTTAGACGACAGGATAGACAGGGAAGACGCATCCGGCTCTGAGCCGACTTCCCTCTAGGCCGCGTAATCCTTGCTAGATTTGCTTGAAAATCACACTTAAAAACTACAAGATAAATTGGACTCAACTTTGAGTCCTTCACTGTGTTGAGTGTGAATCCAGGGTCTTGGATTGATCTTGTGCTTGCTTCAGGTAGGAGTAAAATCCTATCTTCTTCTTTCACCAAGATGAGTGACTGGGGAGATCTCGACGCACCGTTCACTGATCTCTCTATGAGTCCCCCAAGTAACTCGTCTTTTCCGGTCCGAGCGCACCTTGGACCACCCAGGACTCATGACCCTCTTGAGTCCTGGTTCCCTCCGGCTCAGGGTGGTTACTCTCAAACCAACCCTCTTATCTCCTCTGAGATTACCGAGGAAGATCATTGCCTCGGTAATCCCTTCCTTGATTCAACCTCTAACACCGACCTTATTTTCCAATTCCCAGAAGTAGAGGAAGAAATGCCGCCAAAGATGCCGCCTGATGAGGACCAGATGAGACAGATTCTAAGACGCCTTGCTGAAGCTGAACAGAAAAATGCTGATCTCACTGCACGAATGGGGCGGATAATAGTAGCTGAAGGGATCGACCGACCAATGGTCGATACCTATAACCCGGCGGAGAACGAAATCCAGAATTGGCTAGCACCTGCAGTTCCCGACCAGGCATTCGAGCTGAAGCCCCACTTCCTTGGCCTGCTGCCGAAGTTCAACGGAAACCTAAGCGAAGAGCCGTACACTTTCCTCCGTGACTTCGAACTAGTCTGCAATAATCTGAGCCATCCCAATGTTGGCCAAGATTATATCCGACTGAAAGCCACCCCGTTTGCCTTAGGAGATAAGGCTGCACATTGGCTGAAAAACCTAGGGGTGGTATGTACTACCTGGATGCAGTTCAAGGACCTCTTCTTGAAGAAGTTCTACCCACTCAGTAGAACCAATCAGATGCGAACGAAGATTGCCAGCTTCGCCCAAGGACCCTGCGAACCGTTCCACGAGGCTTGGGACAGGTTCAATGACTTAGTACAGAAATGCCCATGCCACGGCATTTCTAAGGCAATCTTAGTCCAGACCTTGTTCTGCGGCCTAACCCCAGAGATGCAGGGGTTAGTCAGCGCCGCCTGCGGAGGAAGCTATCTGAACAAGAACGAGCACGCCGTATGGAAAATCCTAGAGCAGATGGCAGAAACCAGCAGGTCACAGGCCACAAGGGCCTATCAGTTGTCTCCCTCGATTCTATCCAATGAGACAACTAGAAGGACTGTTGCAGATCTGACAGAGGACCTCATCCCCAGCATGGGGATGATTGCAGACAAGCTTACTATGGTCGAGCAGATCCACAAGAGAGTCGCGGAGATGGAGTCTCTTTCGAGCCTTCCCAAGAAGGTGGAGGAACTCTCTGAAAAGGTAGCCAAGATTAAGCTACCCACCCCTTCTGCACCACCTGTACCTGTACATCGAGTCCATCTTGTACAGGAACAGGCACCGGGGTCTCAGAGCAGCTGGGATCAGACTTACACCCAGCAGAACCATCATGTACCCCCACCAGTGGAGACAGAGTACGAGGAGCCTCCGCCCGTTTACGAGATCAACGGGCTCTGGTATAGCCGTGACCCATTAGTCCGGCAAATCGAGATGGGGAAGGACCAGGCACACCGCCCAACCCCAGTCTACCAGGAGACCAGGCCCGTCACAATTCCGCGATATCAGTCCAGGCCAGAACAAGGGTACCAGCCGCAGCAGCGCACTTACCAGCAGGGGCCAGCACCGCCCCATCAGCAGCAGTATCAGCACGGCCAGCAGGGCCAGTTCAGGACCGCATCCACTCAGCAGCCAGCCCAGCCCACCGAGTTGGAGTCCCTCACCTTGGCGATCCAGACCCTGTCTGATAGGGTCCAACAGATGCAAAACGACTACCTGGACATGAGAACCGACATCAATCGGGTCTCTCGTGCTCAGGACCAACAAATGGCGCCAAGGACTCCAATTCCCGCACAGGTTCAGGCCAACCCAAATAGCATACAGCAGGGCCAGAACCGACCCCGAGATCAGGTATACTATTCAGATAACTATTTATCTGAACATGAGATCCTTTCGTACGATAATGTTAATCATATGTCCCTCAGGAGCGGAAGGACCGTGACCATACCTGATCGGGCACGGGCACAACAGGAAGGAACCTCCGAAATTCGACCTGAGGAGAATTCGGAGGAGGAAGAGGAGGAGCACCACCGTCACCACCAGCAGAAGAAGAGGACATCTGAGTCCTCGAAGCACCAGCCCCGCAGTCATCCAGAGTCCGACGACACCGATGAGCCCGCACCTCCATCTGAGGAGGACCAGCCAGAAGAAGCGGAAGAAGCATCACCGGTTTCGCCCAAGCATTTCCCTTTTCGTCAGAGTCAGAGTCAGAGTCTGTATAAAAGTCCGAGTCTTGTTCAGAACTCAGTTTCAGCAGCTAATGAAGATATTTCAGTTCCAGAACCTGAGTTAATAATCCCTTTCCCCCAAGCTCTCAAGGGTGGGAAGAAGAAAAACAAAAAATCCAAAAAAATGACCCTGAGATGGCTGAGTTTTGTAACAAACATATCAAGGTCACAATCCCCTTTGACAAGTTCGTGGAAATGACTCCTGCATTCCAAAAATACCTTAAGGTGAGATGCACACCTACTAGGGTTAGCAGGAAAACCAAAAGCCGTGTTGAGAAACACGTCCTATCAGTAGCCACGACTTGTGCAATAAAGAACTCGTTTCCTCGGAAACGAAGAGACATGGGTGCACACTATGTAGTGAGTCATGTTGATGACATCGCGTTTGCACGCACTCTCCTGGACAATGGTTCCTCGATCAACTTGATGCCCACAGCCCTCTATGAGCGGCTCGATCTCGGACCTCTTAGGAAATCTAGAGCTATTCTTCAGTTCGCGGACAAATCCACTAAGAGGTCCCAAGGAGAGTTAAGGAACATTGTGATCAAAGTCGAGGGGCAGGAATACATGGTGGACTTCACCGTCCTCGATATGGAAACCCCTCGTAATTGGAGAGATTCCCAGATCATTTTGGGTAGGCCCTTCCTCAGAACAGCAGGGGCCTTATTCGATTATAAGAATGGGAAAATTCAGTTCCAAACTCCAGGCAGAGATGAGGAACTAGAGATGAAGCAGACGAGATGGCAGAGACCAGACTCCGAATCCAGCACCGAGTACTCTTCTATCGAAACAGACCGTGAACATGTAGACTTAGTTGGGCCATGGAGACAGAACCCAGCCAGCACCGATGTGTCCATCTCCTTTGAAGATGATCCAGTGCATGAGTCAGTCTGCGAGATCCTCAGGAACGAGTACAGCTCTGAGCCTGCATCGCCCTACATCTTCGATGACACAGAGGCCCAAGTGGGCCTGTCAGTCCTTACATCCTTAGGACAATCGGAAGATGAGGATGACGAGTCGGACGAGGCGTTTGCCGATTGCATGGAGACTTTTGACGATCCGACTCCAGAGCCGAGCTTGGTGGCAGCCACTGCAGAACAGGATCCAGCCACTTCCAACACCGAACCAGATCGGATTGAGCCAGACTTCTTAGACGATCATACCATCCCTGAGCTCAAACCCTTACCCACAACCCTGAAATATGCCTTCCTTGCGGGCCAAGACAAGAAATTTCCGGTCATTATTAGTTCGCAATTGACCGAGGAGCAGGAATCTCGCTTACTAGAGATCCTGGAGAAGAACCGCAAGGCAATAGGCTGGAGCATTTCCGATCTCCACGGGATAAATCCCGCTCTGTGTTCGCACCATATATATTTGGAGAACGAAGCCAAACCCTCTCGTGAATTCCAACGACGGTTGAATCCAAATCTACGAGAGGTTGTGAAGAAAGAGATAGAAAAATGGTGCGACGCGGGTTTTATTTACCCAATCTCCGATTCTAAGTGGGTGGCTCCAATCCATGTTGTCCCGAAAAAGTCGGGAATTCAGACGACCACCAACGAGGACGGAGAGGAGATCGTGACAAGAGTACCCACGTCGTGGCGCGTCTGTGTGGATTACAGACGCCTGAATGCCGCGACGAAAAAGGATCATTTCCCCCTACCATTTATTGATCAGATTTTAGAAAGACTAGCGGGGAAAGAATTCTTTTGTTTTCTTGATGGGTTCTCGGGCTACAATCAAGTAGCCATAGCTCCAGAGGACCAGGAAAAGACCACGTTCACATGCCCCTTTGGTACCTATGCTTTCAGGCGCATGCCTTTTGGGCTATGCAATGCTCCAGGTACTTTTCAAAGGTGTATGATTGCTGTATTCGCCGAAATGGTCGGCGAATTCCTGGAAGTCTTCATGGATGACTTCTCGGTCCACGGCGACTCTTTTGATTCCTGCCTTAGGAATTTGGACCGAGTCCTCAAAAGATGTTGTGAGGTCAATCTGGTGCTCTCCTGGGAGAAAAGTCACTTTATGGTGACGGAGGGCATAGTGTTGGGGCATGTCATCTCCAAGAGAGGAATGGAGGTTGACCCTGCCAAGGTGGACGTGATCAGACGACTCCAGCCACCAACCAACGTACGGCAGTTGCGGTCGTTCCTCGGGCATGTCGGATTTTATCGGAGATTTATAAAGGATTTTTCTAAGATTGCCCGACCGCTAACTGAGCTTTTAGGCAAAGACGCGGAGTTTATTGTCGATCACAAGTGTCTTGAGGCCTTTAAGCGGTTACAAGGAATGATCATGGACGCACCCATCTTACAAGCCCCAGATTGGTCTCTTCCTTTTGAGATCATGACGGACGCCTCAGATTATGCTGTTGGGGCTGTATTGGGACAAAGAAGAGATGGCGTCCCGTTTGCAATTCACTACGCAAGCAAAGTGCTTGATTCGGCTCAGCGTAACTATACAGTTACCGAAAAGGAAATGCTTGCGGTAGTGTTTGTCTTGGACAAATTCAGATCTCATTTAATCGGATCCAAGGTAACTGTGTTCACAGACCACACGGCACTACGATATTTGATGGAGAAGAAGGACGCGAAGGCGCGTCTTCTTCGTTGGATTTTACTTATCCAGGAGTTTGATTTGGACATCCGTGATAAACCTGGAAAGAAGAACGTAGTAGCCGATCATCTCTCTCGTCTCGAAGATCTTAATACTTCCGAGGTTTCCCCGATTCGAGACTCCTTCCCCGACGAGTCGATTTTTGTTATCGACTCACTCCCATGGTATGCCAATATCGTGAACTATCTTGTCTCCAAGAAAGTTCCCGAGGATTGGCCCAAGAGCCAAATTGACCGACTAAAGTCGGACGCTAGACACTACCATTGGGAGGATCCGATCCTTTTCTTTGAAGGACCGGATTGTGTCTGGAGACGTTGTATTCCTCAGGAGGAATACCAGAGTGTCCTTTCTTTATGCCATAGCCTAGAGGCAGGAGGACACCACTCCGGGAAGAGGACCGCATGGAAGGTACTTCAATGTGGCTTTTACTGGCCGACTCTATTTCGCGATGCCACCGCCTTCGCGAAGTCGTGCCCAGTTTGCCAGAGAATGGGAGGAACCGTTGGTTCCAAGGATGAGATGCCAATGCAGCCGGTCATCATTTGTGATGTCTTTGACGCCTGGGGCATCGATTTCATGGGCCCATTCCCTGTCAGCCACGGGTTTGAATACATCCTTCTTGCGGTTGACTATCTGTCCAGATGGGTGGAGGCTATCCCGACCCGAGCCGCAGACAGCAGGACTGTCTGTAAATTTATCAGAGAGCACATAATCTCTAGGTTCGGGATCCCCAAAATGATGATATCAGATGGGGGTAGCCACTTTGTGAATCGGGAGGTGAAGAAACTCCTGAAGGACTACGGCATCGAACACCGTGTCGCTAGTCCTTACCACCCACAAACCAATGGTATGGCTGAGGTGTCGAATAGGGAGGTGAAAACCATATTGCAAAAGCTCGTCCGCCCAGACAGGAAGGACTGGTCTCAGATCTTGGATCAAGTCCTCTGGGCGTATAGGACGGCTTACAAGACTCCGTTAGGCACCTCCCCATTCCGAATGGTATTCGGAAAGCCGTGCCATTTGCCCGCAGAGTTAGTGCACAAATCAGAATGGGCAATAAAGAAGGTCAACTGGAACACACACCTAGGCCAGAAACAAAGAGACATGGATCTGAATGAGCTTGTGGAAGTCAGAAACCGAGCATACGACAACAGTGTGGTGTACAAGGACAAGGTAAAGCGTTGGCACGATAGATATATCAGACGAAAGACCTTTGTTCCTGGACAGAAGGTATGGTTGTTCAATGCCAGGCTGAAGACTTTCCAAGGCAAACTAAAGTCTAAGTGGACGGGACCATTCGTTGTCCGAACAGTGCATGATAGTGGATGTGTCGAGATCTCAGATCTCGCAGATGACGCACCGACATTCCTAGTAAATGGGCAGCTGTTGAAGCACTTCGTCGAATCCAATGAACAGTTAGTCCATGTGGAGGAGATTGTATTCATATGCGAGACAGATATAGCAGATACATCTCAAGCCGCGTATGCGACCTTGCAGCAGTGAACTCCAGCCATCGGCAGCATCTTCAAAAGATTCAGACCAACTCAGCTGTATATATATCATTCTTCCTATATATCCTATCCTTACCTGCACGATTCTAGTAACTCATCCCCACATCATCGAACCATTATCTCAGACTGTACTTAGGATGCCAGATCCTAAGTATAGGGGGAAGAGGTCACCTGAGTCGATTCGCTGTACATTCTCCAGATCACATTGGTCCTTATACTCATTTCCTACCAGTATTTAGGCTGACATATGCCTAAGTATAGGGAGGACCGATGCCCGCACTGATATTCGCCCACATCTCATCTTTCCCTCGTCTGCCCCGTTTTTCGATCTTCTTAGACTGCCAGAGCCTAAGTATAGGGGGGCGAGACGACTTCTATACACTTTTTGTTATTTTAGCTCTCCTATGCCTAGCCCGAGCTATGTCTTTTTAGTCGCTTTCGTGCTCTGAGGACATAGCACACGCTAAGTATAGGGGGGCGTATATATATTACATATATACTTTACCCATAGCTCGTACTTTCGCGTATTTTTGTATATATTTTGCAATAATTACGGGTGGGTAAAAATATGACAAAAAAAAATAAAATAAAAAAATAAAGGCTTCTTATTTACTCTTGCACATCATCTCTGCATAAAGAGTCTTGCATTTTCATAGCATGACATCTCATCTCATCTGCATATCTTTGCATATGCAAAGTGAAAAGCTAGTGGGTTCTGAACCAAGTTATGAGTAGATATCGAGGATGGACTTGATTTGACCTTAATCCACCTAATTTCAGAGGAACCTTATAGGAACTGGAGTTAAGATTTCTCAGGTCAAGTGGCTTAATTCTTTGAGTCCACAAGTCTATGTTCACATGTCATCTTGATTAGTCTAAGTAGAATATCTCGTGCACACGCATGATTCTTATAGACAGTGACCTAACTTGGGCAAGCACAATGCACGTAACTCTTCATTGATGAGGTGGTGAGGAGGTAGAATCCTTTAGCTTGGAGTAGCACACGGGTGGAAACATCCGTCCTCCTCTAGGGAGGGTAGTGCATCTCAACCTAGTCTGGTGGTGTTGACATCTGAGGACAGGACGCTGTGGGTTGCAATAATGCTTCAAAAGAGGGATAGTCTACTAGCTCAAGAGAAAAAAAAAACTCCTGATGTACATGCTGCACCTTGTATATAGTTTCAAAAAAAAAAAATGCAAGAAAGAACTCCAAAAAAAATCAGACAGGTCCAAGAAAAAAATAATACCTGTCGGAGTATGTATATTAGCAAATGCAGCTGGATGACTTGGCAACACTGGTCAGGCATCCCGGGATAGGTAGCTACACTGGCTACCGTCCATTCTTTTCTCTACCCCCTCCTCTTGAGTTGGTCGCACTTGAACTTAGAAGGGAATACCCCGCTCCTCGAGGAAAGAGTTACTGGACCGGGTTATTGAGTTACCTTGTTAGAGGAGGCTGGTTCCGAGCCATTTCTGATGTGGAGAGCTACATCTCACTTACACGGTACAAGTAAGAATCATAGTCATCAGAAATTTGCGTTTGAGGATTTGTTCTGACCTGACTATTGAGGCGTCTTGAATAGAAGACTTGTGGAACTTGAAGTCTGTTAGGTCTTAAGTTCAGGTCCAAATAAGGTTCCGCCACACAATTAATCCAAAGGTCGAGTCAGGCTCCATTTTCAACTTTTGTTCATGACCTTGGTCTGGAACCCAAAATCATTTCACTCTTGCATTTCATTTAGTTGCTCGGGGACGAGCAAGGTTTAAGTATAGGGGGTTGATGAATCTGTGATTCATCACATCAAAAGTCAAAAATAGAGCCTTGTTCCCGAGAAAATAGAGGCATATTTCCTTTTATCTTGCATAAATAACACTCATGCATGCATCCATAATTCATGCATTATAGCAGCTCATCTGCATCTAAATAAGAAGCCAAAAATCCCCTGTACAAATACCCCTTCATCAAATAACTCCTTCTCTATAATATATGTGTATATTCTTAATAATAGAGGGAAGAATGCCAAAAAGCCACCCTTGTAAAATAGCCCAAACATCCTGGGAACCCTTGTACATTAAAACACACATAAAGCCCTCATACAAACCCCTAATTAGGTCTACTCACTCTTAGAATACTACATATTAAAAGACCTTTAAAATGAGACTAATTTCATTGCAATTGGAGCTTGTATGAGAAACTTGGGTTTTTGGGTCATTTTGTATACTACATATGTACATTTATGTATCCTTGTATTTATGTACCATATTTGACCTTATCTCCGTCTTTGGTCAACATGAAACTTGTAGATCTCATCAAGATCTACAACTTTCATGTTTTGAGTTTTTCCAAATTCGGCTTCCTCTTCGATCTACACGCATTTTTCCCTCCAGCCATTCACAGCAGGCCACGTGGCGCCCTCTGATTGCGCCACGCGGCCCGCTGCCCTTCGCCTCGTCCGCCCGCGTCCTCCACCGTTGGATCGCGCTTCAGATCCAACGGTCCAGGCCCTTCCACGCTCTTAACCACCTCCCAGCCACCCGATCCGCTCCACACTTCATCTCCACCGTCCCTTAGCGCCGCGCTCTCAACAAGCCACGTGGCGGCATCCACGCCGCTCGATCGCGCCCCCGATCCTCTCATCACAGCCGCCCATCTTCCAGCGAGTCTCGACCCTCAGATCAACTCCACCCTTTCATCTGAACCATTGATGACCGGGATTGAGTCAAGATCGTATCTTTCCACAAGGCGGAGAGACTGTCGCTGAGTTGACCTCAGACAGAATCCCGAATCGATCAACAATTAACCCACAATAAATATATGCAATGAATATCCAAAAAAAATGTGGAGTTAAAATTTATTATAACTCTACATGCAAATGTGTATAGGCGTAAGTACAGGTAGAGGTCGAACACTGGGAGGCGAATGGTTGTATGTAATGTATCGTTCAATTATTCAATCAATTGTGCATGTCCTTTTATTGTTTTAGTGGGTTTTAGGTTTTGCAATTTTTTTTGTATTTTTGTTTTTATACTTTTTATTTTGATTTTGTATTTTATACTTTTTTTTTATTATTAATTATATATATATATATACTATACATATATATATATATATAAAGAGATATATACATATATAAGAAGAGAGAGAGAAGTAATATAGAACATAAAAACTTAATATGTAGACTTATATTTTTAACTTTTTTTTATATTTCTTTTTTATATATTTCTAATTTTTATGTATTTTTCAATTCAAAAATGTCCACAATATAGAACTAAATAAATAGCCGTATATAATTTGGGTTTTAAAAATATCAAGTAATACCCAAAATTGCCCAAATTAATTTTCACATATTAATAATAATATATAGATAATTATAAAAGAGAAAAATGTATTTTTAGGGTTTTTAGAGAGTTTTTCTAATGTTTATGTTGATTTTGGGGTTTTATGATTTTTATCTTTTTCTTTTTCATATTTTTAGGGTTTTTCATTTTCTGGACTCAATATATATATAAATATATCATAGATAATTTTTTTGGAATTTTTCAAAAACATTTTCTAATTTTTTTTGTATTTTCTAATTTAAACAGTACAAAAATGGCTTCTTTTTCATTTTTAATAATTAGGAAAAATGCAAAAAATGCAAACTAAAATATGGGCGTGAACAAGCATGGCATGAAGCATCTATCCTAATTTTTGTGGATTTTTAGAAGCCTAATAGGTATTTTTAAGAAATAGATAAAGACACAAAAAGTAATTAAGCCTGGCAGGGGCATTTTTGCAAATAAAATACATAACAGGGGCTCAGGTGCAAAAATACCTACTGGAATAAATATTTATTTTAATTTTTAGCACTAATTTACAATTACAAAACCCGCCAGGAGTTGCATGCAAAATACCCGCGCCTCACGTGGGACTACACGTGAGGTGCGGAAGGACCTAAACGTAAATAAATGTAAGTTCAAGGGTCCTTCAGCAAAATAAACATTTATTTTACAACTGACAATTTTATTTACAATACTAAATATTAAATACAAAAATGCGGGGGACAGGATATGCAATTTACCCCCATAGAGGCGCTCCATCCGACGGCTGATCTTCATTCACTTGACACGTGGCGCCTCCACGTGCGCCGATGACGCTTCGCCGATGAAGCGCTAGGATTAGATCTCAGGGCTGAGATCTACGGTGGCTGCTCGCTTCATCTGACGGCTCTGATTCAATCTGGGACCTGTTCTTCATCCGACGGCTGGGAAGCTAAGAGCAAGAACAGGGAAGAAGGCTGTGATGGCCGGGCTCCCTCGTCCTCGATCTCACTCTCCAGGCGTCCTTCGAGGCTTCCGGAGGTCCTAGGAGCTTCCTGGCAGGTGGCTGAAGGTTCTGGAGTGGTTGGATCGAGCGGAGACACACCGGAGCGCCACCACGAAGTCGGAGAAGACGTGGGGCTCCAGGTGCCTCCGGCGACTTCTGGATGTGTCTCCTGGAGCCACATTAGGCCCCTAACCTGCAAGGAAAACTCACTCGGCTCGAGGCGATTCTCCTCGGCCCACAAACTGAAGCTGTTAGCATGGAAATGGGTGAGGTGGCGATGCTCCGGCGAAGCGGCGGAGTCGAGCATCGATTCGCGAATCCAGGAGAGGATCCGGTTGGCCAAGGTGATTAGGAAGTGGAGAAGGCGTAGGGGAACGAAATGGAGGTGAAAGCGGGTCGGAATACGGTCGGAAACACGGTGAAAAGCTCGCCGGAGCGGAGCTCCGGCGAACTACGAAATCGGATTTCTACGCTAATCTACTGGATTAAAGGCTAAATAAAATGCGGAATTAAAATGCTGGAACAAGAAACTAAGTAAAAATGATAAAAACGCAGCTCTTAGACCTGGGGGCCTCCAGGGAGCAGGACGGACGCCGGAGCTCCGCCGCGACAAAATTTCTCCGACCTCCGGCCAAGTCGAGGTGCTGGGCGACTCCTCCTGTCACGAGGAACACACCAGGAGCAAGAACAAGGCGTTTTGGTGGAGTGAAAATGGCCAACTTTGGCCGGGAAGACGGAGGGTTTTATTTATAGACATTCCGAGGGACCCCCATTGACCGGCGATTATTGGAGTATCTACACTATGTACAATGGATCTAAGCAATCGGCGCGAATCTTGGATGATCAGGGAACAAAATCGGTGAAGGGACTGTGGTCGATTGATGCCTGTGGCGAGCGGGAAAAAGGGAGGAAATCGGGGAAAAGATAGTCCTCGTCACGTCAGACGGCTGGGGGTCGAGTTGACCTGCGGTCAACAGGCGCGACGCGCCCATTGGTCCACCTCAGCCGCTACACGCCAAAATAGGGATCCTTATTAAAAAAATGAATTATTTAACCTAGTAAATGATTTTATTAGATTTTACTTATAAAATAAAAAATGTTTATAAATTAATGTAGTATTTATTTATGATTTTTATTTATTTTTTTGAAGTATTTTATTACGGTTTTATTAAAATAATGTGTATATGTATGTATTTTATATGTATTCTTGTGTATTTTATTTTTAGTTTATTTATTTTATTTTATTATTTTAGTTTCTTATTTTATAATTTTATAACTAATTTTTATGAGTGTAAATATATTTTTATTTTATTTTTATGAGTTTATTTATATTTTTAAATAAATAGATGTATGTGTATGTATGTATACCTATAGGTATTTTACCTATATATTATATACATTTTATTTATTTGATGAATTTTATTGTGTGTTTATTTTGAATTTGTATTTTTAATAAGTTATGTGTAATATATGTATTTTTAGAAAAATACAGATGAATAAAATAATTAAAGAATGTTTTCCCCTTTATTTATATACACATAGGTATTTTGCCTAGGTATTATCTAGGCTTATTTTATTTCTGAAAATTTCTTTTTGGTTTTCTTTTAATTTCAATATGTACATGTATTATAAATATTATTTATAAAATTCTAAAGATATAATTTTGTACAAATAATAATAATTGAATAAAATGAATATTTTAATCGGGTACTATATACAATGAGGGTCAAAAACCTAACTTCCACAGATGGACTCCAAAAATTATGAAACCAATTTTATGAAATATATTATGGAATGCTATATACAATTAAAGGTGAGTTTGGGTGATTTGGAGTTTTTATTTGCAAGATATGGGTCTGTGAAGTTGAGATTTTGGCTTTTTATTCTGTGTATAGAATGTACACTGAGTGTTATTTTTACACAAACTCAATTTTGTATTTTTATTTACATTATTATCTACAACTTTCATGAACAAAGTTTCTTTATTTGAGGAATAAATAATTCTATACAAAATAGGTGTCAAAAATGCATAAATGAATGAATAAATAAATGAGGTATTTATTGTATTATTGGCCCTTATCTCCCCCTACTTTATTCCTTGTCGACCAATTCCATTCTGGACTTGGTCTCGGGGTTAGGGTCATAAAATATTTGCAATATTTTATTCCTTTTTCTTTTCTTCTCTTTATTCTATAATTTTGGCATTAAAAACCTTATTTAATGTATAATAAATTCAAATGAATAATGAATAATAAGGTGTACAAATTAATGCTATTTACATGCATTTGCTGGGGTTTTTAAGGCCAAAATGATAGAATAAAGGTGATGAAATGGAGATTCATCAACCATCCGCTCGCGCCTCGCCACAACGCACCGCGTGGCGCTCTCATAACCCCTCATCTGGGCATCCCAGATCTAATCCTAACCGCTCGCTACGCGCTGATCTCCACCGTTGGATCACAAGATCCAACGGTGGAGACTTCGTCTCCTACCTCGGGTACCCCCTCTCTCCCACGATCTCTGCCTTGCGGGAGGGGCACCCCCTTCCTATTCTTGGAAGCGCTCCCTCCACCCTCGCCGGCCGCTGACCTCCCCACGACACACCCCACTCATCCCTCTCCCTCGCCAGCTCCCTCAAACACCACCATCTCCGCCACACTCGCCCCACGACAGCCACCAACTTCGCCACTCACCCATTCCAGCCGTCACCTTCATCCTTTAAATACCCCCTCTCCGGCCACATTCATCCCCATCCGCCACTCCAGAGAGATCCCTCGAGCTCCAAGCTTCCTATTGGTGACAGAAATTGGTTGAATTGTCGAGCGAAGACAGAGATCCAACTCCGGCGAGATCCACGGCCGCCACCGCCGTGCCGCAGCCTCCCTCGAGCCGCTGCCTGAGCTCGGGACCCTACCGATCCCTCGAGCGACGACCCTGGAACTCCCAGCAGAGCTCCAATTCCCAGGTAACTCTCCCATCCGTTCTCCGATCTTCTTCTTCTTTTTCTTGCTTTTTCTCTGCTTTTATTCGCTGTCATTGATCACCCTCGCACCTTCCAATCACCTCGGTGAGTTTCGCGTCGAAGCTCCGATCATCGCAGCACCATCCGCACATTCCGACGACGCATACCACCTTCCTCCGACGAGCAGCTCCGCCATTTGGCCGGAGCTTACTCACCAGACCATCGCACTCCACCGTAGGCCTCGCCGCTCACTCACCTCACCTCCACGAACACCTGCACGCCTCGGCTATACGTCTAAACCCTTGCAGGCGCTAAAATCTTCATTGGACGGAGCCTCGCCGGAGCTCCCTTCGAGCTTCATCGACGCTGAGCTTCAGCACATCGCCAAGGATCTTGAGGCCACCGGAGGCTCCGCCGTGCACTCCCGTTTCTTCCGAGCTATTTGGAAGCTCGAGACGTCCTTCATCGACGCCTGGCGATCAAGGCGGAGCTAGGCGACCTTCACCGGAGCACAGCCTTCTCCTCCGCAGGCGGCGGAGGACCATTCGAAGACGACGCAGCAGCAGCCGTTCGATCATCCGATCGAACGATCCTCGTCCCGCCACGTATTCCATCAACGCGACCTTCCTCGACCGTTCATCGCACTTCTGATCCGACGCCTCGCAAGTCGCCACGTGCCTTCATCGACATCCCTTGGATCATCTTGATCCAAGGGCCTTCAGGCTGCCACGTAGACGCATCCGAGCCTCGGCATCCAAGCCTAGGCTCGGGTAACCCGAAGCTGCATCGAGGCTAGACCGAACCTCCAGAAGACCCGAGCCTCGCTCCGAGCCTCCGACGGCCTCCGAACCTAGGTTCCCTCACGTGAGGAGCACGTGCGACCTGGGTTATTTGCACCGACGCCCCTGGAGCTTTCCAAAATTGCGAAGAGGTCCCTGTGAAGCAGACATCACGTGAGGAGCACGTGTTTCGTGGAGAAATTGCATAGAAGTCCTGCATATTATTGGTAATTGCATTTTAGTCCCTGTCAGCATGTTTACTTATTGAAATTTTATTTTCCAGTATTGCATTTACACCCTTGTGTTTGCACGTGTCCCTAGAGTGCATTTTTCATCATTTTGAAGTTCTAAAAATTGCATGTTGTTGAGAATTTTGTCCTCTACCTGTTAGTACACGTGTCTAATTTTTGTTGGCTTAATTGAATTATTAATGAATTAATTGGTTCATTTGTGACATATTTTGTCCAGTGATGCCTTTTGATTTTTAATTAATTATCCGTGCCTTCAAAAATCACCAAAAATTCACAGTATCTTAAGGACATTATTTTCAACACACCATAAAAATTTCATAGCATTTGCACGCATATCGAGGCCTGAATAAATAGTTTAGTGATTTTCTTGAATTAATTTTAATTAATTCATTTCACAATAAATTTAAGTTCTGTTAATTTTCCTAGGTCCCTGATCATTAGACCCTCCTAGGATAATTTTAGTTCTTGGAAAAATTGTGATTTGATATTTATTAAAAATGAAACACTGAAAATCACTCTGACTATTTAGTTAATTCACAGAAAATTTATTTTGAGTCGAAAAATTCCAAAAAAATTAGTGTAGGTCATTTTCATCATAAATAATCTTCTGGCCAATTTTCATTATTTTTGGACTTCGTTTGACACATCAATTAAATTTGACTTTAAATTGGCTAAGACTTGTCTGCATATGTCTGCATAAGAAATAAAAATTACCAAAAAAATTTTGACCCTCGAATATCAACACTTGAAAATTGCTGTAATCCACCTAAGGAGACAGTTGCCTCCCTGAGATCGACCTTGGACTCCACCAAGTAAAAAAATATCACCGCTTAAAATTGACCAAAATCTGAGTTAAGTGGTTTTTGATCAACCTCTCGTATCCGACTGCAACGAACACTTACAATTAATTTGGACCATTAATTTGCCCGAATTAACTAAGGGTGCGGGGAGCGATATCAGACATCAGAACTGAAATAGGATGTGAAAGCAAAAGCACTACCTGAGGTGCTAGCAGTGGCAGAAGTACTGGCTGAAGCTGAAGCAGCAATATCTGAAGGGCCTCCTGGAGAATCTGTAGAAACAGGAGGCATAATGTCTCGTAATCTCGCAACAAGCTCCTCAAACCTTTGATCCAAAGCAGACGCGGACGGAGATGCAACATGTTCGGCTACTCATGCCGAGGCTGGAAATCCATGCTTAGAATAACAAGTATCCTCAGCATGGCATGTCCGATGACAAAAGGTGTGTGGCTGACGAAAACGACCACGTCTCCCACGAGGTTCACGGCCACGGAATGAAGAAGAACGACCTCTCCCTCTGGAGGAGCCATCGCTGAGGGTGGTGGAGTAGAAGCACTGGATGAGACAGAGATGTGGCTAAGCCTCCGATAGACGTCCTCCATAGGAGGAATGGTAGCATCGGCAAGTATCTGTGATCGTGCAGCCTCATATTCAAGATCAAGAGCTGCAAGCAGGACTCCCACCATGGTCACATTCCTAAATGTCTTCTGCTGCTCAGGGGTGCCGCAAGCAGCCTCATTCCGCACCTGTGAATATGTGGCGGTCAGTATATCCCACATCGCCTTAGCGGTGAGCTGATGGAGGACATCATTGGCAATCTCCATCGACAACGTGCCTGACAACCAAACCTTTGCATATGAATCATCAGCCTCCCAGGAGGCATAGATCCCAGTCTTCTCTGCCGGCTCTTCCTCGGTAAGAATATGCTTCTTACCATTCGACTTCATGAGACTCATGAACTGCATCACCCAGAGCTCATAGTTCGTCCCATCCATCTTGACTATTGACGTTGGACCTTTGAATGCACCTATGGAGGGCATATCGACTTTGTTTTCTGACATGTCGCCGAAGACGAAGAACTAGGGTTTGTAGATGAGAAACAAGTGTCTACATAAACATGATAGGATTTGAGTGCATATGTAGACTTTATGCACCCAAATCCATTGAGATAACGGAGAAGACGGTTGCAGTAAAGACCGGGAAGGGCGGAACCGAAGGGTGAACGGCAGTTAGAGGGGGCCCACCGAGAGGGGCTGCGCCGGCGGGAGGTAGGGTCGGCTAGAGAGGGCCCAACGGGGGTGGGGGGAAGGCCCGGTGATGGAAGAGAGGGCCGAGCGATTGGAGGGAAGGGGCGATCCGGGGCAGCGGAGCGGGGCGAGATCCGGCGCGGCGGGGCGGAGACAGAGAGGGAGGGGCAGCGGCTGTGGAGGGATAATAGGGGTAGGGTTAGGGTTTTGGCTCTGATACCATGTTGGTAGAAAGAGTTGCTGTATTATTCCAAAGAACCCTTGGCTCTCTTATATAGAGGAAAGCCTATGGGTAAATTACATAATAGCAACTACGGAAATAAAAATTGATAAATAGTACACCGACTACATAAATATCTCTACATATATGTGCATAAAAACTCATTGAATCACATATCACTTTTGTAGCTCAAACATGCCCTAGACCTCATCGTATAGAGAAGTTAGGGTTATGGTTAACCACAAACTAAAGTAAAAAACAAAAATACCCTCAAAGGGTAGCAGTAAAGTCCTAACTTCAATGGCCACATCCTAGCACTCTCTCCCTTAAGATAGAACATAAATCCATCATGTTCATTATACAACACAAACTCTTTGGAGTGCCTTGGAGAACGTGTTCTTTGTCTAATATGCAAAAGAAACACCAAACATCTAGAGATGGCCCAACTAAATGCGATCTCCAATGAAGTGACAAGTCTAAACATGCTTAGTGCGCTCGCGAAATAGGAGATTGCTTGTATGCATAATTTCAGTGTTGTTACACCCCAGGATTTTAAATATCGTGTTATATCGTTGATATATCGGTATCGAGAGGTTAGGGATTTCAATATTGCACAGTAGTTTGGCATGAAAGCAATAGTAATTTGGAGTATCGGTCTGTCATGTCGTGGATGGGCAGTAGAAGTCCGAGACGATCCCATGTAAAGAACTCCATGTTGATGTCAGGGGTAGACACCCAAGGATCGAGGATAGGCACCCGATGTAGTGGTCGTCCTCTATGTAGATCTCGAGAGTTGGGGATAGGCACCCCATGATCAAGACTTGGGGACATGCACCCAATGATCGAGGATAGACATCAGATGCAGAGATTTCTTTTGTCGAGGAAAAACGAGTAGAAGATAATGTATGCAGATAAAAATCCAGTAGATACATCTCAAGTAGAAGAATAGGTTGCCCTGCTCTTACTCTCCCTTTCTCCCATACTTGACTAAATAAGAACATAGATCTCAAGTTGGGAGAAAAAAATAAAACATGCATTTTTTGTGCTCCTTTTTTACACAAATCATCCTTCTCTCTTTTTTGTAGGTGTTTCCCTTCTCCAATTTTTTTTCATATAACTTTTTTTAGTACGGTAATCTCTTTTTTTCCACAAAAAACTCATGGCCAAAATTGGCTCAAAATATGGTAGCTCCCTCTCTTTCTTCTTTCCCATCGGCTTGTTTTTGTTCTTATGGGCTTACAGCCTAATTGGGCTTATGAAACTGGCCCCATTTTTTTGAATCAATGAGGCCTAATTGGTTATAAAGAAAATACAACACCACCCCTCTCTCTCTTCTTCCAATCGAACTCTCTCCCCTCATTTTTATTTTATTCCCCTCTTTTTTATAAAAAATCAAAGGAGTATCGGGTCCGCTAGAAAATACACATATGTAGGGTTCCCTTCATGGAACCCATCCCTATTGCCTCGAACTCTTGGAGGTAGTGCCGCTTGGAACCATCGAAGGTAGTTGTAGCTTGCGAGATTGGGGGACGCCGGTGCTTCTTGCATGTTGGAATTGAGTAACAAAGCACCTGGCGGTGGGAGGTGCGACACCTGAAGGATTGGATAGGACAACTGCACTGCCTAGAAGTGTGTCGTTTGTTGTGTTGAGGCAGATCGTATGGGGTTGCAACGCCTCTTCTTCTTCCCTCTTCGAGAATTGCATATGGGTACCAGGATGATCAGAGATGCTCATGTGCGGTCGGCGGCGCCTGGAGAGGAGGGAGCGGTCAAGAGCTTTTTTGGTGGCGATTGGGGACGAGATTGCGTCGGAGATATCGTCTGGAGGGTGTGCTTATCCCCCTCTCTCGATGTTGATTTTCGATAAATCGAGCAGTACGTGCAATTCAGATTGCTATCACAAAATAGGGTTGGATGTGCTCTTGAACTTGGATGGACAGAGACTAAGTACGGGCATGGATGGCATGAAGTTTAAACTGGACACGAAACATGATGTGTCTGGGAGGTCATGCGTGTCCTGGATCGGAAGATTGGCGTTGAAACAACCAATCAGAACGGAGTTGTCGATGACAACAGAGAATTAGGGTTTCAAGAAACCCTAGAACTAAATCTAGAAGTTGAACAAATCAATGAACATGAACAGATCTCAAACAGGAATATAATCAATTGTAAATCTTCACGAACAAATCCCGAAAATCGAACATGCTCTGATACCATATTAAAATATAGAAAAATGGAAGCAAATAATCATAACAAGAAATCAAACATAAACATCTTGGGATTTACGTGGAACCCTACTCCATAAGGTGCAAGATGAAACCACAAGAGAAGGCCTCAAAGGATCGGATATTCCATTGAATCTTCTCAATGAGTACGGGGGGTTTGGGGCTTCTTATATAGCCCAACAGACAGACCAGATTCCCACTTACAGATGATATGGGACTAAACATGAGTTGGAGTTTGGATCTTGGAGATATCCCATTACCCCTATGTTACATACTCCAACATCGCCTTTACTGGTGATGACTCGAAGGGCATTATGGAGGTGAAGAAATAATGGACATATCAATTCGTGATCAAGGACCTTAGACCACGACAATACTTCCTTGAGATTGAGATTGTGCATTCTAAACAAGGTCACCTCTCAAAGGCAACTACAAGAGACGGTTATGTTGGGATCTAATCTAATTTGGATTCTCATGGATCCTAATACATATATCTACGAGCATAGGGAGATTAGAGACATAAGCCTATATATATGGTTGGTTGGGAAACTACTATATTTGACCATTACTAGACAAGATATCTCGCTTACAATTAGAAAGCTCAGTTAGTCCACGGATTGTTCTCATTCCCATTTTGATGCATGCATGACGATCTAGAGTTACATCAAGTCGTTGAAGGATATTGGTGTCCACCAAGAAAACCACTCTCGACTTCATCACCTATTCCGATGCTAAGTATGGAGTAAGCTTACTGAATAGGAAGTCCAGTACCTTAATAACAAGTATCCATCATACAGTTGCATCCAATAATTCTTGCCTCAAAAGGAGCATCAACCAGAGACCACATACCACGAGAAGTAAGAGCCGGCATCTATATATGACTCATGATTTTGAAGGTGGAGAGGGAAGATATAGGGTTCAAGAGAGAAGAAAACACATTGATTGCATGAAATATTGGGAGGGAATGCATAAAGAATGTGTATAGGGAAGGGTGAAAGAATAATCCTAGCCACATAAGGAAGAAGAAATTGGGTTCAGTACTAGAAATAGGGAAAGAGAAAGAGAAAAGACCAATAAGTGGGGAGATCAAAGTCGAGGACTAACCAATTACTCATCCTTCATTCTATGTTCTAAAAATAAGGACTAATCCCCATTTTCTAAAGGAGTTTACATGGTGGTTGCATGATTAAAAGATGCAACCCTATGAACCAAGAGGGCTAGGAGCCCATCTCTTATCCAATCATACAAATCCAATAATCATTGCTTCAAAAGGAGCACCAATCAGATACAAAATGCCAAAAGATGTAAGAGCGAACATCTAAATTCAGCCCATTTTTGGAGAGGGAAGAAATAAGATTGAAGAGAGACGAAAGTGCATTGATTACGTGAAATATTGGGAGGGAATGCAATCGGTGTGGCGAAGGGTAGAAAAAGAATCCTAACCACATGAAGAAATGGGGTTGAGTGTTGGAACTAGGGTCAGAGAAAGAGAAAGATCAATGGGGGATCAAAGTCAAGGACTAACCAATACCTATTCTATATTATGAAAATCAAGATTAATTAACCCCCTTTTAAAAGAGTTTGAACGGTGGTTACATGATGAAAAGATGCAACCCTATGAACCAAGGACTCCCTAGGATGATTTTTTAGTCAAAAAAGGGAAAATATGCTATGGTGGTCCGCCACAAATATTTTTAAAAAGGGGGAGATACAGGATTACCTTACAAAAGACAAGACTCGAGACTTTTGGCATGAAACAAAACATTTTCAAAATAAAAGCGATTTGCCTCAAAGATAACACCATTTTGCTCCAACCAGATCGCTCGAATGACTGCTACTAGAAGGACCTCATTTGGTGTGCATCACCTAACGGTGAAAGGAGCCAGATGAGTGAGCAGGAGCTGAGGACAGGTCCACAAGAGGGACCTTCGACCATGGCTTTCTTTCCTCCAACCTCGGCGACATCGGGCAACCCACCCCCACACCTGGTGGATGAGCCTTCCTCGAAGTGGACAGGGAGTTCCGTGTGACCCTCCACTGCAACCTCCATCATCGACATTCGGTCGGGTGCGTGAAGCGGATCCACCTGCAACTTGGGTCCGATAATTTCGGGTGCACGAAGTGGATCCATCTGCAACTCAGATACATGATACACGTTTGCGTGTAGGGGATCTATAAGCAGCTCCGCAAGGAGTTGCACTGGGGTGTGAACGCACTCCAACTCTGTTCATTGTGAGAGCTCAAACAAGCAATAATCGGCTCGTTTTCGAAAGGCCTCTAAAGCTTGACAATAATGGTTCGGCTAGGGGATCTATAAACGACTCTGGCAAGGAGCTGCACTGGTGTCGAAACGCACTCCAACTATGTTCATTGCGAGAGCTCAAACAAGCAATAATCAGGTCGGTTTCAAAAATCCTCTAAAGCTTCATAATAATAGTTCGGCTCCTTCGTCTCCTCACTCCTTAGAGGCGTCCTCTTCTCGAAGGGCTTGAGCAAAACCCTAGGACCTTCCAAAAAAGTCAGTTATGAAACATCTTCAAAATTATAAGGATCATGCAGTAACCATGGAACTAAGCTTTCCTTATCATTACATTTTTTAATTTGTTTGAAATTGAAACTTCGAAAGCACCTCATCAATCCTCGTTGGAACATCCACTTCCCACTATGTTTTGTTTGTGACCATAGAGATGTTGCTACCCATCCTTGACGAGCTCACGACAAAATCACTAGGGGAGTTTGGGAACAATTGTTGAACCAAGATATAGAAGCATATCAGATCAACAAAGAGTGGGAAGATCGCCACCAACGAGATGATGTTCAATCCATGAACAATCTTCAAAGTAAATTCCATATTAGTTCTCGACATCCAATTATCTGAAACAATTATGTGACATCACCAAACTATCTAAGAGCTGATCTCAAAGCCTCTCCACCCTTCGGGATAGGAATGACACCCCAAAATGCAGACCATCAGCTTAGGGGCATCCCTCGACACGCCATCAGTAAACCACAGTAGTTTCCAGTTAACTCCTCCCTTCATGTTCTTGGAAAGGACCTCCACCTCCGATCGCATCAGGCCTTTACCATAGGCCAAGCCTTTATCCACAAGACATACATTCCCTGAAAACGGGCCTCTCAAAGATCATTCCAACTCCATCTTTAGCCTCTTCAGATCCCAGTCAGGTCCAGATCAAAGCCCCATTAAAATTATGTCACGCAAGGAACCCTTGGTGATCGGCTTTCCTCCTACCACCATCGCAAAAGTGTGGCTCGGTAAAGCATTCTGATCAGGCAAAGGTGATGGATTATTTTAGGAGTCTGTAATAGTTGGGTAATTGGAACTCTCCAAGATACAATTATCCCCCGCCCCACTCTTGTTTAGTCCTACATCTGGTATTTGTGGGATTTTGGTCTGTCTGTGGGGGTATATAAGAAGCCTCGCAACCTCTGTACTCATTGAAAAATTCTAATATAAGATCCGGACCTTTGAGGCCTTTTCCCATGGTTTCCTTATGGAGTAGGGTTCCACGCAAATCAAGATGTTTATGGTTGATCCTTGATTATCGATTTTGCTTCCACGTTTACATTTCAACATGGTATCAGAACAATTTGATTTTGTGATTCTATTTTTCAAGTTTCGATTCTTGGTTTATTCTTTTTTTTATGGAAAAAAGGGCGATCCCCAAAATGGGAGTCACCGCAATTCTTAGTTTATTCTTGAAGGTTCTTTATATTCATGTTCAAGATTTGTTAGAGTTCGATAAATTTTTTGTTCTAGGGTTCTTTATAGTACCCTAATTCTATAAAACCACGTCGTTCTCCAGGTAGCGCAAAAGTGTGCATCTTCAGGCCTTCAGATCATCGTTCTCGAAGAGGAAAGATTGAAGTATCTACAAGACAAACCTATCTTGCAGGCGAAACCCATCGACCAGAAAGTGACTCATCTTCAATCAAGCCGAGCATCATCGATAAGGAAACCCTCCTCACGATGGCACATCACCCTTACCTCCACCTCTAGGCAGTGCCCCAACATATCTCCAGGATCCCAAAGGTCGGCTCAAAGAAATCCGAGAAGAAGAAAATCTGAAACCCCAAAGATCAACTCATCTCACGTACTCCAGACTATCCTCGAGCGCAACATCCAGATCCCCTTGCAAGCCTTCCGTGCGACACCAACCACCAAGGTTGCAACTTCTTGAAGATATCGGATGAAGGCCGCCAGGAGAACATCGACCCGCCAACGGTCCCCAAGCACGTACGCCAGTGTTTCAAATTTCGCTGAAATTTCGATTTCGACACTCAACCGAAACCGAAATCGAAAACTCAATATGGACCATTCCTTCACAAATCTAGGCCGAAATTGGAGAAATTTCGTTGAAATGTCAAAATTATTTTGTTTTTTCGCCATCTCGAAACGAAATCGAAATCGAGATTTAAAACCTTGACGCACACACAACAACACCCATCTCCCTCCAAGCCATAGTGCATCACATTTTCCAGGCAACGGTAGCACCATAGCAGCAATGGCTGCACAAGAAGTTGATAGCAACATGTGTACGATGGGTTCTTCGACCCCTAGTCCCCTTTTATGATGGGTTCTCTCATGTGTCAATAGAAGAGGAGGTCAGATAACTTCTCTTCTGATGGGCTTCTAGATTCTTTTTTAATTTTTTTATGATTAGGCCCAACGGGCCATTGTGACTTGTTGTTGTAATCTTTAAAAGAGAGAGAGAGGGAGAGACAAAAAAATAGGCCCAAAGGTGGCATGCGGTTGAAAAGGAAAAACCTGAAATGAAGCAGATGTTTTGGGCCCATTTGGGCTGACTTGATGTGATAAAAAAGGAGGGTTCCTTGACTTTTCCGAAGAAAAGGGGGTTAATGTATTGAGCCCAAGTAGGTCGCGTTTTTTGGAAGAAAAAACGAGAGAATTTTTTGAGAAAAAAGGCTATCGTACAGAAAAAGCCGCACAGGAAAAAGAGAGTATAATCGAGAGAAAAAAAGGAAACAGCTATAAAAAGAGAATGATTTATGCAAAAAAGCACAAAAAAAGAAAAAAAATGCAAGTTGTGTTTTGGTTTCTCCCAACTTGTAATCCATACTCTTGTTCTATTAAGTATGGGAGAAGAGAGAAGTTAAATAGGGCATGTATTCCTCTTCTTGAGATGTATCTATAGGATTTCTACTGCCTATGACAGACCGACACTCTAGACTATTACTGCTATCAGTCGTCTTCATCGAGCATCGACTACTTCATCGGGGTGTCTATCCCCGACTACCACTCCGCACTGGACTTTCTTCCTTCACAATGACTCTACTCCAGGTACAACTTGGTTGTCGCAACGACTACTACAAACACAATTGATGTTCTTTCCAGGTAACATGAGCATTGTAGATCTATCTACGAGCGAGGTCTTCTACCAACAATGGTTACTTCAAACGAGGCATCTCTACCCCCATTCGAGCAGGGTGTCTCTATCATTGTCTCTCTCAAATGTATCTAGTGAAGATGTGTTGTATATTTTCTTTTATTGCAAGATGCAACTTTCTGAACTTCGGCTTGAGGGAGTGTGGGAGTCTGTTTGGCAATTAATGGTGGTAGTAGCATATGTAAAAGGTCTAAGAATATAAAAGATTAATCCAAGGACTGACCTTCACTCATCATATAAAAGATAGGTGAACATGGTGGGCGAGGATCATCATATCACAGGAAAGTGATTTGACTTATGTTGCAACATATGCATTGGATAGAGGTTGGCAAAAATGAGAGGAGCGGAGTGGGAGAGGTTGTGGAATGGGATTGAGCAACTCCATTGGGAGGTGCGGAAGGGGGTTCTTTCATGGAGGAGAGCTACCACTCAGGCAACGTGAGGTGCATCGAGGGCCACCAAACAGAGTGAGGGAAGGGAAGAGGAGGGCTGGTCGGTAGTGTCGCACCATAAGCGGGGTAAGCATTGTTAACGATGTGGTCTCCACAGTCACTTAACATACGGTTGCCATTTAGCTCCGCGTTGTTTAATTTGTGGAAATTTGGGGCACTGGTAAACGAGTTGTCAGTCAGAAGAGAAGGGCTGAGTACTGATATTTTCGTGGGGTGAGGTCGGGCGAAAAGCTTCGCATGTATGCGATGGCGGTCAAAGAAGGTGCATCATAGAGTTATATCATTGTTGAGTGCTTGGATGAGAAAAAGTCTACTAATTGGGCACAGGGACTCGCGGTTCAAGGAAATCGTCGTGGTTCAGGAGCAGATCAAGGAGGCGTACGGAGGGTTTTTTTCAAGAGATCTGGTCTCGTTGGACTCCAACCATTGTTGCGCAAGGGGGCTATTGAAGTTTGAAGCTCAAATGTTGCTTCAAGAGCAAGGTGTCGATATCTATTGGTGTTTTCTGTGATTTGCGAACGGTGGGATCAGGAGAATCTGCGAGTGGGTGGTACGTGTCGCCGGCATACCCTTTCTATCACGCTATGCGGTTGTCCTGGACTAACCTTGATTCACTTCGGTCGGGTCATACGAATCTTGTCGGACGATTGCTCGCCGAGGTCCGACCATGGGGACACTATTGTGATGCTTGAAGGGAGGTTTCTGATCCCCTTCGATACTTGCTCTTTCAATGTGGGCAGAGCCTCTTTCAGCTTGAAGGTCGAGGTGATGGCGCCTCCGGCCTCGCCGCCGGCGACCTTTCCTATGACCCCTTGTTCTCCGTGCCTTTTGAGAAAGCGCCTTCATTGCATACTTTAATGGGGGAGCCAATCGTTCAATTGCGGAAGATTATTCAAATGTACGCGATGGTATTTACGTTGATCCTCGTAGTGAGGATGCCAACCGTTGTCCTTCCGAGGAAGGTATTAACATTCCATCTCCCCAGTATTAGTGCGAGCCGTTGGCGCTTCAGGACACCGGTTTGGGAAATGTTGCTGACTTCGAAGGTAGGGTGGATTTTTCTTCATATATTAAAGGCCCTCCCACTCGGCTGGAGAACCTGAACCCGATTATCGAGGACTTTGTTATCGGGCCTTCTGAATCAAATGATGTGATCCCTCCCCTTGGGTCGATTATTGTGCAGCCTCTGTCTGACTCCCCATTAGGTCCTTCCGTGGACTTGTTGATTTCCCTTGGGGAGTGCAATTTTTCGGAGGTGTATTCGAGACGGAAAGGCTCAGACCGGTCTTCAGCTACTCATTCTTCGACACCCGACTAGGAGGATGCACAGATCTCTTCGGTGGATGGACTACTGCTCCTATGACGACCTAGGGTGAGAACCCCAACATTGAGGCTCAACCACTGGCGCTCCAGGCGGGAGACCCCCTTCCAACATCGACACTCTCCAATTCGACATGCTCCACCTCGGGCGTCACCCGAAGACATAAGCGCTACAGGCCTCGAAGATATCAAGCAAGAGGAGTGGTCGAACCTAGCCAACGTCTTACTTCAAAGCCATAGTGGCACTGGCGGCAGGTGCTTCGAGAATCTCAGGTACTCAGCAGGTTCCTAAACGAAAGTCCTAAGTTGGAACGTAAGTCTGGGTGACCCAAAAAAGCGACGGCTCATTGGGACCCGCTTCTTGAAGTGGTGCTACAATGTTGTCCTTTTGTAGGAGACTAAGCTCAGCTCGTGTCCTACCTCCTTGTAGAACTCCCTTAGGAGCAGTCAATATTCACAAAAGCGACCTATGCGACCGCGGCACTTTACCGCACCGCTTTCATGAAGCCCCTAGTTATGCGCCCATGACGCTTATACAGGCCGCATATGCCCTCTGTTAGCCTGTGTTTTTTATGTGATTTTTTATGTGATTTTTTTATATGCGATTTTCTAAGCCACTTATTTCATGTTACTGTTCTGAAAGGTGTCAGATGTGTGTATGAAATGTGTGTTATGCAACGTTTTTTTATTTGTGCCATAGTTTTTATTGTATGATTTGTGTCACTTATCAGAATTTGTTCATGTGACATAATTTAGATAACATTACACCCTCATTTTACCATTATTCCTTTTTTTTGTATGTATGTCAACCAAGTATTCCATTACCATTTAAATCCATCATCGAACTCGAAGTAGTCGTACTATGAGATTGGAGTAAACATGAAGGAAGAAAAGGAATAATGTACCAATAATTTAACAAATTAATTTAGTCAACTAATAGTAATTTTGAATGCAATATATAGGTATATGTAGAGTTTGGTACTTTTAATGGAGAATTAGTAATAAACATAACGATGGAGAAAATGACATTATAATTCAACAATAAAGGCATTTATACAAATATATATTCACATGCATTGGTATACAAGTTGCAACAAAAGTCAGCCCACTTAATTTATTATTAAGAAGCACATCATACCATCGTATCATGAATTTAGTAGACATACAGAGTCACAAGTCTCACCTCCACATATTGGAGTTAACCATTAGCAGGGTACTAAACCTCGTCAAATTTCGCCAAACTTTCGGTTTCGATGGACTCGGTATATCAAAATCCATATACATGTTGATTTCTTGGATTTCGACCGAAATCTCACGAAATATCACCGATATTTCGGGTCATCTCGCCATCTCGCCCAAAAAAGTGAATCTTGTATTAAAAAATTCGTATGTTGTCGAGATAGACCGAAATGTCGGTCAAAATTTCCCCATTTCGATAGACACTCGGCTCCTTTGGTTCTCCAAGCTTCTCCAAGTCCGTGTTTCACCCTTTTCATCAACGTAAGACAAAAGTGATCAAATCTTCATAAATTTCTTCAATTTTTTTAGGTTTTTGTTCCTAAGATGTTCTCTCTTAGTGTGGTGTTTTTTTAATATTTTGAATATGTAACTTGATTTTTAGAGACCAAAATTAGGGATTTTGTATTTTAGTGCACAATAATGATGTGTTCTGAATGTATTTACTTGAATCTCATGTATAACGTACAGTAAAGCGTACTTTGAAAATAATTTGTGAGATCTATGGAAGAGAAAATTGGGGCTTTTATGTTTAATGTGGAATCATGATGAGTTCTTCAAGGATAAACTCGGATCTTAAGTTTTGGACGTAGAAAACATGTTTCGGATTTTTTTTAGTAAATGAAATATTAAAATAGAGCAATTCCGAAAATCAAACCTTATATCTATACGTTATTTTACATATTTTGTATCTCTTAGGTGATTTTTCTCGAAAATAGTTTCCTAAATGTTAGATCTAAGACCCTGATGTAAAGATGTAAGTTGTTTTTTTGGTGAAAATCTGAATATTAAGAGTATACTTTCAATTTCAAACACCAATATTTTATGACATTGTGAATATTAGGTATTAGAAAAATTAAATATATTAATTCCGAAAATTAAAACATAAAATAATAAGCTAATTCGTAATTGTTCGCATTGTATGGCTCGTGAATGATTGTTCTTCAATTTTCTCGTAGGTTTCGGTGATCATCATAATGGCACATTCTGGATCAGGATCTGACAGTTCTGAGGATCAGAGGGGGGTTTTTAGTGGGGACATTGGTTGGAGGTATGCCTCCGCTCCTAATGGCTACAAAGCGAAACCACAATGAAATTTCTGTGGAAAGAAGTTGGGAGGAGGGGAGATCACGAGGATGAAGCAACATCTTGTTGGCAACAACAAAAATGTTGCCAAGTGCATGCAGCGTCCCAAAGATGTGAGGGACAAGGTGAAGGTCAACTTGGAAGGGAAGAAGGACAGGGAAACAGAGAGGGCAAGGAGGGATGAACAATTTAAAGAGTTCATGTTTGACAAAGAATTCAACGTCCTCTCAGATTTAGATGGAGATGACTTTGTCTACCCAGTTGACATTCAGACTACAGCTGAGAGGAGGGCTTATAGGAGGGCAACAAAAGAATCAATGAGGAGCGAGTTCAAGATGAGAGAACTCGGTAGTGCATGAGGCAGCTTCTATGGTGCAGCTAGCAGTGGGACTGGTTCTGGAGGTGCACCAGTACCACCACCACCCACCAAAAAATACAAGGGGAAGGGAATTGAGCCCTTCTTGACGAAGAGCGGATCCATGCAATACAAACCAAGCAAGGATCCGAGGCAGAAGACGGTGAAGGGCATGTTCAACAATGCATGGGAGAGGGTGGGAAAGGCCATCAACAAGCTCTTCCTTGGGGAGAGCATTCCTGCCAACGTTGATAGTGGGTCATTCCTTCAATATGCCATTGATGAGATCGCTGCAGCAGGAACGAGAGTGAAGGCTCCCACATCCTACGAGATAATGAACAAGTATCTTGGGATGGAGGAGGAGATGAATGAGTACATCACCGAGCTGAGGAGAAAATGACCAGAGTATGGGGAGACGTTGATGTGCGATGGGTGGACGAGCTACACGAGGAAGCATATCATCAACTTCCTTATTTATTGCGATGGAAAGACAGTTTTTTTGAAATATGTTGATGCATCCGAACATGTAAAGGACCACAAGTACCTGCTGAAGTTGATGAAGGACATCATCAAAGATGTTGGGAAAGAGAACATTGTTCAGATTGTCATGGACAATGGCAGCAACTTCAAGAAAGCAGGTGAAACAATCATGAAGTCCAGTAGCTACAACATTTTTTGGACACCGTGTGCTGCACATTGTATTGATTTAAATCTAAAGGACTTCAGCAAGAGGAAGCTCGTCTCAAGGGTGGTGGAGCAAGCACGGACGATCACCACATTCATTTACAACCACTCCAAAGTGTTGGCGTTGATGAGGCAGGCATGCAATGGTGAGTTGGTGAGGCCTGACATCACACACTTTGCAATCAATTTTATAGCGTTGCATAGCCTAAAACAACATAAGCCAGGGTTGAAAACCATGTGTTACCAAGGTGAATGGTTCGAGATACCTGAAGCTCGAACTGAAGGAGGATAAAAAGTGGAGACATTGATCAATGATCTCCCCTTTTCGGATGACGTGGGTCGGGTCACGAAGATCAATGATCTGATTGTTTCTGCATTGCGGATCGTAGACGACAATAAGAAGCCCATCATGGGAGTGATCTACGAGGCAATACGATGCATGAGAGAGAAGGCCAGAGAAGTAGTTGGAAAAGGATTCAAGCATGGTTGGACATCATAGACGAGCGATGGTCCAAGATGCTCTCACATCCTCTTCACAAGGCTGGTATGTAATGTAAATTATGTAATAACCTAATTTATTTTTCATTTTTTTATATCACTTTAGAATCTGAGAATTGTGCTTGTTTGTGTCCAGCTTATTACTTCAATCCTAAGTACTGTTATAAGAATGGACTTGGTACAAATGCTGACCTTCTAGCAAATGTACAAATCGTGGTGGAGAAGCTCGTCAAGGACGAGAAGGCACAAACCTTGTGCATGAACGAGGTATCTTGATTTTGGAGCTAGATTGGGACTGAGATTGACAAAATATTCTTTAAGAGTATTATGTAACAATTTATGACTTCAACCTATGTGCAGGTGAAGTACTTCAGGGATGCCTTGTACTCCTTTGGTAGAATTACTGCAGTAAGTGGACGGGGCAGTACTCTTCCTGGTAAGGACAAAGACAAAAAAGTACATTGAATGTGTAGTGATGTATTACTACTATTGATTTATCTCCACTTGATTTTTTCGCATCCGAATGGTGGTTACAGTACGGGATGGAGGCTCCCACCTACGAAACGTGGCAGCGAAAGTGTTGTCTCAAACCGCATCTACTAGTGAGAGGAACCGGAGCACATTCAACTTGATACATTCAAAGAGACGGAACAAGTTGGGAGAACAGAGGCTCCATGATTTTGTCTATGTGAACTACAACTTGAGGTTGAAGATGAAACATGCAAGGGAGGGTCAGGACAAAGAAGACTATACAAACCCTATTGATCTTGCATACATTTTCAAGATGCACGATAACGATGCTGATGAAGATGTTCTCCAGAGGTGGATGGATTCCAATGGTGCTCTAGTACTCGATCAACCAAGTGGAAGACCAAATGAGAATATAAGCCAGCAAATGGGAGCAGATATAGGTGACTATCTGCAAAATCCGGGCAGATTACAGACCCTCTTAGAGGGTTGGAGGCCGAGGTTGATGCAACTGTTGATGAAATTCTCTCCACTACCTCCAAAACCAAATCCAAGTCAAAGGATGACAGTGGAGATGATGATGATGACGATGATGATGATGATGTTGGCGATCGTAATGGATCTGGTGATCGTGGGAAACATACTCAGGTGGGTCAGGAGGGGGTAGTTGTGGACCACAAGGTACAAGATTTGAGGAAGGGCTCCACGCAGGGCGTGAATATATGGAGTGACAGAGGAACACACATGAACAGTTTGTTCGAAGTCCGAGTCCAGGACCAGTACGGTCGTGGCCATCATCCAACCGACAGCTACATGGACGATTTGATATCATCTGTAGCTTCCTTGAGCTGCATGGACATTGATAGTCCATATCGTGGAGGAACACCAAGTCCCTTAGGCAGATATGGATCATCGCACGATGAAAGATCATTTGGCGTATTCCTGGAATACTTTCATGCTCCTCCTCCAGGACCTCCTCCTCATCCTCAAGCTTATGCACCTCCATCATATTCATATGGTTACAGTGGGTATGGGGGATATAGTAGCTACAACGGTGAGAACTATCAAGGTAGCCAACCTGAGCAGAGTCAGGACAGCTTCTTTGACGGTGACAGTTATGGTTTCTTCTCTGAGTAAACGTCAGTTCCTCCTCCTCTGTAGAGATCTTCTCCTACTCCATCGTCGTCGTCCCGAAGATCTCAAGCTAGTACTTCGCAGCCTCGTCGTGCCACTCGTGATAAATCTAGTGCTGCTTATCCTCGTTTCGAGATACTCATAGGCATCGATGACCACCAATACAAGAAGTATGTGATAGATTACAAGGTCATATACTCGTACATGACATGGGAGAACTAATGCGAGTTCATTGAATCTGCGATGCATTATGAGAGACAACAAGGGGGCAATTTAGATCCACTGCAAAACTCTTGGTTCTGAACCAAACATATCACCAGGTAATATATTTTAATCTTTTATTGCATTAATCATTAATGTACATGTTTTTATTTACCTTACGTGAAATATATATATTTCACTTGTTGTAAGATTGTTACTCTGTTATTAAGTACTAACAACGATATGTTCGATACGGTGTGTAACATACCGTCATAGTCATAGATGATAAGATGATCGGTATGTATGCTATAAGCCTATAAGTGTATATCTAGTGTTTCATTGTTTGAAGTACTCAGACTAACTCCATTTAAAATATCTAACATATTGTACAATATGACTGATATGGCCGATATGTACAACATAAGGGGTATAAATGAGCAATATGTGTAAAATAATTGTTTATTTAAAAGTTATTAATTATTCTAATAACTTGGAAAATCATAATTTACAAAATGAAAAAATGATTTTTTTAGCCATTTCCGACATTTCCACCGAAATCGTCGAAATTTCCTGAAATATCGACGAGATATCGATATTAAGGGTGACAGAAACGAAATCGAAATCAAGATTTCAAACCTTGCCAGTTAGAATATTATCATTTGAATATTTTTGTTTTCTTATACTATTTTAAGTAGTACATTACTAATGTTATTTGTGTTAAATTTCGCTTTTCTTTCGAAATGTTGTCAATTATTATGTGTGCTAACTTTTAAATTGAAGTATTGATATTTGAATGATAAGGATTGTTTTAAGCTCTATATGAAAGTCATTTTTCTTGGATCTTCTGTTGGACCACAATTACACATAAAGTTAGTTCAGTTGTACTCACTTTTGTATATATTTATTTATTTATAAATAAAAAATTAGAAAACCGCGTAGAACCGCATACACCTCGCATATACCCCCGCATACCGCTTAATCGGTATTCAGTGACCAGTCCGAATGTATATGCATACCGATTCCTGAACCTTAGGAGCGGCTCTATCTCTGGTTACAATACTATTGATGTAGTGGGTGTGGCAGGAGGTGTTATTGTTGCACGGAAGGAACCCCTTTTCTAGGCTTGGAAGGCGGTTTAGGGCAGACATGTCCTTACGGCTCTGCTGGAGAACAACCTTCCGGGCTCGCAAATGTTTGTATCTTGCATCTACGGGCCTTGCGCTCCTATGTCCCGGGATGATCTTTGGGCAGGCATATGCGTTGCATGCAACACCTTCCGGGTGTCGCTTGGATGTTGGGCGGATACTTTAACGTCACTCTTCTCTCCTCCGGCCGCTCGCGGTCCCGTGGAGGCCAGGACCCAGGCTACCTTACTTTCGCTGAGTTAATCGATGATCTCGAACTAGAGGTGATTGATGCAAATGACACGAGGTTCACTTGGAGGAACTCGGGCTCTCGCTCTCGTATTGATCGTTTCCCCGCCTCTCAAGAACTTCTGGCTGCCTCCCCTCTGTCTTTCTGCACCTCCAAACTACGTACGTGGTCGGATCATACTCCCATCCCGTGGGATTGTGGGAGCGAACATGTCCACGGGGCTACTTCATATTCGAGCGGGCTTGGTTGTACGAGAACTCATTCAGAGATTTTATCCACAACACCAAATCGTCTGTTGTTGTTTCTGGGTCGGCTGCTTCCCGTTTGGCCCAGAAATTAACGATCTTGCGTAAACACGATATTTCGAGGCGACCCTTGAAGCTGTCAAAAACTATAACCATCAAGCGGTAGATGAGCCCTACCCCGTTGCTACACCTGAGATAATGGTTGTTAAAGAGACTACTGGTTTAGAGACTCTTCCCCTGTTCCATTTCCTGCTTCTCTCACCATGGGAAATGACTTCTCATATGATCCTGAGACATATGCATGGGTGCATCCTGAATCGGTCGAAATCTCCTATGACCACTTTGAACAAATCAACCTGATACATGAATGCACTAACATCAAGTCAATTGAGAACGAATATGCAGAGACTCTCCCCACTATTCCATTTCCCGCTGCTCTCACCATGGAGAATCGAATATATGACTTCTTATATGATCCTGAGACATATGCATGGGCTCACCCTGAGTTGGCCGAAACTTTCTCTGACTACCTTGACCAATTCAATCCAATTCAGGAATGCACCAACATTAAGAAAACTAAGAACAAATATGCGGGACATGCACTGACCAAGGAGAAAATTTTCAATGGTTATTCATCTGGCTCAAGTGTCAACACCTCACTTTCAGGACCAACACCTACACGAAACAAAATGCCTGCTCCTTCATCTAAAAAGAAAGTCACCTTCAACCTTCCGGAAGAGGAATTATCTGATGATTCCTCATCAGGTCTGGAAAGGGTAATCTACATGAGTGAGGTCTGTTCGACAGTTCTAAAACCCTATCTTCACAAGTATCCAAACTTCGATTCCTGTTGGACGACTCCCGTTCCTCACTATTATTCGTCCAAAGTCGATTCCCCTGGTCTCATTAAATATACTAGAATAATTTCTTATGAGCTGACTGAGACTGGTGCTTCAGAGTATTCATCATCTGAGGATGAATCGCTTGATCCCAAGAAGGAACAAATTCTGAGAAAACAACTGAAGAAACTAAAAAACAAGAATATCTGGAGTGCCTCCACTTTTAAATACTATTCCTTTGAGGATAACTCCGATGATGGTTATCTTTTATCTGATTCATATGCTTCATCTAATCTCCGACATGATTTCTCTGAGGATAACACTGATAATGGTTGGGAATCATATGCTTCATCTCATTCTTGTCACTACGATCTCCCACTATAGGCTCACAAAAAGATCGGCCAAAAACCTCCTTAATCATCGGCTACCCACCCTCCCTCCAGACCCCATCAGTCTCCTTGTACATCTTCTTCCTCTACTTAGGCCAAGGTCTAAGTATGGGGGGGGGGGACCGGTGCCATATGTATATATCATTCTCCTCATCAACTCCTTCTCACGATCACTCCACCCTTCTTCCATACTTAGACTGAGCATAGCCTAATTATAGGAGGAACTGATGCCCATCTGTATATGCTCTCCTCATTCACATATCCCGGCTGCCTCATTTTCGCTCTTCTTCTATACTTACACTGTTCACATCCTAAGTATAGGGGGCGGGCCGATCTATCTTTTTCTTTTTCTTTTTCACTCTCTTACACTTAGCCTGAGCTATATCTTCTCTACGCTTCTTGTGCTTCGAGGACACAACAATCGCTAAGTATAGAGGGGTATGTATATATACTATGTATATATTTTACCCGTAGCTCGTACTTTCACGTAAGTCTATATGTATTTACGGGGTAGGTAACTAACTTGAAAAAAATAAAAAAAGAACAAAAAAAATAAAAAAACAACAAAAAAAGAAGATTTGCTACTAACACTGACTATGTCCAACCAAAAATTTTGAAAAATGGCTTCTTATTCATTTTTGCATAAAAAATATCTCAAAAAAATCCTTGCATAAAAAAATTTCAAATCACAAAAGTCAAAAAAATGTGTCTACGTTTCACACACCCGCACTTCATCCAGCATTACATGCATTTGTGAAAAGTCATTGGGTTCTGAACTAAGCTACGAGCAGAAATCGAGAGTGGTATGGACTTGACCTTAATCCACCTACTTTTCAGAGGAACTTCACCGAGAAATAGGATTTTAGAAGCTTCAGGTCGTTGACTTAATTCGTCGAGTTCAACATGATAATGCACAATGTTTGACTCTTAGTGTCTAACCGGTCTCTTCATTTTGGGTACGACTCTGGAATAAGGAATTAATTCGTACTCTCGCACTATGCACTTAGATCAACTCAGACGGGGTGTTGGAAGATTGTGTGAGTTTTTTTCGGGTAGCGTGGATGTCTAAAGACCAGAGAATGGGTTGAAATAAAGCTTCAAAGATGGGATGGACGGCTGGGCATAATTTTTTACCAAGACCCCAAAACATGTACGGAAAAAAAGATTCCATAACCGTAGGGGCACAACAAGATCCATGCTAATCTACCAAAAATCCAAATACAAAGAAGCCACTACCAAATAAACATTTGACCAAAAAAGAGTCCAAGCTTCAAGAAATCCTGCAGATCTTGGTGAAGACTTGGCTAAACTGACCGACTTCACAAGGAGAGGTGACTACACTGGCCACCCTCCAGTTCTTTTTTCTTTCTTCTAATTTCTCCCTCTACTCAATTGTGAACACAACACGACCGACCTTAGAAGGAAATTCCTAACTCCCTGAGGACGAGTTACTGGAGAGGAGGTTTGCATGATAGTCCAACATTCTGGATGAGAAGAGCTAAAACCTTTCACACACATAAGTCGATTGTTCAATGTTCATGGTGTATGCTTTGGGAGGAGGATTGATCTAAGATGACTTCTGAGCCGAAACTGTGATAATGATGTGTAGAACTTGAAGGTTGTTGATTTTAAAATCCTATGTTTCACAGAAGTTCCGCCAAACTAATAATCCAAAGGTCGGGTCTAGTTTCATTTTCACCTTCTGCTCATGATCTTGGTATGGAATCCAATCTCATTTCACATCATTGCATTGCTTTTGTTTCTCAGGGACGAGCATGGTTTAAGTATAGGGGGATGATGAATCTCATATTCATCGCTCTAAAAATGATTAATTAAGCTTAAATCCCTAAAATTCATTGGCATTTCTTCGTTGATTCTGCATAATTAGCATTCATGCATGTACTGATAAGAATTGCATTTTATCACTCATTATTGCATAAAATAAGGAGCCAAAAATCTCAGCCAAAATGACATGTAAAATAGCCTAACTTGCATGATTTTTATTTAATTCATGCTAACTCTAAATGACCTGAAACGACTCCATTGTGTACATATTACTAACAAGAATAAATGAAAAATACAAAAAAATCACTAACCTAAATAAGTGGACCAAAACCCAAATCGTAGTTGTAGGATTTCTAGACTAATACCTCGATATCTTCCTCATACAGTGTCCAATTTGATCCTACTCACTTTTGAACTAATATACATTCAAATACCTTCAAAACAAGACCAAGTTCAAGTGAATCGGAGCCATATGTGAAGGTTGGGTTTTGGGTCTCTTTTGTGATTTTTGACCTATTATTTTATGTACATAATTAACTCATTTTATTTTATTTATTTTTCATTTATTTCCTTTAATAAAAGTTTTATTAAAATGCACAAAAATCCAAATCCAAAATGAGCTTGAAATCAAAGAAACTAACTGAGTCTGAGTCTTCACTAACTGTCTGTACAAAAATTGTAGTTTTTATATTTTATTTTATTTCTCCCTTTTCTTAATTAATAAAAATTCAAAAATAATTATTTAATGTGTAAATATTTATCTTTGATTTTATTATATTTTTGCGGATTTTTATCTGGTTTAAAAATGATAAAAAATTATAAAACCCAAAAATCAAGGTAATTTATGTACACCAAAAACTTTGTGCAAATGATCGATTTTAGTTTTGATCTCTTCATGAAATTTGTAGATCTTGTTGAGATAGACAACTTTCTTGAAGAAACGATTTTGATCCGAGGTCATTTTCTATTTCTTTTTCAAATATCTTTGTATTTATTTTTCGATTTTTTGGGGCATACACGTTGAAGCTCCTGGAGCCGCCACGTGTCACCCATTTTTGAGATTTTTATTACTTTATTTTTATAAAAAAATTCAAAGCCTCGCACGTGCAGCGCACGTGCCTCCTGCGTACGTGCACTGCACGTGCATGGCCCGCTGGCCCCTGTCTACATAGTGTGCCACGTAGCGAGATCAGGACCGCCCGATCTCGGCCGATCGGACGATTCCTGTATCTTGCCTTCGTCGCCACTTCCTAATCCACCGACAACATAGTGAGAAGGAGCTCCACCATCGGGCGATGATAGCGTCTTGATTGCTCCTCCGAGCTACGACAAGATCCGAGGTCGACTCCTCATTGCAGAGCCTCACCGCGTGTCTGCCATTGTTCTAGTCATCCCGTCGAGCAAACAACATTCATCCACAACCTCATTCCCGCACATACAGCCCTCTGCTCATCGTTCTCCTTCAACTTCATCATCATCAGCCACCAGAAGCTCCTCCGCCTTCACCCTCCACAGCTCTGCCTCGAGCAACCGACCTCCTGGTGTCCCGCAGACTCACCAACGACTTTGCCTACTCCGCTGGCACCTTCGACTTCGCTCCGGCCGTATCCACAGTTCTACGCCATACACCACCACCGGAGCAGGAGTTTCCTCCCGTGGCTCTTCCGATTTCGCCCGCCGGAGCCCCCGCCTGAAGCCCCCGCCACTCCGCCTGCATTCGCCTTCTCTGCCACACCACCACCAGCCGACGATCGGGCTCACTGCCCGAGACCCTCCAACGTGCTACGCACGTGAGGGAGGGGCCTTCTTGCTCCGAAGCCCTTAAAGGTTTCCACATTTCCGTAAAGAGTCCCAGCCCAGAGGTCTCATGCCAAGCACCGACCTTCTGGGAAATTTGCAGAAAGGGCCTCCCACTCTGGCCTTATTACGACATCACCCCCACCGCTCAAGGGTCATGTTCCTAGCACGTGACCGCTTGGGTTTTTTGCAGAAATACCCCTAGGGGTATATGTATTTACACTTTTGTCCCCGCTCTGCATTTTTTGTATAATTTATTTATTATGAGACCCTTGTGTTCCCCTTTTACTTTGAACCTCTACATTGCATTATTTTATTATTTAAAAAATTGCATAATGTTTCTCAACTAATTCTCTACCATATGGCATACTTGTGATATTTTTATAGGCTGTGGTTATTTAATATTAATATTCTCATGGAAAATTGCGTATTTTACCCATTCTGTGCTTTGAAATTCATAAGTAATTAACCATAGCTCTGAAAATTACCAAGAATTCTCAGATTCAAGATTAATTGTGTTTAACATCGTATCCAAAAAGAATTGCATTTGCATACACGATTTTCTCTGTAAAACTATTTTGCATATTTCGATCTTTAATTTTTAATAGGTATTAAAACTCATATTTTTGAGGTTTAGGATTTTTCTGAGATCAATCAGCTAGTGATAGATCTTGAATAATTTTATCTCTTGAAAATAAATAGGTGTAATATTTATTATAAATATATTAAAATTCACACCGTTTACATTCATATATTCATAAAATATTTATCTGGCATCCAAAAATTTTAAAATATAGTGCATTCATTCATTATAACTATCATCTTGACCAAATTTCATAATTTTCCGGCATCGTTTGATTGAAAATTGCTTTTTTTCATCCCTAAAATTGGCCTCATTTGATTTTGTATTTCAAATTTCATTAAAATACCGTCTCGAAAGCCGTGCACAAACTTTGATAGAAAAATTTCTAGGTTGTTCCTTTGCCTCATCGAGTTCGACCTTGGGACATGCCCAAGTAAAATAAACATAAAACCACGTCGATTAAAAATTGAATAAATTCTTGTAGTTATTTCTTGACCGATTCTGAATTCCCGCCTACAATGAAACGCACATTAAAGCTTAATTCACATCGATTAAATTTGGGTTTTCGCGACTTGTCATATATATACAAACCATTCCGCCATCAAGTACTTACAAAGCTAGAAGGACGTCAAACTGAGACTCATCAGATAGATCCTTCTACTCTAGGAGTTTGATCTCAAAATTCGTGATAAACCTGGAATAGAAAATGTGTTGGCAGATCACCTTTCAAGACTTCCAGAGCTAGACACTCTTGAGCAGAGCTTGCTATCGATTACCGAGACTTTTCCAGATGAAGCAATTTTTTTAGTCACCTCGCTCTCCTGGTTCAGTGATATTGTGAACTATTCTTCTTTCCAAGAGAACTCCACAAGATTGGTCGAAGTTGAAAGTTGACAAATTTTTATCAGATATCCATTTTTATCAATGGGTGGGTCCATATATCTTTCCTGAGGGGGCATATTGCATCCGGAGAAGGCGCATTCCTCAGGAGGAAGTTCATAGTGTCCTCGAACATTGCTATAACAAAGAATCAGGAGGACACCACTCTGGGAAAAGGACATCAGCAAAAGTTCCCCAATACGAACTCTGGTGGCCGACTTTATTCAAAGACGTAGAAGATATTGTGAAACGTTGTATTGATTGTCAGAAAATGGGTGGAACTATTGGAATGATAGATACAATACACTTAGAGTATATTCAGATTTCAGATGTATTTGATGCGTAGGGTATTGACCACATGGGCACATTTTCAACAGTAAGGGATTTGAGTATATTCTGCTCGTTGTTTATGTTTGTCGCTGGGTGGAGGCTATCCTAACCCGAACCGCCGATATTCGTACCGCCTGTCGTTTTCTTAAAGAACACATCATTGAAAGGTTCGGGATTCCCAAAATTCTGATATCAGATGGTGGTATCCATTTTATTAACAGCTAAGTGAAGAATCTAACATGAGAATATTACATAGAACATCGTATCGCTTCTCCATACCACTCACAATCCAATGGCCTAACAGAATGTTCAAATAGGGAGATCAATACAATTCTTCAGAAGCTCGTACGTCCCGACATGAAGAACTGGTCACAATTACTCGATTCAATTATTTAGGCCTATTAGACCGTGTACAAGTCACCTTTGGGAATGTCTCCCTACCGCCTCGTATATGGCAAGTCATGCCATCTGTCAGTGGAACTAATTCACAAATCTTTATGAGCAATAAACGTCTGCAATTTGGATTTCGAGAAGGCTGACAAAAACAAAAAGCTTGATTTGAATAGATTTCTTGAATTCTGCGACTATGCATATGACAACATACTAATGTACAAGGAGGAAGTCAAGAAGTGGTACGTCAAGCATTTCCGTCGAAAGACTTTCGAACTGAGGCAGAAGGTTTGGTTGTTCGATACAAAGTTGAAACTATTCTCAGGGAAGTTGAAAAGCAAATGGACCGGACCTTTTGTAGTGAAGCATGTACGTGGCAATGGAAGTATTGTGATATCTGATTTGTCAGTTGATTCACAACCATTCATGATCAGTGGACAGCTACTGAAGCCATATCTTGAGCATGATACATTTCTGTTTGTTCTTGATTCAATACAGGTGGTCTGCTAAGAAGAGCTTCAAGCTGCAAAATCATCAGCATCAGACAAGGCCTCCAAAAATATTTTTGATTAATTACTCTTTTTCTTCTTTTCATATTCCATTCTTTTGTTCTTCCGAAAGTCTCACTCACCCCATTCATCATTGCTATACGTAGGATATGCTTCATCCTAAGTATATGGGAGATCAGTGTATACGGGTGTTCATTCTTTGATCCCTCTCCTTTCTCCTCAACTCTTGATATTTTGTCTATACTTAGGGATATTTTATTCTAAGTATAGAGGGAGATAGACCGAGCCGATGATTTTATTCGTTCCTACCCTCGTCCCTCCCTACATGTGGTATATAGTTTGATATACATAGGATTAATTAATCCTAAGTATAGAGGGGACGATCAACTTCCTATTCTTTATTTAGTCGTTGTAGTATAGATTTTCATATACTCGGTATGAGTTATGTCTTCCTTTTCTTTCCGTTCTACGAGGACATAGCTCAAGCTAAGTATAGGAGGGTCCTATTTATGTTATATATACTTTTGCCATAACTCGTACTTTCGTATTTTTAATAATATGACTAATTAATAAAATAAAAAACATACACCAAATTCTTTGTAATTACATGCAATAAACCGGCTAAAAATGTTGGCAAAATGCTTGAAAAATGATTGAAAATTTCTTTGAAAAATCTTTTGGAAAACCATTTGAAAATGTTTTGTAAAATGTTTTCAAACCTTTGTAAAAATATTTTGGTTATAAAAATTTATTTTAATTGTTTGAACAAAATATTTTGAAAATCTATTTGTAAATGGTTTGGAAAATGGTTGCAAAAATACTTTGAAAAATCTATATATACTATTTGAAAAATCATTGCAAAATGATTTTCAAATTTTATAGATGTTTGCAAAAATTATTTATCAATTATTTTCAAAATGTTTATTAATATGCTTTCAAATTATTTCGAGAACTTTATACATAATTAAAGCACATAAAAATTCTTTACATACTTTGTTAATAAAGACCTGTAAATAATCACTAACTTAACTTCTGTAAATACCTGGTGTAAATTCTTCACTAATTCTTCTAAATGACAAGACACACTCCCTTGTAAATATCTGGACATAATTATTTAACTAACTCTTTTGTTTTTTAAAAATCAATAAAAATTTACAAAATCCAAAGAACCCATAAAAATTTGCAAAAAATTTTCAAAATTGCATAAAAACTTGCAAAAATTCAAAAATTCCATAGAAAGTTCAAATTCAGAAAATTGCTTCACAAAAACAAAAATATTTTCTTGCATTACATTTGCATTTTTCGGATTGATAACGAAAATTGAACAAGTCTAAATAAAATCTGAAGATTAGAGTTTGGTTGGTCATTAATCCACTTAATCACATGAACCTTATAGGAACTGGAATTGAGGCGCTTCAGGTCTGCTAGACTTAATCTTTGAGACTACAAGACTTGGTTCAGTGTCATGTTGACTGCTTAAGTAGAATATTTCAGAACACACGCATGACTCTTGTTGATAGTGACCTAACTTGCACACTTGCACATTACACTTTGCTTAACTTAGTTGAAGTGGTAAATGGCTGGATTTGCCGGCGTGAGACATAAGTGAATCAAAACATACGAAGTCACGATACTGAGGCCATTGTTCCCAAACCTGATATGGTACCATGAGGTCAAATGACAGGATGTTGTGGGTTGCAATAATGCTTTGAAAGAGGGATATCTCAATAGCTCAAGAGGAAAAAGTCCTTACGTAAATGCTGCTATATATAGTACAAAAAATGCAAAAATTAAAAACTCTAAAAAATAGATAGACAAAAATCAAAGAAAAATCAATCTTTATTAGAGTGTATGTAATAAGCAAGCTTGAGCTTCAAAGTCAAAGATTCATACGAGCCTGCAGCCGGATAGACTTGGCTACACTGGTCGAGCATCCCGGGATAGGTAGCTACACTGGTCGAGCATCCCGGGATAGGTAGCTACACTGGCTACCATCATTATCTTCTCCACCCCTCTTCTTGAGCTGGTTGCACTTGAACATAGAAGGGAATAGCCAGTTTCTAGAGGAAAGAGCTGCTGGATTGGGGAATTAGGGCCACCATGGTGGAGAAGCCTGACTTTTATCACTTCAGCCGAGAGGAGTTATGCTGACACTGTACAAGATAGTCTCATAGTCATAAGGGACTGCGTATGACATTGACTTGTTCTGACATGGTTTTTGAGGAGATTTGAGCAGAGTTTTGTGGATCTTAGAGGATGTCATATTTCAAGTCCGAATCCCAATAAGGTTCCGACCAAACTAAAAATCCAAAGGTCCACTGATCTCCAAACTTTGATTTTATAAGGACAAGTTTAAAAGTTAAAATCAATCCAAGTTCTTTCTTTTTCTTTTTATTTATTTTCTTTTCTATACTTATAGGCATAAGTGTTTGCTAGGGGCTAACAAAGGAAAGTATAGGGGGTGATGAATCCTAACTTCATCACCATTATTCTTTCATTTTAGCCTTAAATCCCAAGCTAAATGCATGTATATATCATTAATTTGCCAAAACAAACACTATGTATATTGTATAAAATACTATATAAAATATTGTATAAATATTATATACAATTCCAAAATAAAAGAATAAAGGAAATAAAAGAAAAAAGAACCAATGTCAAAGACACTTAGTGACCCTAGACCTCGAGACCCAATCGTCAAGATGATTGGATCGACAAGGAATGAAGTAGGGGGAGATAAGGTAGAAGAACTGTACAAAAATCAAACAGAAAACCCTAATTTATTTTATGAAATTATTTTATTTTGGGGCCTATTTTATTTTATTATTTTTACACCTCAAATAATAAAACCCTCAACATGAATATTGTACATAAAAATACAAAGAAAAATATAAAATTGATTTCACTAAAAAATAATGCATAGTGTGCCCATGACACACAAAATAAAAAGCCGCAAAGAAAACATTGTCGACCTGTATCTTCTCCATATTGTATCAAAATTGACATACTCATCTTTATTGTTCATAAAATTAAACAAGCTATTTAATGATGTAGTTTCATTCAATTTGGAATTAAGATGCAAAAGTTAAGTTTTGGGCCCCCATTATGCAGTATACATGCATATTTTATTCAAGATATTTATTCTTCATATTTTTCATTTCTTTTTTTTTTATAAAATTGTAAGTATTATTTGAAAACATGTCTATAATTAAAATAAAATAAAACCAATAAAATAAAAAATAATTCACACATTTCTATACATAAATGAAATATACTATTATATACTTATAAGAATAATACACATAATTAATTAAGCATGTAAATAAATTCAAGAAAATGAAATAAAAATACCTAAATGTATAATTAAATAAGTTTAAAATATATAAAATACATGTATATAATAATAAAATATATAATATAAACTAAAGATAAAAATAGAAAAATACTTGTATATTTACCTCTACTTATACATGTAAATATTAACTTGTTATAAATAGTCGTGAAAAAAATAAATAAAATAGGAATTAAATACTACAAAAAATTGGATTTTTTTATATTTTAATAAAAAAGTAATTGATTCAATTATTATTTTTAAATGATTTTACAAAGGATTTTTTATTCTCTTTTCCTGATTGGTCCACGTGGACCAACTAGGGCTCTTCAAATGTTTACCTCAGGTCAACTGTACGCCCAGCCCTAGCCGCCTTGTCAGAGTCACATGCACATGCGGTTTTCTCCCATTTCCCACGCCTCGTCCATGACATGTTTCATCTCAAGCTCTCTATCTCCCTGCATCCAACACGATCACCACCTTCTACAACCATCCCCTACACACCACCCCTTCGCCCATTCATGCAATCCCACATTGAACTTCGTCATTTCCCAACCTTTAAAAAGTCACCTTCTCCATCCTTTTTGGGTTTGATCCCTCTTGCATCGCTCTTAGCCCTTTGACCCTTAAGGCCTCCAGTTGGTGACATCACATCAGCCGAAGGACGACGTTTGGCAGCGAGGAGAAGCCTCGTCGGAGCAAGATCCAACCACTGCCGGAGCACCTCCAACTGGTTCAACCTCTTTGGTCCTTGGACTAATCGAGGGTGTCTCTTTTGCATTTTAGGTAATTTTAGTTGCTTAGGTTATTTCCCGCAGTTTAATTTGTAATTTAATAGCTCAGCTTAGATTTAATTAAACATACCTAATTGTCCCGGAGCTTGATTTCTAGGCCAAATCAACGGTCTTCCAACCATTTTCACGACTCGATTATACTCCCATCTCGTTCACTGTAACTTTATCCGCATCGCTCCATCATTTTCCCCCTTGATTCTGTTCGAATCGAGGGTTGTCGAGATCCACCCATAGCCATGGATCAAAAATTAACCACACAAATTGATAAATCAATGAATTAATTAAAGTACAATTTTATGTATTTTTAACCTGGGCAAGCCCCATGGTTAACTCAAGGAGGCAAAAGAACAACTTCGGCTCAAATTAAAACACTTAGCTAACAGTTTTCCAAGCACATTTTTTGTATTTTTTATGCAATAAAAATGCCAATGTAAAAATACAGATGAACTAGGTTATTAAGAAATAAAGCAACTTAACTAAATTAATTTTAATGTGCAATTAATCTAATTTAACAAAGTTATATTTTCCTAGAAACCTAATCCAATGATGAATGCAAATGTATTTTTTTTGGAAATTTTGGGTTTAATGCAACAATGAAAAATGCATACTTTTTACGGGTTTTATGCAATTTTCATACAAATAAAATGCAAAATTAATGAAAATTTTACTGTAAATTAAATATAATGAAATGAAGGCACACTATTTTTTGGATTTTTCTAACAATATATGATTTTTAATGTTTTTTAATGAAAAGATTATGACTGTGAGTATCTAATTTTTAATAAATCCACAAATTTAAATCATCCGAAAGCAAAATTATCTCAAAAAGATGTATTAATAAGCAATCTAGAGAGTTGGAATTTCGCAAAAATAATATTTGTGGATTTAATTAAAAATCATTTACTGAAAGCACTCAACAATTTATTTTATGCTCAAGACACATCCATTTTTGATGAAATTTGGACAGTAATTTATGCACAATTAGAAGCATCACTTAAAGTTTTTGCACAATTATTGGATCAAGCATTAATTAAATATTAATTTAAGACCATGAATTGGGTAAACTAAGCAATTTTTTACCAAAATATTTTTTATTAATTTCCTAGTGCTCACAAAATTCTAATTAAATAGCCAAAAAGGTACATAATTAATTTCTCAACAAGATGCTATTTTTGAATCAAAGAGATGATACCAAATTGATGTCCATAATAATGTGTAAATGCAGGGATGTCTTTGCAATACAGAAAATAAGACAACAAACAAACTACGCCTAAGGGCACTTTTGCAAATATAGAAACTTAACGGGTAAATTTGCAATATTTACCAAAGAATAAAAATAAGAAAAGGGAGAAATAGACCTTCTTCTCTCTTCGTGGGAGATGTGGGTTCCAAGAATGGAACCCACGACTAGGGCGCGACTAGGGCAGTTGACGGTCGTACGCAATGGCACGGGGCATGGCCTGGAGTCTACACAAGGGATGCAGTGACAGGTTGGGTGTGCACGCGGGGTGCGGGGGTGTCACGGTTGCGTGGAGGGTGCATGATTGTGCGAGGGTGCGGTTGGTTGCGGCCGTGCGGAGGTTGCATGCGTGGGGGCACGATGGTGAGTGAGTCGATGTGCACAAGTAGCGGCACCAAGGGGCGGCGACGAGGGTGCAATCGTGGAGGGCGCATCTGGGCATAACCATTGGGGCATGGTGGCTGAGGGAGGAGTGCATGCACAGGCATTAGCGGAGGGCCGCAGGAGGAGGTACGCGCGGCTGGGGCTGTACGGTCGCGGGTGGTGGGGACACCTGTGCAGAGGTGCCTGCTGGGATCGTGAGGGGGGGGGGGGGCTTGGGGACGCGACGGTGCTCCTCCACGTGAAGGAGGTTGACGAGGGTGCGACAGATGGCTAATGACTGAAGGGGGGGGGGGCATTCTGCTGCCTCCTCTTCCTAGTTTTTTTTCTTTTTTTTTTTATTTTTATTTTTTTAACTTTTTTGTTTCAAGTATGGAAGATGAAATGGGGAAAATGGTGGCAATTTGGTGAGGATGATGATGTTGGTGAGGTGATTATGGATCAACCAAACAACAAAAGAGTTGTGAGATAAACAATGAGAAAATAAAGATGGAAAACATACCTGAGAATCCACCGGAATGTAGAGTAGCTTTGCTGAACTCCTGTCGTCGCCTCGAGAAGGATGGCAGAATCCTTCGAAGCTAAGGGATCCTGATTGGAAGCTCGCGACACGGCAATGGTGGTGCCGTGGATCTCGCCTTGGAGGTTGTCATCCCTCAACTCGTCTCCTATAGCTGTCACCTGAAGGTTAAAGGGGCTCGACCTCTCTTCTCTAGAAATGACAGATTATGAAGAATGGAGGAGGAGAAGGGAATAAAAAGGAGGAGGAGGAAGTTCGAAAAGAGGTGGAGAAGGTGGCTTGGGTGAGAAGTTGGAGTAGAGAATAAGTAAAAGGAGATAAACAAATAGAGAAAAATAAAATAAGTAGGCTACTAAAAATAATGAAGAGAAAAGAAAATAAAAATGGAAGGAAAATATAAAAAATGAGAAATAAATAAATAAACAACTAAAATTAAATAAAAATAATAATGAATAAATAAAAAATAAAATAAACTATGAAAATAATATAAAACAAGGTGACATGTGGCGGCTCCAGGAGAGGCCATGTGTCGCACCAAGAAAAAACAAAAATTAAATATAAGAAAAATAAAAAAGAAATAACAAAAGTGGTCAAATCAAAAAGTGTCAACACAAAAGTTACTCGTCTCAACGAGATCTACAACTTTCGTGAATGATTCAAAACCAAAATAAACCATATGTACAAAGTGTATTTTTGGGTGGTATCTTATAGGTATAAAATACCAGATTTTTTATCTTTTGCATTTTTTTTCATTTTTAAATAAGATAAAAGTCAAAAAAAATTAGAGAAGATATGAAAGAAATATTTACAATTCAATATATTTTTTGGATTTTAAAAAATTAAGAAAATAAAAACACAAAATAAATAAATGGGACATATGTACAATATACAAAGGGGAAAAACCCAAGTTTCACATACGAACTCTGATTTTTTTGAATTTAGTCTTATTTTGAAGGTAATTGAATGTGTATTAATTCAAAAGAGGGTAGGGGGTCCAAGTAGAAGATTGTATGAGAGACATTCATGTTTTAAGGTTCTTAGCCTCAAACTAGGGTTCGGGTTTTATTGGTCAATCTTACAAGTTAGTATTTTATTGATATTTTTCCTTTCTTAGTGTTAGTAATATATACACTATAGAGTTGGTTTTATTCTATTCCGAGTTAATGAAAAATAGAAAAATATGGTGAATATACAAATGCTATTTACAAGTGAATTTGGCTTATTTAATGCCAATATGCATGCTAAAATGTAGATATTAATTCTAAGTGCATGAATGATAAAAATGCAAGATAAACAATAAAATGTAGCTAATTACTCGGGAACGAAGATCTATTTTAAACTTTCAGAGTGATGAATCAGAGATTCATCAAGTCACTCACTAGAGCTCAATCACTGACCCATCCACGTTGCAATCAGCTTCATTTTTGGGCCGAGACAAATCACCTCGAGCCGCATAAACCTTTTGTACATGTTCAGGTCCCCAAGGACCCCTCTGGAGCCATGAAGCAGACCTGGAACATCCTTAGGTCATCTAGAGAATGAAGCACTCCCAGATCCTCCATTGGGCCACTTCAGCTTCACCGGAGTCGACTGGCACCTGCGGAGGACACCCTACAACTCAGCTGCCACTGGATCTCGAAGGCACCGCTGGAGAACGGAGAACCATCATATCAAATCTCCCTAGATCAAAGTTCTTCACCGTTCTCGCAAACCCTTCCCTAACGACCATATGAAGAACATGACCCAATTCTAATCTGGGCTGTCCGTTCTTGTCGAAGGGGTACGCGACCAGAGGCGTTGGATTGTTCAAGTGGTAGGAAAACAACGATCGAATCACAAGCGCTCAAGTGGGGCAATTTGCAGAAAACCCGCTCCACCTTTTTGTATTTCATAAATAATCTTGTAAATTTTTAATTATGTGTAAAAGTTGGTGGAAAATTGCAAATGAGTCCTCGTAGATTCTACCTATTACATTTTGGACCTCTGCTAGCTCAGCTCGCATGGCCCCCTACGCGAGTTAGGCAAATTTCATATATACTCCATTGCTTTTAAGTATTTTGATTAATATATAAAAAATCAAATTTTAGTTTAAAGTTTTGGGTGTTTTTACATCTACCCCTCTACCTTTATTTTATATTGATTAATTCCCATGACAACTTGATTTACTTTTAATTTTGCATTTTTTTCTAAAAATATTTATCATGCTAAAAAATCATGAAAAAATATATGGAGATGCCTGATTAAATGCTTACCCACGCTGCATATTTTGTTTATCATTTTTCATGTATTTTTTATTTATTAAAAATAAAAAGAACATGTTTATTTCCTGAATATCTTGAAAAATATAAAAAATTATAAAACCTTTACTAAAAATTCAAAAAGCATTACCTACTATTTATGACCTTTTTCTATCACTACAGACCAAAAATTACAAAAAATATCAAAAGGAAACCTAAAAATCACAAACCCTTGCTAACCTTTAAAAAATTGCAAAATATTTCAAATTTGTTTAAAAAATAGTTTCTGTCCTATATTTTTATCTATACTCTTTACTACATATACAAACTAGCTTTACTAAATTTTGGACCCTATTTAGTATTTTTAAATCTCAAAATAATTTGGCCTATTTAAAAATTTCCTGATTTGGGATATTTTGCATTTTAAAAATACATAAAAATTATTAAAAATCACCAAAAAATATCAAAAATAGAAGAATATTTGAAAAATACAAAATATTTTATTTTACTATATATATATATTTATAATTAGAATACCCTATACTGTATTATATACATATATATAGTTATATATAGTTTATATTATTATTAATTACTATAAAACCTATAATTATATTTTAATTCCCTTAAAAAACAAATAGAACTGTTCTTGCTTGTAATTTTTGATTTATACATTTATTATATTTATTGTACATATATACTTGATATTTATATATTTGTATATATATTAATACGAATACACTTATTATAAATTAAAAAGAAAAGGAAATTAAAAATAAACAAATATAACAAGAAAATAAATATTATAAAATTTTAATAAGTGAGAGAATATTGTTCTTATAAATATATACAAATACACATTATTATTTAGTGATAAATAATAATACCTGCTACACCGACTTGTTCCCTATGTTCGACCCCTACTCTACTTGTCAACTATACACATTTATTTGTAGGGTTTTTAATAAATTTTGACTCCACATATGCTTGATTTCATTGCTATATTATTTATTGTGGGTTGATTGTTGAATTTGTCGGTTGGTCGAGCATGGCCACATCAATGACACTATAGGTCCCGCCCTATATATGGGGACCACTTTACGACCGCCTTTGGTTGATTGACATTTAAGTGGGGTGTAACATTTAGGTTTTCAAAGGTCCATATCCCCTTCCCAAACAAGCCTAATCTATGTAAATTCCCAACCAACATAAATGTTTATACTTTACAGAGATCTTGCAATCATCATATGTAGAAAGAGTATACATAAGATGCAAGATGTCTGTAAAATATTGTATTTATGTTTTGCTTTCCTTAGTTCATAAGTCCTTGACTAAGGGAGTTTATAAAGATTCAAACACTACTATAAGATGATTGTTGTTACATGCTCGACTTTAAATTTGAGGAAGTATTTTCGAAAAATACCTCCATTCATCTTCATCATATAAAATTAATCTTAATCGACTTTAATTATTGTCACTTTAGTGGCAATTTTAAAAAATTGATCAAGCTTGATTTATGAGGTATATTGAAGGGGCACATGATAACGATGTCAAAATTGGCTTAGATATAAATATGCATGTAACAACGTTCACCTTGTGGTAGGGTTTGAATCTTTATGGACGGGCTCAAGTGATAACATTAAATAAACCATTCTCTTATATTATAGATTTAGTGAAGGAATATTAGTCCAATGATATTGATGCCTAGCAGTTGATCTATAATCCCTAATAAGGCTGGGACAACAATCGCTATGTCGACCAATCGCTAAATCGATTAACAATTAACCCACAATTAGTGATAAATTAACTAACTCGAATGCGACTTAAAATTTATTATAGCTCTACAATAGGTGTGTATAGGTGAAAGTAATATAGAGATCAAACAAATTGAGCAAATAAAGGTAGGTTAATTATTAGTTAATAATAATGTGCTTATATTTCTTAAGTAGTTTTGTTTTTCTTGTTTTTATGTGAGTTTTTAATTATATTTAAATTTTCTAATTTTTAGTTGAATATATTTTATTTTTTAATTATATATTTTATTTCTAATTTTGTGAATTTAAAATTTCCTTTTGTTTTCTAAAATAAAATATATACTTCAATAAAATAATATAGATATTATAACTATTATAAGTGATACGAAGAATATATAGTCAATATATATATATTTTATTTAAGTCAAATATCCAAAATTTGGATTTTTTTGGGTTTTTTTATATTTTATTCCATTTTTGGTAATTTTTAATAGATTTTTATACTAATTTTAGGTATTTTTAAAGTAATAAAATAATCAGCAGATTAATTATCTGAGTTTGTTTTGAGTTTAAAAATTATTAATATATCTTAAATTTACTCAAAACTATTATATATTATATAGAAAAATTAGAAATAAAAAGATATATTTTTGGATTTTTATTTTGTTTTTGATAATTTTTATAAGGTTTTTAGGTTTTTGTGATTTTTAGGTTTATATTTGGTATTTTTAGTGATTTTTGGATATGTGGCAGATAATACTATAATATATGGAATATATTTTTTTTGGATTTTTTAGAAATGATTTTATATCGTATGGATTTTTATATTTAAACATGAATAAAATGCATGTTTTTGGTTTTTTTAATAAATAGGAAAATAAGATAAATGCTAAAATAAAAATTACCGAGATGAAGCATGATGCCAGTCACCTACATTAATTTTCCTACAATTTTTGGAGCAATAAGACTATTTATTATGCACAAAATACAAGAAAGTAAAATGTTACAGAAACATGGACCAAATTGCAATTTTATTAAACTAAAATTTTATTTCATAACAAGTCCTAGAAACTATGAGGTTATACATGCAATTTTTGCAGTGCCTCGCGCGTTACAACACGTAAGGCGGAAGGACCAATTTCTATTGTCAATAAACCTCCGGTTCAATTTACAAATAAACCTTAAAATTTTACATGGCATTTAATAATTACAATATTAAAAAGAAATACATATAGAAGTGGGGCGTCTTATGCTATTTACCTAGGGGTGTGGTGTGTAGGCAGCATGCGATCTGATCTACGGTTGAGTATGCGCCACATGTTCCACACTTAAGATCTGACGGCCGACACGAGGCATAGCTTCACTTTATATAGACGACCCGGTTAGATTTGGGACAAGGTGTTGATCACACAATGATGAAGACCTCAACAAGAACAGTGAAGAACACTTCCCTGTTCTTCCTTCAATCCTCGATTCCTCCTAGCACTGACGTCTTCCTTCGCTCCTGAGTTTCTCAACGGCTTCTTGGGACCTCAACGCTCTTGTAGATAGCTTCAAGAAGATCTGAGACTCGTGACAACTCGCTCTCAACTGGTCTGCTAATCCGATAGATCGGATAACAATCACTATGTGACCAGACTCAAGAGATGAGTCAATCAACAGATAACCCACAATATAAGATAAATAATTCAATTAATGTGAATGTGTGAGTTAAAATTTATTATTACTCTACTATAGATGTTTATAGGAGTAAGTATGGTAGAGTATGGAACGCATGGAGCATCAGAATAGATTGAGAAATTAATAAATAATTATTTCTAATTATTATTAATTTCTTCCTTTTTGTCTTTTTCTTTTCTAATTATTTTTGTGGGTTTTAATTAATATTTAATATTTATTTGATTTTTAATTTTTGCAAAAGTTTTGTGATTTTGTGTTTAAAAATAAAAATATAATAAATATTAATACAAGTAATAATAATATGTATAGTTAATATAAAGAGATGGAAAAGAAAGATATAAAAATCTTTTTGGATTTTTAATTTAAGATAAGTAGAGGTAAAACAATGAAAATAAAATAATTATGCTTTAGATGATTTAAAAATATTTTTCGAATTTTTAGAATGTTTTCGTAATTTTTATAGGATTTTTAAAATATTAAAAAAGTGTAAACCATTGAACAAATTACATATTTTAAATTCTTTTGAGTTTTAAAAATATACAATGGTCCACAAAATTCCCAAAACTAATTTTTAATAAATAATATATATAGAAATAAAATTCTGAAATAGAAAGAAACACTTTTGGATTTTTATAGATTTTTTACTAATTTTTGAAAGTATTTTCGGGTTTTATGATTTTTATGGGTTTTGTTTTGTATTTTTTAGTCATTATTGGATATATGTTAGAATTTATAAAAAGTTTGCTAATATATTTTTTAATCATTTGAAGAGAAGTTTTTATAATTTAGAGATTTTAATATTCAAACAGGGAATAAAAACTATGTTTCTAATTCTAATAAATTGAAAAATAAAGTAAAATGCCTAAATAAAATTATATGTAATAAAATCAAGTGTCTGGCATTTAACCTAATTTTCCTAGCATTTTTGCATACTCAGAACCATTTAATAAAAAAATATACAAAAATAAATTACACAACAAAGAAGGGACCTACGTGTAATTTCTCAAAAAGTTTTATGCATATAATATCAAATTTAAACAATTCACGAGATCTGCGCAAAATATCCAACAATAAATATAACACATACCTACTAAGGGTATAAATGCAGATAGCAAAAGTTACAGGCCTAGCCATGCCATTTGTCCCAAAAGTTTAACATTAATATTTTACATTCTAGGACTAATTGATAATATACAACCTAGAGGGTGTCCACGTAAAATACCTGCCAACTCACGCACACAAGCACATGAGATGTTGTGTCACAAGATCGAAATGCATTAAAAGGAAAGCTTGGGGGTTTTAGTGCAAATTATAGAAAATTATCACATAGCTGATGCAAATTTAAAGACTGGATTAAAATACAAAAGGCAAGGGGATTTAAGAAGCAAAATACCCCTTGCACGCGATCCAAAGGCACAAATGATATCACTTATACACGCAACGCTATGTGGACGATGGATGATAGTTCGCCAATGAACGCCTCAGATTAGATCCATGGACGAATATGACGATTATTGATGAGGAGCATCAAATGATGGCTATACCACCTGAAGTTCTCTAATGATTGGATGACCACGAACGTTCCTGGGAGAGCAGGGATGAATTGACAAGTTGGACTCCTTTGATCTTCTCTATATCCTCACTCAAGTGGTCATTGAAGCTGTTAAGATGTGAAAATGATCCCAGAGGTGGTCCGCAGCCGGAGACATGCTCAAATGGGTCATGGCCCCATTGATGAGGGCCTGGATGCTCGTGGGACTCGGAGCACCTGTGAGTCTTCTTCCTGGACTGAATCAGCCCCAATGGCGGTCCTTTTGAGACCTTCCTACACAAGAAGATCCAAGGGGCATGGCCGAAAGTGTAGTCCCCCTTATTTGGCAGAATTGGACGAAAATGGAGTGAAATGGATGCTCCCCGATGAAGAATGGAGGAGGGAGAGTTGTGGGGCTTGATAAGGGAATATCAAGGTGGATGGGATGGTTGACGAGGTGGAGAATGTGAAGGGGAAGCTGATGGAGGTGGTAGGTGTCAGAACATGTGGTGGGACAGTGGTCGGAGAATTTATGCTCCAGTGAATGACAAATTTGAAATTTATGCTAAAATATAACAAAGCACAACAAATAAAATGCAGAATCAAAATGCGTGAAGAAAATTCAATTAGAAACAACCTAACCTAGACCTCAACAAAGCTTTAAGAGCTCTGAAGATGCCATCATCGGAGTGAAGCTCCGCGCTTCGGGGATCAACGCCGATGGCCCTTTTTCCACGTTGCTGAACGACGAGACGTCCTCTTGTCACGAAGATGACTCAAACCCTGTGTTCATTGGGGTTAGAGAGCATCAAGAGCAAAAATTATGTCAAGGAGTTTTACTTATACACATGTGAAGAAGTTGGCTTGCGGTCGAGATTGCACCTAAATCAATGAGGATTGATCAGATCTTAAGCATGGGCATAATAGGGAGATCTAATCCACATATTTTGTTTAGAACATGTGGTGAAATGTTAAGTGTATAAAGCGAGAAAAAAGGAGGAAAATGGAGAGTAGACGGTTCTAACATGCACAAGGTTCCAAGAGGGGCAGTCGACTCGTGGTAAACAGAAGACAAAATGGGGGAGAAAACCACTTATTAATTCAATAATAAATAATAGATTATTTTATTAATTAAAACTCAAAACATAAAAATGCTTATGATTTTATAAGCTATTTTCGGTGATTTTTATTTATTTTTACAACCTTGTTTATTATGTGTTAATTGTTTACAAGTATACTTATAAGTATATTTACCTATGTTTTTCCTATTTTATTTTTATTTTGTATTTTTAATTCTTATTATCATATTTACCTATTTTATATATTTATAATATATTTAAGCTCATATTTACATATTTTTATTTTATTTTTATGATGTTATTTATATACTTAAATAAATATTAGTATGTATAATAAGTGTAGTATACGTATATATTTTATTATGTTACTTACTTTGGTGTATTTTAGTGATCTTGTTTATGTTTTTATTTTAAATATATTTTAAATAATATTTACAATTATTTAAAAATATAATAATAGTAAAAATATAAATAATAAATTAAATGAATAAAATATGCATGTATATAGTACAATGGGACCCAAGAAAGCCAACTTTTACATCTCAACCTCATTTTTAATGAAACCATCTTCATTATATAGATAATTTAATTTTAAATACAATGGAAGTGAGTTTTGTCATTTTTGAGATCATATGGAGAAGATATTGCTATGTGAAGTTCTATTTATAGTTTTTTCATCTGTGTGTCACAGTTGCATAATGCATTATCTTTATGTGCCTTATTTTTATAGTTTCTACATTTTTTTGTACAAGTTTCATGTAGATCATTTTGTTATTGAGGAAATTTAAAAAGAAGAATAAAATTGGGGTAAAAATAACTATTTACATGATAAATAATTTGGGTTTTATGTGCAGTATTTGGCCCTTATCTCCCCTACTTTATTCCTTGTCGACCAAGTCAATATTTACTGTCTCAAGATTTTGGGTCAGTCAGTATTTGCAATATTTCCTTTATTTTCCTTTTCTTTTCATTATTCTTTTATTTTAGATATTAATACAAGTATTTATGTACCATTTATTGATAAAAATCAATATATTAATTTGTATAAGTTAGATGTATTTACCTATTTTTCCCTAGGGATTTAAAGGCAAATAAAGGAATAAAGGTGAATGGATAGATATTCATCACCACCTATACTTACATTTGTTGGTCCCTAGTAAACACTTATTATAAGAATAAGTGATGCCAAAGAGAAAAATAAAGAAAAGGAAAATAAAGAAGGTAGAATTATTATGATTTTAAACTCATTTTACAAAATCAAAGTTCAGATCTCAGTTAAGACCTTTGGATTGTTCATGTGTTCAGAACCTTATTGGGTATAAGATATATAACTTAACATCCCTCAAGTTCCACAAGTCTTTGTTCAGGTCGCCTCCAGGTCAGAATAAGTCTATTCATACGTAAACTCTTATGACTATGACTCTTAGTTGTATAATGAAAGTGTATGTAGATCTCTTCTTAGAAATGACAAGGAACACTCTCCCTTAACAAGATAATCCAAATTCCCGAATGTAGATACTCTTTCCTCAAGGATTGGGGTATTCCATTCTAAGTTCAAGTACAATCGGCTCAAGAAGAGGAGATAGAGAGAAGAATGAACCGTGACCAGTGTAGTCACATATCCTATGAAGCTTGACAAGTGTAGCCAAGTCCCCTACTGCAGAAAATATTGAAATTTGAATTTGAAACACAATGCCTTGCTTATTTCATATATATTTCGATGAGATTGAATTTTCATTGACTTTTCCCTTGTTTATTCTTTTTGGAATTTTTGATTTTGCACTTTTTTTGATACTATATACATCGGCATATACATAAGGAATTTTTTTCATCTTGAGCCAGTAAGCTATACATCTTTTAAAGCTTTATTGCAACTCACAACACCCTGTCTTTAGACATCCATGCCACTAGACTGGGTTGGGAGGCACTGGCCACTTATAGTGACTATGTATGTTCCCATACGTGTGCTTCCTCAAGCTAAAATATCCTACCCTCACCACCTCCTTAGAGTTGAGCTAGTGTAAAGTGCGTTGTTCAAGTTAGGTCATTATCAACAAGAGTCGTGCGTGCGCTTCGAAATACTCTACTTAAGCTAATCGAGATGACATATGAACATAGTCTTATGGAATCAAAAAATTAAGTCTCATGACATGAAAAGTTTTATTTTTAGTTCCTATTAGGTTCAAATGAAATAAGAGGATTAAGGTCTAGACCAAGCTCCCTTCAGATTTTATTTAGACTTGTTAAATTTCAAAATCATTTAGAAAAATAATTATGCAATGTAATGAAAATATTTTTATGAAATACTGATTTTAAACTTTTTATGGGGTTTTTTAAAAGGTTTTTGCAAATTTTTACAAAGTTTTGAAAACGATTTTCAAGATTTAGGTACTTTTGGAATTTTGCACATTTTTATAGGAGTTTCAAAAAACAAAAGAGTTAAAGAGCTAGTTGTATTCATAGAAAATTTAGCAAAGAATGTATAGAAGGTATATACACGTTCCTATACAAGTGTATACATATTTTTTATACATTATGTACATGTTTTTTTAATATATTTTTGAGGATATTATTTACAATATTTTTAAAATAATTTGAAAATATTTTTGTAAACATTTGTCAAATAATTTTAAAACTTATTTTGCAAATAATTTTACATAGGATTTAAAAAAAACATTTTTTCAAATAATTTATACAAATTTTTTATAAACTCTTTATGAAGAGATTATATTTCAAATGGTTTGAAAATATTTTACAAAGATTTTTTAAAGGTTTTCAAAAGATTTTTCAAAATGTTTTGCAACCATTTCCAAAATCATTTGCAAAATAGTTTCAAAGCAAGTTTTCAAAGATTTTTTTCAATTTTTTCCACATATTTACAAGAATATGTTCTTTACAGTTGATTTATTATATACCCTTACCCATTGTAATATTTTAGCCATATTATTGAAAAATACGAAAGTACGAGTTATGGTTAAAGTATATATACATTATATACGACCCCCTATACTTAGTGCGAACTATGTCCTCATAGTAAGAGCAATAAGGAAGACATAACTCATGTTGAGTATAGGAAAGCTTATACTACTACGACTCAAAAATGAAAGAATGAGAAGTCGATCGTCCCCCATGTACTTAGGATCAACTAATCCTTAGTATAATAGATTGTACACCAAGCAGGGATGATCGAGGGGTAGAATGAACAAATCAATGTCTCAGCTTGTCTCCCTCTATACTTATGGTAAAGATGCCCTAAATATATATCAAAATATCAATGGGTGAGGAGACAAGCGAGGGTACATATAAGGAAATATGAAATAAAAAGGAATGAATGAACACATCAATCCCCCTATACTTAGCGTAAGAGATCCCTAAGTAGAGGCAACAACAAGAGTGATGAAACAAAACAAAAATGAACAACAAGGTGACACACCCCCTATACTTAAGATAAAGTACATCCTAAGTAAAGAAATAAATATCTGACGAGAGATCTGGGGTACATGACACATGCGGAAGAAAAATGAATAAAAAGACAAAACACATATAGACAAGAGATATCGAGTGCTGAGGTTCCTCTCAACAAGCGATGGGTGTTACGCCACTAGTCAAGCACAAAGGTTAGGATAACATTGTATCAAGGTTCATGAAAACATCTTAAGCGAATGTCGTACTCTCACCGTCATGTCTGTGCGAGAACAATGAAAAAATCAATAGAGAGAAGAAAAACACCTGAATAAGCAATCAGATGGGTGTTTGCTACCAAGGGAAAAGAATTGAAAACTATGCCAGGAGCTGGTAGCATGAAAGGAATCATCGACTTATACGAATGAAGTGAATAATCAAAGCCGGTAAAGTTGAACATGGAAAAGGAAGGATTAGTCATGGACTCCTTCATGTCAATCACAGTCTCGGTAAGATGCGAAAGTAAAGATCAGGAGACTCTCTATGCAGATCGATATGTAATGGACATGAGGTTGAAAGATCATATAAGTCATAATAATCTCATAGCATGGCTCATCCTTGCGAGGGTCGTCAAGGAGAGAAGACTCAAAAGAGTCAGATACAACAATCAAATTAGAAGACTCAGTTTCGTGATCCAACATATATGATGCACAATCAGAGAGTGAAATCGAGTGCAAATAAGATGTTGCATCTTCCCGCAGATAACCCTCGGGGAGTGATGCAAGCTGATTGGTGAAAAGAGAGGCAATGCTGGCTAGGATCTGATCCTCAAAAAAATGCTTCACTCTCATCAATCAAGAGGACATGGGGCTGATGTGACGGACTAAAAGAATCTATCATAGAATAATGTGGTCCCTCACATAACAATATCATCTGAAATGGCTCAAGATATCTATCAAAATCATCTATATGCTCTATGTGGATAAGGAAGTTAGGATAGGGAAAATGAATTGGCTGATAGGAAGGCTGAAACAATGTGGGTTCTTGATCCGTGTCCTGGAGTACCAAAAGAGAAGGCACACCAGTCTCCTAAATCACAACATGCGAAACCGACTCAAGGATCAGTAATTGGAAATGGCAACGCACAACATCGGTCTCATCTTCCAAAGTCTGTACTGTCTCAGTGATTACATCCTAAATCTAGAGGGCAAGACTAAAATCCTCAAGAATTATAGCACACATGTAAGGTCCGATATCCAACAAAGAGGGCACATTCATCCCAACATCAACTCTGCCCTGCTTAATTATATGATATGTATCCTCAATGCAGACCTCATCACTCATCATAACATGCTTAGGAGAAAAATAAAGTGATATGGGAGGGAATGAAGAGGGAGGAAAGACATACTGGACATATTGTCGAATAATCAACCAACTGCATGGGGATTGAGATCAAACTTAATAAGGCAAAATTGTGGTTCAAGAAGAGAGTCAGCTTGAACCGGACCAAAGATACAGGGGTGATATGGGTGAAAAATAGCCATGAGATCTGTATGAAATGAAGAATGACCCATGATCGTGACACATACAATGATGATGAATAAAAAAGAAAAAAACTCAAAGATTAAAAAGAGTAGAGGACTGCAAACTCAAAGAAAGATGAATGCAGTCAGATTCAAAAATCGCAATCAAGCACAAAGCAAACTCCAATTCACATACTCAACACTGTGAAGAACATAAGACTACTGTTGTTATCTTTTCAATTTTAGAGTTAGGTGACTTAGACAGTCATTTAAGTCAGGCACACAGGTGTAGTCACCTAGAGTAGTTGTGTCCAAGTCGGTTAAGCACACGTACTTGAAGATTGGACCACTTCGTCTAAGGTCGGAGGCAAGTGCTTGCAGCAATAACAAGGCCCGAGAGCCAACCCAAGCGCTTAGGGTAAAAGTTCAAGGATGGGGGCTCTATTCCTTATGGGAACATGCCTCATTCGGTCCGGAGATCATCTATATGAAATGAGGGAGTTGCTCTTCCCAAGACAATGAATCCAATTACGTTTAATTTTAAGATCAAGTGGAGTTAAACAATCCTAGTTTTATTTAGGTTATCTCTTTTTTTTTGTAATTTTAATGCAAACATCTAACGAAGTTCCGATTCCTTTAGTATCCAAAGTGGTCAAAATCAAAGGGAGAAGGCAATGCAAGTCAGCCCATAATGATGATGAATGCTTAGTCAGAAAGGCTCACCTTGCTTCCCAACTTTCTTTGTGTGGATGCTAGACATAATTGAAATTATCCTATATGTAATGCAACCATTGAAATCGCCTTAAGACATGAATTTCTATTAACGTGAAGAACCTTTTGATATGATTTATGTGCAAACGTATCAGAGATTACATGCACATGAGATAATTATGGATTTGGACCTAGATTAATCGATCAAACGATTCTAAATATAAGGGCTCATTCATACAAAACAAATAAAAAGAAAGGCGAAGAACTCAAATCACGAGAAACAAAGAAGAAAAATGGAAAAATGGAAGGAATAAAAGAAGAATGTGAGAAATATTGGACATGCGAGCCCACGACGATCCATTATGCAATAAATGTTATTCCAAATATCATTCCCTGATCTGAAATGAAGAATAACTAATCTGCATAATAGGTCCCTTAGTACAATCAGGGTTATGTACCATGGCCATCTTAATGATCATACACCTGTTGATTTAATTATTGAATCATAGAGGCTGGTGCTTGGATGAATATCTAATGAGTTAGATTGAGGACTCATCAAGCACCGTCAAATGATTGTTAAGAGACGATCTCCAGCATGAGTAGGAGATGGCAATCCTTTCTCAGTTAGGCTGATATCTAACCGACCTCTTGATGCAAGTCCTCTGCATAGGAATAGAGATTCAGAGGTGTCAGATTAGTTAGGTCAAAGAGTTAACTTAACGAGATCGAGATAACCAAAGTCCTATATCATATGCTGTCATGATATAGGCACGCATCCTCTGATCGGAGACAGATGTATTACTATATGTCTGAGTATGTACATTTGGCAGACCAATAGGTTGATGACCTAATCAAGGTCTATACACAGGTGCGCTGGTGTGCATGCAAGGGCATATGAGTAATACGATCTCTCAAAGGGATCATACAGTTTCAGTTACTGAACCGGAAGACATGAGCTCACTCATGAGATATTGGTAAGAATCAAATTCCGTGCACTGTCGTCTCGCTTTGGAAGCTTGACTGAATTTGTAGGTTTTATATATACTTTTGGAAAGTATATGATCAAGACCTAGGTATGATATATGCTTTTGGAAAGTATATGATCGATACCGGCTCCCAATAGTCAAATGAAAAACTTAACGATAAATCCCTGAAGTAGATAGTGTAAAATTGATCTTATACTTCCAGATTATTCTGAGTCTTCCAGTATGCAGGATGTACAGGTATTGGGAATACCTGAGGGTGATGTGAACACAAACGATTGTATAACCATGACACTTCCATTCCTAGGGAGTCATAAAATAGGTCTGGATTTTAGTGGCTCCTCTCAGTAGAGAAGTGATCTGATCTTGATCCAAATGTTGGACATTGATCTGAATGTGATTCGGATGCAATGAGGAGATTGGATTTACGGTCTTGATTCAATCAAGCATCTATGGGAGGCCCGAGATCTGGATTTGAGATGTAATCTCAATATCCAAGTCACTATACATGGAACAATACAATCGCCCTGTCCTTATCTCTAAGTATTTGCGGAGAAAACACATTATCCTTGAAAGAGTTCAGGATAATTTCATTGTTGATATATGTATCCGAGCATTGAGAAAATGGATAACTAAATGTGATCTGATTATCATGGATAATATGAATTTGATTCATATTATAAGGAGAGTTATCTAAGATAATTAAATGTGATTTGATTATCAAAGATGTAAATAATGTGAATGCGATTCATATTATTTGGGCTCATGAGAATAGAGATCCAAGATGATTAAATGTAATTCAATTATCATGGATATTGAATAATGTGGACAACACTATCCATATTAATCATATATATTATAAATATGATTTATAATATATAAGAGAGAGCAATTTGTAATTTACATTTGTTAATTAAATGTTAATGTGAATTAGATTCACATTGGACAATTAATATAATTTACATTTTATTTTGGATTGTGAATGTGATTCACAAATTTTCAATGGCATGATTGTAATAATTGGATTTATTTTTTTTGTGAAATAATTTGCAACAAAAGTTGTTGCAAATATTAGAGAGAATCATGACATAATGTAATCTCATGAAATAGGAGAGAGACATCCAACTTCCATATAGGAAGAGTGGACGACCACAATTCCTATAAGGAATGTGGTGGCCGTCCACCCTCCTTATGGAAGGAGGCTTGCCTCCTTCCTATTTCTCTAATGGAGATTGATTTGATATAAATCAAATTATATTCAATATATATATATATATATATATATATATATATATATATATTATTTTATTAAATTAATTGTTGTTGGTTTTTACCAACACAAATCTTGGCCATTAAAAGAAACACAAATCAATGTAAGCTATTGGATTGGTGTTGTCCATGGATTGAGATCCATGGATCCCAAAATATTATAAAAGGAGAGGTACCCCCTTGCTCTTCTTTACACACAATGAGAACATAAGTCTCTCTCTCTCATTCTCTCTCTACACGCCCACTCTCTCTCCTTCTCATATGGCCGTCCACCATGGATGCCCTAGAGAGAGTCTCCATCGCCGCAGCATCGTCGTTATGCTGTCCGGTCATTTGCTCGTGGATCTCCGTCTCCTTCGGCGTGCCTTGCTCATGAAGAAGACGTCAGATCTCGTGTGTCGAGATCAGGAGATCCGTCGCTTGGATCATCAACATGGATTGCAAGAAGTACGTGTTTCATCAACACGCTCGCAAGCGTCTCCTCCGTCGGATTGGACTTGAGACAGGAGGTCTCTTCGTTTAGAGACTCGATCACAACCACGCTTCAAGAGGTAATCATATTACTTGTTTGTGGTTTAGACGAAATGATCCGAGAAGTGTTCTTGGATCATGTAGTTTCGTCACACGAAAAAAATTTTAATTTCCGCTGCATAGAACAACTAGTCCGACTAGTCGTTCCTCGTCGTATTCGATACGATACTCACGCTTCCGTGATACTCTTGAGGATTATTCCATATCCTTCAAGTGGTATCAGAGCCTTAGGTCGAAGGTTTTGGATACGATCCGTAAACCTAGGACGACTTGGGTACGTTAAGGTTGCGAAAGTTTTTGTCGCATTTCATTTTCGCACATCTGTTTAGTGAATAAATTCGACCCTGTTTAAAATATTTAAACACGAATTAATTATTCAGATTTTGTTTCTCATTAAATAAGGAAACCATAGGATCTGAGTTTACGTAATTTGGATTCCGTTTGCTCGAGATATGGTCATTTTAATAAACATGTATTCACTGTTGTGGGAACTGCGAATCTTAACATGATTAATGAGTTAATTACTGTTTTGATCCGCCTTGAAATGCATGAAATATCACTTACGATCTGTCATAAATCAAATTAGCAATCTTAAGAAACTGATTTTGCATAATTTAGATTTGTTTTGATTGAGATATATTAATTTTAGTAAGTAGGGGTCACTGCTGAAATTACATTCCTAATCAAGAACCAAGTGATTGTCAATTAGTGAAATTAATTGTTAATTTTATAAAATAATTATGGAAACTATTTAATGATGATTATTTCCTTACTTGACTTGGCCTCAACCAATAATTGATTAGATTTGATCTAGATCATAATTGGAAACACAATCAACAAACAACTTGCTTGAATAGGATTGGGAATTTGGTTAGCAAATTTCCTTATAATCAAAATTGTTTTGATTATTACTATATGGTATAATTTCGGTTGAAGAACCGATGATCATCTCAAGTAAAAAGTGATTGGCTCCGCATTATTTTTTCCCGAGGCGGATATAGTGTTTAGTCGGGGAGCGTTGGGGTAGCGGGTCACACCGGTTGCGGTCCGTCCCACTCCCGTCGGTACTGGTCATGACAGCGGGTAGGGAACGAATGATGCCTGAGAGATCATGATGTATTTTTCTAAGTATTAAAATTCAAATTAATACATACTTTGAGATAATACCATATATTCAAGTAAAATCAAATTTGTTGATTGAATTGGATTGATAATTAATTTAATGTGATTAAGTTAATTATATCCAATTAAAAACACTCTATTATGAATAGATGTGTATTTCCCTTGGAAGAATTAATTATATGAATATGATCCATAATAATTAATTAAAATTTGAATATGATATGAAGGATCACATAATGACATCCATGGTCTCCCGTCAAGGCGAAGGGTTCCGTCGCCAGATATTGTATGTAGGAGACGTCTGTCCGAAGTGACAACTCCTGCATACGATCCATTTGGATCAGGCTCGTCGCTTCTCGAAAGAGTAAGGACGTATGCGTAGTGACCCTAATATTGGATCCTTATATTATTGGGGCGATATTAGATTGTGCATAGCGAGTTGTATTCCTGTTGACGGTTGGTTTAATTAATGACGGGTCAACATCACCTTTGGGGTTGTGGGCCCGGGTGTTAAAGACCGAATTGGAAGATGCAAGTTGGACTTGCAAGGCGGAATGTGTTCCCGCTTCTTTTTATCCGAGTTACAGGTTCTCATATTATTGGGATGTAACAAAGATAAGGAAGGAGATCCCAGATCTTGCTTGAGATATAATGGTAAGTATATCTCTTACATTGAAAGTGATTAAGGGAATGAACTTTCAATGTTGACAAGGCAGGACAACTTTGATATAAAAATTCCTAAATCAAAGTAAAATGTGTATATATATATATATTTATGCAAATTTCTTATTTCAGATAATCCTTCATTAAACCCACTCAATGTTATACTCAATAATAACCAGTAGAATATCATGGATTGGACATATGATCCAGATATTGTACTCGCAATTGGACACATAATGTATGTGGTTGCAATGTGCAAGTTTCTTCATAATAATGAGTAATGATAATTAAATAGACAATAGGACTAAAACCCTAGGGTTTGTATGTCTCTACAATCTTGATCTCTCATCGAATGTACTTTGGAAGTGACATGTCGATGATGATCGTAATTGTCGAATAATCCTTATAAAATCTAATAAGATATTCTCGCATACATATGTGCTCTCAACATTTAATCATGAATGACGTGGTTCTCTGCATCATGCATAATGATGGCTATATAAGAGATGATGTATTCAAAATGTTTGAATACCTACCTGAACCTAAGTCTTTAAGAGTTATGATGTATGTAGATATGATGAGTGTCATCATTCTACTGTCTATACTCTGGTCATTCATGATGCTTCATATTATTCATATTGTATGAATTGAATGAAGCATGTATAAATGTTGAAATACTCTTATATTGAATTTTTTTTGATTTCAACATAAGAGATCCTTTGTCTTGAGCAATGGTTGCTTATAGATAAAGGGATCGCAATGGAAGCATGGGTTGGACCCAAGTAAGAAGTATAGTCAAAGAGTTGACTGTACTTCTGTGACTTCCATATGACATCCAAAGAGTTGGATGAATGCCAATACTATAATAAGTTGATTTGTTGATAGTATGACTATCAAATCTATCTAGAATCCTTAGAGAAGGAATCAGATAGTACATCAGAATAATCTACATATAATCATTGAAATTGACTTAATTATTTGATAAGATAAAGTCTAATAATTGTATCTCAATCTTCTAGTGACACATGCAATTGGTTGCATATGTATTAGAATATTAGAAATTTGATCTTAAGGTTTGATGGTCATCCATGTTGGAAGTGATGCAATTGTTGCAACAATTTCCATTGGATCAATAGACCATATTTTCAGTGGGAGCCCTTGGTCTTAAAGAATGTCTCTATGACCTGGATATTAGAATACACTCATAGTTTATTTCTAAATTTTGGGAATAAGCATGAATTCTGGAATAGACATATCATAAAGAGTTATGATGGGGATATTTCAGATAGTAATCTAACATCTAGTGGACTCCACTAAATTAGAAAATTAATGAATGGTTCATTAAGATTTCTAATACCGAAAATTAAACCTTTAAATATCAATAGGAGAATGAAGATCATTTGACAATGATCTGGCATCAAGCCTTGGACATTCGTCTGTTGATGTGATCAATAGACTGATAAGAGATGAAACTTTAGACGATCTAAATGTTCAAATCTTACATACTTGTGAATATTGTATTCAAAATTAGAAAGTCCAATACACTCTTCCTTGGAATGGTGAAAGATGTCAAGGTATTCAAGATCTCATACATATTGATGTATGTCAATCATAATAAATATTATGGATATGTGATATTTCTTGATGATTATTTGTTATATGAGATTTCTTCTCTTCACTAAGAAACCTTTGAAATGTTCAAAGATTTCACAATTTTGGTTTAGAACCAAAGTTTGAAGGAAGATGAAATGAATTTGATCTAACCAAGTTAGCTTGTACCTATTAGATGAATTCGTAGAATACCTTACGGAGATATGTCTTATCTCACTCCTCCCGATAAACCTAAACTCAAGAGAGTCGTAGGGAGATACAATTGATCATGTGTGGCATGATATGATCAATGATGAATATTAGCATAACTATCTATTAGTTTCCAAAATATATATGTAGTAGAGATTACACTATATATCCTTAATAAGGTTCCATGCAAGTAAGCTGGAATCTGGCACTGGAGAGTGCTACTTCATTAGGAAAATAAAGGATGGTATTGGATACCTACTTTATGACCTTGAGATTCTTAAAGGATCTCATCTCTGAGAATGTAATTCTTAGAGGATGACTCTCTTGAGAATCAAAATGAAAATGAAGTAAAGGAACTCATTTAATCTTGAGAAGATAACGAGGCTCCTGAAATCAGAAACTAAATAGACAATTAAAGATGAAACATTAATACCTCTTCAAATAAGTTTGAGGATGGATTCCATGTGTCAGTTGAATCTGACAATGATCTGACTTCATGTGATGATGCTTCTGAAGATCATATCATGGAAAGATGGATGTTAGCAATAAAGTCTAAAGTTTACTTCATATACAAATGTTGTATGTAGACCCTCGAGGATCCAACTATATGGGTAAGACCCATTATTGTGTAAATGGATCTTCAATAGAAAGAGGGAACCTGATGAGAAGGTAGAGACCTTCAAAGCACGGTTCGTAGCCATGAGATACACATCGAAGAGAAGACATTGGTTGCGATGAGACTTTCTCTTCAGTGACCATTCTTAAACCCATCAGAATATTGCTAACCCTAGCTACACAACTTGACTATGGCATCTTCAAGATGTGAGTCAAGATAGTACTCCCTTATGAATACCTCTTTGAGGATATTCACCTGAAGTAGCCCCAGGGCTTCATGGTTGAGGAAAGCAAAATGTGCAAGCTAAAGAAACTCCATCTTCTTGTAGTTGGAACATACGATTTGATGAAATTATAAATGTTATGATTTCAGATAGAATCTTGATGAACCATGTGAAGCTTAGTGGGAGTGCCATTGTGTTCATCATGCTAAATGTAGATAATATCCTAATCATTTAGAATGATATAAGGATGATAATAAGTGTTATTCCATACCTTGAGATATGATCTCAAAGATGCCTCTTGGATCTTAGTTCTGAAGGTGTTCAGAAGCAAAGAGAAGAGGATATTGGGACTGTCACATCTACAGTACACCTTGGACATGTTCCATTCTCAGAAAATTCCAAGAGGGCTTCCTTCCTTTAAGATATGGTACTGACCTATCCAAAGGGATAACACCTCAAAGAGTTGAGGGAGTGAATGTTAGAACTGCTTGCCCTTGTGCATCAGTTATGAGAAGCCAAGTGTATGCTATATGTGTACAAAAGTCAGATGCCTGCCATATAGTGGGAGTAGTAAACTATTACTAATCCTACTATGGTGATAAAATACTTAGTTGCAGTAATAACAATATCTTCAAAGATGACAAGACTTTAGAGATAGTTACCTCTGAGCCTTATCTTCAAGAGATTAAGACTTTGTAGATAGTGACCTAAAAGGTCTTAATTACGGATACCTTGGGAGATAGAGATCTCCAGGAATAAGGGTATTCTGATAAGGATTATGGTAATACTGGTTATAATAATTGTTGAGCAGTAGTATCAAGGTCACTATAAGTGCTTTGACTGTATTGAGTATTGGTTGCAAAAGATGCAACATTCGCATTAGATGCGAGCACTGTTACTGGGGATATGCAAGTGTTGTAAAAGGACTTGGAATAGTCTCGCGAGAACATAGTGACTGATCAGCTTACCTAGCTATTTTCTAAATAGCCTATGATTGTCACATGAGTGTGGGTTTAAATGATTAGCCCATTAATGGCTCTTTGGGCTAGTGGAAGATTGTTGGACATGCGAGCCCACGGTGAGCCATTATACAATAAATGTTATTGCAAATATCATTCCCTGATCTGAAATGAAGAATAACTAATTTGCATAATAGGCCCCTTAGTACAATTAGGGTTATGTACCATGGCCATCTTAATGATCATACATCTGTTGATTCAATTATTGAATCATAGAGGATGATGCTCGGATGAATATTTAATGAGTTAGATTGAGGACTCATCAAGCACTGTCAAATGATTGTTAAGGGATGATCTCCAGCCTGAGTAGGAGATGGCAATCCTTTCTCAGTTAGGCTGATATCTAACCGACCTCTTGATGCAGGTCCTCTGCATAGGAGTAGAGATTCAGAGGTGTCAGATTAGTTAGGTCAAAGAGTTGACTTAACGAGATCGAGACAACCAAAGTCATATATTGTATGCTGTCATGATATAGGCATGCATCCTCTGACCGGAGACATATGTGTTACTATATGTCTGAGTATGTACATTTGGCAGACCAATAGGTTGATGACCTAATCAAGGTCTATATACCGGTGCGCTGGTGTGCATGCAAGGGCATATGAGTAATACAATCTCTCAAAGGGATCATACAGGTTCAGTTACCGAACCTGAAGACATGAGCTCACCCATGAGATATAGGGAAGAATCAAATTCCGTGCACGGTCATCTCGCTTGGGAAGCTTGACTGAATTTGTAGGTTTGATATATACTTTTGGAAAGTATATGATCAAGACCTAGGTATGATATATGCTTTTGGAAAGTATATGATCGATACCGACTCCCAATAGTCAAATGAGAAACTTAACGATAAATCCCTGAAGTAGGCTGTGTAAAAATGATCTTATACTTCAGGATTATTCTGGGTCTTCCAGTATGCAGGATGTACATGTATTGGGAATACCTGAGGGTGATGTGATCATAAACGATTGTATAACCATGACGCTTCCATTCCTAGAAAGTGATGAAACGGGTCTGGATTTTAGTGACTCCTCTCAGTAGAGAAGTGATCTGATCTTGATCCAAATGTTGGACATTGATCTGAATGTGATTCAGATGCAATGAGAAGATTGGATTTACGGTCTTGATTTAATCAAGCATCTATGGGAGGCTTGAGATCTGGATTTGAGATGCAATCTTAATATCCAAGTCACTATACATGGAACAATACAATCGCCCTGTCTTATCTCCAAGTATCTGCGGAGAAAACACATTATCCTTGAAAGAGTTCAGGATAATTTCATTGTTAATATATGTATCCGAGCATTGAGAAAATGGATAATTAAATGTGATTTGATTATCATGGATAATATGAACTTGATTCATATTATAAGGAGAGTTATCTAGATAATTAAATGTTATTTGATTATCAAAGATGTAAGTAATGTGAATGTGATTCATATTATTTGGGCACTTGAGAATAGCATGATTAAATGTGATTTAATTATCATGGATATTGAATAATGTGGATGTCACTATCTATATTAATCATATATATATTATAAATGTGATTTATAATATATAAGAGAGAGCAATTTATAATTTACATTTGTTAGTTAAATGTTAATGTGAATTGGATTTACATTGGACAATTAATGTAATTTATATTCTATTTTGGGTTGTTAATGTAATTCACAAATTTTCAATGGCATGATTGCAATGTTCACAAAATTAATTAGATTTATTTTTTTGTGAAATAATTTGCAACAAAAGTTGTTGCAAATATTAGAGAGAATCATGAGATAATGTAATCTCATGTAATAGGAGAGAGACATCCACCTTCCTTATAGGAAGAGTGGATGGTCACAATTCCTATAAGGAATGTGGTGGCCGTCCACCCTCCTTATGGAAGGAGGCTTGCCTCCTTCCTATTTCTCTAATGGAGATTGATTTGATATAAATCAAATTATACTCAATATCTATATATATTTGGTTTTATTAAAGTAATTGTTGTTGGTTTTTACCAACCCAAATCTTGGTCATTAAAAGAAACACAAATCAATGTAAGCCATTGGATTTGTGTTGTCCATGGATTGAGATCCATGGATACCAAAATATTATAAAAGGAGAGGCACCCCTTTGCTCTTCTTTACACACAATGAGAACATAAGTCTCTCTCTCTCTTTCTCTCTCTACACACCTACTCTCTCTCCCTCTCCCTCTCATATGGTCGTCCACCATGGATGCCCTAGAGAGAGTCCCCATCACCGCAGCGTCGTTGTTATGATGTCCGATCGTTTGCTCGTAGATCTCCATCTCCTTCGATGCGCCTCGCTCATGAAGAAGACGTCGGATCTCGTGTGTCAAGATCAGGAGATCCGCCGCTTGGATCATCAACATGGATTGCGAGAAGCACGCGTTTCATCAACACGCTCACAAGCGTCTCCTCCGTCGGATCGGACTTGAGACAGGAGGTCTCTTCGTTTAGAGACTCGATCACAACCATGCTTCAAGAGGTAATCCTATTACTTGTTTGTAGTTTAGACGAAACAATCCGAGAAGTGTTCTTGGATCATGTGGTTTCGTCACACGAATTTTTTTTTAATTTCTGCTGCATAGAACAACTAGTCTGACTAGTCGTTCCTCGTCGTATTTGATACGACTGTCACGCTTCCGTGATGCGCTTGAGGATTATCCCATATCCTTCATGAAAAAACTGACGAGGTCCTCCAAGTGAACAATCACCTACCTATAAGTGTTCAAGTGTCCCAACGTCTAAGATAAATATTACCAACTGAAATAAAAATAATGTCTCTTTCTATAGAAATATAAATCTATACTAAGCTATGCTACTATTGCTGAACATGGCTCTCGTTATTCGTCGACCACTCTCTCCTGTCGGTTTGATTAGAAAGCCGACCTTCGCTTCACTCGGGTGCATAAGACTCCTAAGACATCCTTCCTAGATTCAGGGCCCTCACAAAAAAAGTCAAAAAAGATATATGTTCATAACGGTTTTATAGATAAAATGAAATAAATATAGATAAATAGATAATAAACAAAGCAAGAAAAACATACAATCTATACTTTGTTGCTCCTTGGCAATGGTGCCATTTGATGACTTTCTCTCGGTCGGTCTTCTAACCAACATATCAGATAGTAATACTTGTGTGACCAGATTCAAGAGACGAGTCAATCAACGGATAACCCATCATATAAGATAGATAAATCAATCAATACAAATGTATGAGTTAAAATTTATTATAACTCTACTATAAACATGTATAGGCGTAAGTATGGTAGAGTATTGAACACATGGAGCTATGGGATAAATTGACAAATCAATAAATAATTACTTCTAATTATTATTAATTTATTGGTTTTTTCTTTTTGTCCTTTTCTTTTTTAATTATTTTTATGTATTTTTATAAATATTAAATTTTTATTTGATTTTTAATTTTTACAAATAGTTTTGTGATTTTGTATATAAAAATTTAAAAACATAATAATTATCAATATAAGTAATAATAACATGTATAGTTAATAAAGAGAGATGGAAAAGAAAGATATAAAAATCTTTTTGGATTTTTAGATTAAGAAATATAGAGGTAAAATAAAGAAAAAAAATATTTATGTGTTTTAAATGATTTGCCAATGTTTTTAGAATTTTTATATTGATTTCTATTTTTATGGGATTTTTACAATATTAAAAAAGTATAAAACAATGAACAAATTAAATACATGAACTAGTTTTGGGTTTTAAAATATACAACAGTCCACAAAATCCCCAAAACTATTTTTAATATATGATATATATAAAAAAGAAAATTCATAAATATAAAGAAATATTTTTGGATTTTTATAGAATTTTTAAGGATTTTTGTAAGTATTTTAAGGTTTTATGAGTTTATGAGTTTTTTATTTTTTTAGTGATTTTTGAATATATGTTAGATTAAATAAAAAGTTAGCTAATTTATTTTTTTTGGAATTGTGAAGAAGTTTTTATAATTTTTAGAGATTTTAATATTCAATGATGAATAAAAACAATATTCTTATATTTAAGAAATAGAAAAATAAAGGAAAATGACCAAATAAAAATATATGTGATAAAATTAAGTGTTAGGCATTTACCATAATTTTCCTAGCATTTTTTACTTATCAAAACCATTTAATAAAAATAATATACATAAAAATAGATTACACAACAAAAAAGGGACCTATATGTAATTTCTCAAAAAGTTTTATGCATATAATAACAAGTTTAAACAATTCAGGGGACCTGTGCAAAATATCCAACAATAAATATAACACTTACCCACTAATGGTATAAATGTAAATAGCAAAAGTTATAGGCCCAACCGTGCAATATGTCCCAAAAGTTTAACACTGATATTACACATTCTAGGACTAATTAATAACATACAACCCAAAGGGTGTCCACACAACATGCCTACCAACTCACATGCACATGCACGTGAGATGATGTGGCACATGATCGTAGTTCAATAAGAGGACAAGTTGGGGGTTTTAGTGCAAATCATACAAAAATATTACATAACCGATGAAAGTTTAAAGATTGATAAAAATACAAAAAGAAAGGGGGTTTAAGAAGCAAAATACACCTCACGCACGATCCAATGGTGCAAATGCTATCACTTACACATTACATGTGGCGCTCCATAGAAGGCGGATGATCGTTCGTCGATGAACGCCTCAGAATAGATCCACGGACGGATCTGACGATCGCTAATGAGGAGCATCCAATGGTGTCTATACCACATAGAGTTCTCTAATGAACAAGGATGACTAACGGGCTGGGCTCCTTTGATCTTCTCTATCTCCTCGCTCTGGTGGTCATTGAAGTTGCTAAGATACGCAAAATGATCCTAGAGGTGGTTCACAGCTGGAGAGATGCTCAAATAGGTCCACACCCCATCGATGAGGGCATGGAGGCTCGTGGAACTCTGAGCACATGTGAGTCTTCTTCTTGGACTAAATAAGCCCAATGAGGGTCCTTTGGAGTGCATTCCTACACAAGAAGATTTGATGGGTAGGGGAGAAGGTGTAGGCCCCCTTATTTGGCGGAATCGTGCGAAAAATGGAGTGGGATGCTCTCTGGAGAAGGGTGGAGGAGAGAGAGATGCGGGGCATGATCATGGAAGATCAAGATGGATGGAATGGTTGAGGAGGTGGAGAACGAGAAGGGGAAGCTGGGTTGAGGATGATGGGACAGTGGCAAGAGGTCTATGCTCTAGCAAATGACAAATTTGAAATTTATGCTAAAATAAAGCAACACACAACAAATAAAATGCAGAATCAAAATACGTGAAGAAAATGCAAGAAGAAACAAACTAATCTAGACTCTATAGAGCTTTAAGAGCTCTAGAGATTGCATCAATGGAGTGAAGCTCCGATCTTCGGGGATCAACGCCGATGACCCTTTTTCTACACCGCTGAATTGCGAGACCTCCTCCTATCACAAAGATGACTCAAACCCTTGTGTTCATTGGGGTTATAGAGCACCAAGGAAGATCAAGAGCATACAGGATGACATGGAGTTTTATTTATACACAGGTGAAGAAGTTGTCTTACTATCGAGATGGTGCCTAAATCGATGAGGATTGATCAGATCTTAAGCATGGGCATGAATTAGGGAGATTTAATCCATAGATCTTGTTTAGAATGCATGGCGAAATGATGAGTGTATTAAGCAAAAAAATGGAGGAAAATGGGGAGTAGACGATTCTGACAAGCGCAAGGGTCCAGGATGGGCAGTTGACTCGTGGTCAACAGAAGACCGCACCTTATTGGTCCACGTTGGACCATATGAAGATAAAAGAAGGAGAAAACTTACTATTAATTCAATAATAAATAACATATGATTTTATTAATTAAAACTCAAAACATGAAAACTATTTCTTATTTTATGCAGTGATTTTTATTTATTTTTACAGACTTATTTATTAGGCATTAATTTTTTACAAGTATACTTATATGTGTGTTTACCTATGTTTCACCTATTTTGTTTTTATTTTGCATTTTTAATACTTATTATAATATTTACCTATTTTATATATTTATAATATATATAAAGCATATTTAAATATTTTTATTTTATTTTTATGGAATTATTTATATACTTAAATAAATATAAGTATATACATAATAGGTGTAGCATACCTATATGTTTTATTCTGTTATTTATTTTAGTGTATTTTAATAATATTTTTATCTTTATATTTTCAATATGTTTTAAATAGCATTTACAATATATAAAAATATAATATTAGTAAAAATTTAAAGAATAAATTAAATGAATAAAATATACAGATATATAGTACAATGGGACCCCAGAAGTCAGCTTTTACATCTTAAATCTATTTTAACGAAACCACATTTATTAAGTAGATATTTTAATTTTAAATACAATGGAGGTGAGTTTGTCAATTTTGAGCTCGTATGGAGAAGATATTAATATGTAAAGTTCTGTTTACAACCTTTTCATCCTGGTGTCCCAGTTGCATAGTGCATTATTTTTATGTGTCATTATTTTTATAACTTTATATGCATTTTTATGTACAAGTTTCATGTAGATCATTTTTTAATTGAGGTGTGTAAAAAGAAGAAAAAATGGGGGTAACAATAACTATTTACATGATAAATACTTAGGGTTTTATGTACAGTATTTGGCCCTTATCTCCTGTTACTTTATCCCTTGTCGACCAAGTCAGTATTGACTTGGTCTCGGGGTTTAGGGTCAGTTAGTATTTGCAATACTTCCTTTATTTTTATTTTTTTCTTTTATTCTTTTATTTTGGATACAAATACAAGTATTTATGTACCATTTATAGACAAATAATCAGTATGTTAATTTGTACAAGTTAGATGTATTTACTTGTATTTATCTAGTGATTTAAAGATAAAATGAAGGAATAAAAGTGAATGCATGGGTATTCATCACCTCGTCGGAGGAGGATAGAGGTCTGATTTTCTCTGGACACCTGGGTTGGGTGTTTCTTGATCGAATCAAGCTCCAGATACATTCTCTTTAGCTCCTACCTACACCAAAAGTTTTACGGCTCGATGGTAACTTGCCTCAACCGCTTATTGTACAAAAATAAGAGGGGATGGAAGGGGAAAGAGACCTTCGATGACTGATGATAGATGGAGGTCAGAATACATGATTTGAGCAAGATCGAGGTGAGAAAATGGGAAATTCAGATGGAGAAGATGGCAAGGAAGCTGATGGAATGATTTGATGAAGTAGAGACAGTAGAGTTCACGGTGACACGACGGTCGGAGCTGTAAGTTCCTATGAACTAAGATATTGAAATTAACGCTAAATGGAATGAAATCAAGTTACTTAAGGATCAATCTATGCCAAGAAACTAAAATGCATCTTAAAGAACCTAAAACTATAGCTCGCACCTAGTCAGTAGATTGGGGAGTAGACGACCACGTAAGGGGTATCTCTAGCGATGGTGGAACCTCTTTCCTCTGCCGTATCCTTGCTGTAAACCAATGAGCAACCCCTCCTGTCATAAGGGCAGTTTCCAGCAAGGGGTTTTTGGCAGTACAAGTGGAGAAGTCAGGATTGATGAATTGAGATCCCACCTCTTGAATAATAGATAGTTGTCGTAGTATAGGAGGTGAAATACAATTCATCAAAAAACATGCTTTTGAATATGCGGTAAATTTTAACTTGGTTAGTATACCAAGATCGAAATCAAGGAACAATGATTTTTAGTTGCGAGGTTTCAAATTAATTTGAGTGATTAAATAATTGTGGCAATAATCTCTGTCAAAAAAAGGAATAAGTAAAATGCAATTAAATAGAGAAAGAAATGAAGAACATGATCTATGATTTTTCTATCTATAATCCTCAATAAAATGATTATTTAATTCTAAAACAATTCACAGATCTCTAAAGATAAATTGAAGAAATATTTGTCAATTCAATTTTCTTTCAAACAACTGGACACAAACAAGATTAATAAATAACTCAATATCCCTACAAATAAAGAGAGCAACGATAATTCTTAAGAAGAGTCGATCTCTAAATTCATTGTAATTTAATCCTCTAATAGATGATTTTTAAAATTCAAAGAAATCAGGGAAGTCAATCAAGTTATCCTTCTCAATGAAGCCCCTGCAGCAATAGGATAAACTCCTCAAAATATTAATGCACAAATATGTCAGATTAAGCCTGTAAAGATCTAATAAATCCTCAAATAATATTATATCTTAGAGCACTTCTTACCATTTACAAATATCTAGAATGAAAGGGTACACAACAAGCTTCAGAATGACATGTTATACACTAAAAATGGAGTTCCTAAGAGAAAGATATGATAGAATGAAGTTCCATGGACTAAAATGTAAATAACTAAAGTTTAGCACTCAGAATAGTCCCTAGAAGGATTTATCTTCACCTATTGAAATCTGTCAGGCCTCCTCTACAATTTACCCACGTGCACTACACATGCCTAAAGGTTGGGGGTGTTGGTGCAATTTTCTGTAATGGTAGTGGCCTCCTTGCAAATTCTCCTTACACCCACGTGAAAGGCACACTAGGACATGAGGCTCGGGCGGCTTGGGTAGTAGAGCTGAGGATTGGGCCCCGAGCCTCCACGTGGTTGCTGGGAGAGGCTGAGGCCTACCCAAACCTTGATGTGCAGAGGTGAGGCTCGGGCGACGACGTGGCATATGGAGAACCGTTGTATCAAGGGTTTGTGTTTGATCCAACGACAACAGGAGCGTTGGAGGTGCGTCGGGCAGAGTACAATTGAGGGTGAGGCGGAGCTGTGACTGGCAAGGCATCGACCGTTGAGCTGCGGTGGTGGAGCGAGGCGGTGGGGTGGCCGATCGGGTTGAGGCGAGTGGATCGATGGAGAATGGGGATCAACCAAAGCAGAGGTCTACAGTCGGTGACGTCGGTAGAGGGCGGTTGTATGTGTCATAAGGCTGAGTGAGGCAGAGCTAACATGGAGAGGCGGAGATGAGCTGAAGGTGATGCGAGAGAAGATGGAGGTGTACAAAGAGGGTGAAGGTAGCCGTGGTGCATGAGGGAGTGGTGTAGAGCCCAAGGGGGTGATAGGAGAGTGATGGTGAGAGCGGAGCAGTGAAGCGAAGGAGAGGGCAGTCGACGGAGCATCGATAGAAAGAAGAAGAAGAGGAGGAGGAGGAGGAGGAGGGAGAAGAGGGTCTGCCTTATGTGTGGAGGTGCTAGGGGCCCTTTTGATGATCCTTTAACAACCAATGAAGAGGTGGAGCTTGGCTAGCATGAGTAGAATGAGAAACAACATGACGATTCTCGCTGTGGATCACACGTCAAAGATTTTTCGTCAGAGAGGAGAGAGTTTCTGTCACAAACCTCCCTCTCTAGCTCTTTCTCATTTAGATCTAGAAACTCGAAGATCGGCGGTCGCCCAATGATGGAGGAGATGATCAGACTTTATAGGAGGAAGCTGGTGAGGTTGTAACGGTTGAAATAGGGGAAAGGTGTGTAATGACTGCGAGCGAAGGAGGAAACAATCGACAGAGGAGGCAGAACGACAGGGGAAGGAGGAAGAACGGTTGGTAGAGTTGGTGGAGGAAGAGAGGTGAGGAAAGATAAAAAAAATATCAATAAATTAAATAAAATAAAAAGAAATTAATAATAACTAAAAAATAAAATAAAAAAGAAACAGAAGAGGGGGTGACACGTGACAGCTCCCAGAATATTCAAAAAAGAAATTAAAAGAAAAATCCATAAAAAGGAAAATGAAGTCAAATGAAAAGTGGTCCGCATGAAAGTCGATCGTCTCAATGAGATCTACAACTTTGGTAAAGGAACCACAATCAAACGAGATCGTCTATACAAAATGCATTTTGGTGGTACTCTATTGATATAAAATTCCTATATTTTTGTATTTTACAATTTTTGAATTTTTTTAATAAAATAAAAATCAAGATAAAATTAGATAAAATATAAAAAAATAAATACACATTAACTTTTTTGTATTTTAATAATGAAATAAATAGAGAAATAAAATAAGAGGGACATATATAAACAGTATATGCAGACTCAAAGTGATTTATTTTTTATTTTTACTTCAATCTTTGATCTAATTTTTGCACATTTTATTAAAGCCTAAATCAAAGAAAATAAATAAAAAAGAAATAAATAAAGAGTTAACTTTGTACACAAATAATAGGGTTAAACTCACTCAAAATGTATAATATACAATGAGGTCCCAAAACCCAAATTTCACATATGAACACCGATTCTTTTGAATTTGGACATGTTTTGTAGATAATTGAATGGACATTACTTCAAAAGTGAGTACGAGTTCATATGAGACTCTACAAGAGAGATATTGACATTTATGGCTTTTGGTCTCCAAACTATTGTTTGGGTTTTATTGGGCAAATATACTAGTTATTATTTTTTTAATATTTTTCTTTGATTAATGTTAGTAATATGTACACAATGGATTGATTTTATTTGATTTTGGGGTTCCTGAAAATAAATAAAAATAAGAGAAGTTATGTGTGATAATGTACACAAATTTTTGGCTTCTTATTAAATGCAATTATTAATGCTAAAACATGATTATTAAATGCATATGCATGAATTATAAAAATGTAATTTAAATGATTAAATGAAAGGAATGCCTTGGGAATGGAGTTCTATTTTCATCTTTTAGAGTGATGAATCATAGATTCATCATCCCCCTATACTTAAACCATGCTCGTCTCCGAGCAACTAAAATGAAATGAAAGATTGAAATAGTATTGGGTTCCATGCCAAGGTCATGAACATAAAGCGAGAATAGATCTCGACTAGACCTTTGGATTAATAATGTGACATAACTCCTTATGAGAATTAGGGATTTGAGAACAATAGTCTCCAAGTTGTACAAATCATCATCCAGTCCCAACTCAGAAGTCATCTTAGATCAACCCCCTCCCGAAGCATCTCACATGAACAATGAATAACTGTCTCTAGTGTGTGAAGGGATTAACTCTTCCCATTTAAGACACCGGACAACCATGCAATCTCCTCCTCCAGTAACTCGTCCTCGGAGAGTCAGGTATTTCCTTCTAAGTTCAGGAATGTGCTAGTTCACAACGAATGGGGGAGAAGTCTAGAAGAAGTGGAAAAGAAGTGGAGAGTGACCAGTGTAGCTTGGCCGATGTAGCTAAGTCTCCACCAGATCTACAAGATTTATTGAAGCTTGGACTATTGTGGTCAAATATTGTTCTTTTTGATATTGGCTTCTTTTTTTTGGTAGGAAATTTTGTTGCTATGCATTTATCTTTTATGCCCCGACGGACATAGAATCTTTTATTCCTCCCATGTTTGGGGGTCTTAGAAAGAATTGTGCTTGCAGTCTATCCATCATCCAAAGCTTTATTTCAACCTGGTACTCTGGTTGTTAGATGTTTATGCTACTAAAGAAAAAGACACATTGGTCTTCCAATACCTCATATGAGTTGAGATAAGTACGCAGTGTCGAGTACATACTAATTCCTTATCCAAGAGTCTACTTAGAATGAGGTGACCAGGTTAGACACTCAGAGTCAAAGTCTAGATACTGCCTTGTAAGCTTGGAGAATTAAGTCTATGACATGAAGTTTCTAATATCCTACTTCTCACTGAAGTTCCTCTGAAATTTAAGTAGAATCAAGTCATGTAAAGTCCAATCTCAATTTTTACTCATAACTTGGTTCATAACCCGCTGACTTTTTACTTTATATATGCATTATATGATAACAAAATGCACAAATGTAATGCAATGCACATGAGTTAAGTGCATGCTTTTTTTAATGATGATTTTTTTTGTTTATGCAAGAATGAATAAGAAGCCCCTTTTTATATTTTTTTCAAAAAAGAGATTTGTTGTTTTTTTTTATTTTTTAACTTTTTTAACAAGGTTAGAAAAGTTTTTTAGGTTGGAAAATAAGAGTGTCCTAATGAATGGCTCGAACTCATATGTCTAGTTATCTCTACTTTTAACCAGTATGGGTGTAAGTATGTACCGTAGAACGGTTACCCGTATTACTTCAAGACGGTGCCTTATGTGTTGTCCTTTAACCACCCAATCTACTAAGGGAGACTGTAGTTCCCTCACTGAAAAGTAGCTAGTCATTTTTAAATTCAGTAATTAAAATTATCACTAAAAGTTTTTTGAGAAAGATTGTTATACCCCTTAATTTTTACAAAAAGTTTTCAAACATGTATTATACACAAAAGAAATTTTGTATAGTATACATAAAATACACAGCTTATGCCCATTACTAATTTATGTTGTGAAAACAATCAAAGTACGAGCTATGGATAAAGTAAATATATACAATATATACACCTCCCTATACTAAGCATGTGCTATGTCTCCATGGCAAAAAGTGGAATAAAGACATAGCTCGCACTAAGCATAGTTGAGTATCACGATTAATAATATACTCACCCCCTTATACATTAGGCTTTTAAGGGTCTAATCATAGCAAAAGAGTAAGAAATGAGGCGATCGAGGGTGAGAAGAAAGAATAGAAGTGATGTATACACAATGATGTCGGTCCCCCTATTCTTAGGCCCAGGTCATCCTAGGTACGATCGAGTAATTACAAGTGGGGGATCAAGTAGATTTGAGATGAATATACAAGAGGGTCAAGGAGTTTTTCGATAAACATTCATGTGGGATTGTGGTGGAAGGTAGTATGGAGATGCAGAATGGGGTGAAGAGGGAGATGATGATGAAGAAGCCATCATCTGAGTCATCCTTAGAAAATAATAGTCATACATAGAGGATCTTTAATTATTGTCAACTAAAGGTAAGTGTCCTTTAATAACAGCTGCACTGATTGTAGTTACCTGATGTACCACTTTAGGAACAGACGAGGAACTTGACAATAAATCTTCATAAGTCACCTGGTTTCTAAGTTCAAACGTGACTTTCTTAGTCGGTTTGTTTCTGTATGAAGTATAAAGAGGAGGAAGGTCAGAGTTCTTCTCCCTATCATGAGCAACCAATGTGACGTTTATGGGTTCCTTATCACATGAATCATCGTATTCATTGACCCATTCTTATAGGGTCATAACACATCTCAAGGGAGTTTCCTCATTTTGAGTAGACATTGTGAGCTCGTTCCTGATGGCAGTGTGAGTGATGGCTGGGGACAAAGATGCCACCTTTTGATGATCTGAAGTTTTGGTGACATAGGAGATTTTCATAAGGGGGTAGGGACACTTTATGTTCGTAATCATGTATACCCCTTGTAATTTTGAATCTTTCTTGGCAATGTCTTTTCTTGTTGCATGCACAATCGTCTCATTATGTGTCACCCGGAAGGTTTGTGTCTATGTTTCACAAGTAGAGGTCTGATCGTGTGAAGTGATTCTCTCTTGGTCATGACTTTCGGTGTCTAGTTGGGTTTCCTCAGAGCAGGTCATGTCATTGAGAGTTTGTTCATTGTGGTTCGAGTTCGGGAATCTTATGTCTTGAGTCTAATAATTGATAATTGCTTTAGCAGAGGCTAAGAATGCCTTTACTAATAAGATATTTATACAGATCTCTACGGTGCTTAATGCCAAGAACAATAAAGTCCATTCTATGTTTTACACCTCGGAAGTTTATGACGACTGAAACAAGTCATCTTCGTCTTTTGGTAGATCAATCTAGCAGTTGAACGATCACCCTCATCTTTCTGAGTTGTATGCGCTTGAGTTATCAAAGCAAACTTTGGGAGTATGTCTAATGTGGAGTCATTGTCTAACCGAACACGAGTGAATATGGAATCCTTAATTTCACACGTGATTCGAGTCAATCTCTTGACTTTGCAGCTTTTGGTTTTATGATTCATCACAATAGAACTGTTCAAAGATGTTATATGAAATTTAGTCCATGATCGCTTCTTGCTCATCTTTTTAGGGTTTAATCTACACTTTACAAATCTCTTAAGATCGGTCAGGTATTCTATGACCTTGATTAGTGGAAGCTCTAAGATCATACTCTTGCAAATTGCTTCCAATTTAGAGTTGTCCATTTTTTTTGAATTTTCTGGTTTTCTATTTTTTTGATGTTTTTGGTGTAATGGTCAGTTCGGTCAGAGATCGGTGGTGGTTGTGTATGATTACGTGACAAGTGGTGCATTTGTGGTCCACTTGGGGGTGTCCTCACTTCTTGATTTTTCATTGATTGGATGACATTACATTTTTGTTATGTCAAAACATTTACTCTATGGCAGGGCTAAATAATTGTACTCTACATGTCGTGATTCTGACATGTAACCTTGAGTAGAGTAGTGATTATTCATCGTAGTTGTGGCCTGGTCAAGAGCTATGTTTCCTTGACTTTGGATATCTCTTGAATTATCAAAGGAAAATTGATCATACTAGGGATGAAGGTCCAAACAGTGTGTAGTTCATTGTAATCAGGAGGCATGTTTCTCTATCGAAATTGGTTACTTTATTTCCCATCCTCAAATTTGCTTGCTTTATTGTATTCATGTGAATGTTAGAATGTGAGAGCGGTTTAACCCATGAAGAAGTGTGGGCACGAGGAGGAATGCATGGGGTGGAGGAGAATGATTGATGAGGGGGCCGGTTTCGAAGATAGGGTTCCCCAGGAATGATAGAGGAGAAGATCGAGACATTTTCGTGAAAGTGGGATCTGCAAAGCTTGGATATGAAGACCAATGTGCTGACATCTTCTCAAGAGAGAGATGGAGAATGATTTGTGAACCACGATTTGCTTGTAATTACAAAGACTTTGACGCTTAAAAGTCAAACACAGGTCAAACCATGTTGTTTCACCCACTCAATGCTTCTGAAGGACGCAAGAGTCTGGTCGATTACCCTTTCGATTTTAAGGAGTGATAAAATAATCTTCGAGAAGTATGAGTACGTGGAGGATATGTTTTGGGGTTTACCCTAAGTGTACAGTTCTATCCTACATATAATGAGTGGGTTGCTCTCCACCAGACATGAGGTTAATTTATTCAGATTGTTTTATAGTCACATTGATTAGCAGTCTCGATTTTAAATTAGGTTTATCACTCGAGTCTTAGATAATCATGAAAAGCAAATGCCTAACGAGCAGTCTATGTTCCTTTAAATCCTAAGTTGTAAAACTGAGGTGGAGAGGATCAAAAAAGCTGATGCAAGCATTAAATCAAGTATGCATGCTAAGAAGAAGGCTTACTGTGATTCCTTGTGTTCTTCATGCATGATGCAATACAAGGTATTTAAAAATTACATTAAATGATATGCACAGATAAAATTGCCGTAATCAGATAGTTCTATTATCGGAAGAATTTTGAGCTTTAATTTGGCTCAGTCCAATGATCTACTAGTGCGACTTGTTAGTGAAAATGTGTGGCCTAAAAATTATGAACACAATAAAAAATAAATATCTTAAGTGAGCGTATGTGCACCTAATTTCTACGCCACTCAAGTCAGGTCCCAACTGCGCAGAAGGGGATGAAACTGACCCGACACACCACAGAGAGTTTATTCCTAATTATTATAGAGATCAGGATTCAAAGAGACCCTAAAAACAATGCAAAAATGTAAACCTGATCTAAGCTCTCTCTCACAAAATAAAAATTAAAACAATCTTCTTCATCGATCTTTAAGTTTGCAAAGAATGCTCTGAGTTATCTACGAAGAGAGAAAATGTGGTTAGTATCTGGAATGAGAGAGAGAAATGCAAATAAAATTAAAGAAAATTTAATGCAAAAATTAGAAGAAATATGAAAGAAAAAGATACAGAAATAAAAATCACAATAGTTAATTACAAAAACTAATCTAAAACCCTAAAAATTCAACATTCCTTAGCAACGATGCCATTTGATGAATCGAGATCCCACCTTTTAATAATAGATAATTGTCGTAGTATAGGAGGTGGAATACAATTCCTTAACATCCACACTTTTGACTATGTGGAAAATTTTATCTCGGTAAGTATACCAAAGTCGAACTCACTGAACAATTATTTTTAGTTATGAGGTTTCAAATTAATTTGAGTGATTAAATAATTATGACAATAATATATGTGTCAGAAAAAGGAATAAATAAAATACAATTAAACAGAGAAAGAAATGAAGAACACGATCTATGAATTTTCTATCTGTAATCCTCAATAAAATGATTATTTAATTCAGAAAAGCTTTACAGATCTTTAGAGATAAATTCAAGTAATATTTGTTAATTCAATTTTCTTTCAAATTGTAGGACACAAACCATATAGATAAATAACTCAATATCCTTGCAAATAAAGAGAGTAATGATAATTATCAAGAAGAGTAGATCTCGAAATTCCCTATAATTTAAGCCTCCAATAGATGATCTTTAAAATTCAAAGACATCAGGGAAGTCAATCAAGTAACCCTCCTCAATGAAGCCCCTACAATAATAGGTCAAACACCTTAAAATATCAATGCACAAATATGCTAGACCTGTAAATATCAAATAAATCCACAAATAATACTACATCTTAAAGCACCTCTAACATGTTCACAAAATGTCTAGAATGAAAGGGTAAAGAACAAGCTTCAGAATGACATATTATGTGCTAAAACGGAGTTCGTAAGAGAAAGATATGCTAAAATGAAGTTTCAGGGACTAAAATATAAATAAAATAAAGTTTAACTCTCAAAATAGTCCCGAGAAGAACTTATCTTCAATTGTTGAAAACTGCCTGGGCCTCCTATATAATTTATTCATGCGTGCACGTGCGCCACACGTGCCTGATCGGTGGGAGTGTTGGCATAATTTTCTGGAATGGTAGGGGCCTCCTTGCAAGTTCTCCTTACACCCATGTGCAAGGCATGTGAGGGCACAAGGCTCGGTGACTTGGGTGATGGAGTTGAGGGTCGGGCCCCGAGCCTCCACATGGCTAACGGGAGAGGCTTGCGCCTACCCGAACCTCGAGGTGTGGAGGCGAGGCATGGGTAGTGACATAGCGTAGGGAGAACCGTTGGACCACAAGCTGGTGCCCGATCCAACGATTGCTGGAGCGGTGGAGGTATGCCATGCATAGTACGATTGAGAGTGAGGCGGAGCTGCAGATGACAAGCTGTCGACGACCGAGTTGTAGTGGTGGAGCGAGGCAGCGAGGCGACTGATCTGGTCGAGCCGAGTGGATCAACGAAAAATGGGATCGACAAAAGCAGAGGTCCGCGGTCGGTGACGCTGGTCAGGGCAATTGTTTTTTTGTAAGGTAGAGTGGTGCAGAGCTAAGGTGAAGAGGTGGAAATGAGTTGGGGGTGATGTGAGCGGAGATGGAGGTGAACAAATAGGGTAAAGGTGGCCGTGGCACACAGGGGAGAGGTGTAGAGCCCAAGGGGGTAGTGGGAGAGTGATGGTGATGGTGGAGCAGCGAAGCGAAGGAGAGGGCGGTGGACGAAGCGTTGATAGAAAGAAGAAAAAGAGGAGGAGAAGGAGGAGGGAAAAGAGGGTTCCCCTGATGCGTAGAGAAGCTAAGGGCCCTCCTGGTGATCACTAAAAGCCCAACGAAGAGGCAGAGCTTGGCTGGAATGGGTAGAACGAGCACATGACGATCCTCATCGTAGATCATGTCTCGAAGATTTCTTTGCTAGAGACGAGAGAGGTTATGTCATAACCCTCCCTCTCTTTCTCTTTCTCGTTTGGAGCTGGAAGCTCGAAGATCTGCGAATGCCTGTCAATGGAGGAGATGATCAAGCTTTATAGGAGGAAGCGGGGGCGGTCATAATGGTCAGAAGAGGGGAATGGTGTGCAACAACTGCAAGCCATAACAACCACAAAACAGAGGAGGAAACATCCGGCGGAAGAGGTGGAGCGACATGGGAAGGGGGAAGAATAGTCGGTGGAGGAAGAGAGGCAAGGAGAGAGAAAAAAGAAAATACATAAAAATAAAAAAAAATAATAAAATAAAATTTAAAATAATAAAAAAAATTAAAATTAAAAGTAAAAAAGAGGGGGTGGCACGTGGCAACTCCTAGAAAATTCAAAAAAATAAAATAAAATAAAAATTCATAAAAATAGCAAACAAAGTCAAATGAAAAAGTAGCCTTCATGAAAGTTGATCATCTCGAGAGATCTAACTTTCATGAAGGAATCAAAACAAAAGAGATTAGTTGTACAAAACATAATTTTGGTTGTACTTTATAGATAAAAATATCCGTGTTTTTGTATTTTGTATTTTCTTGCAATTTTTTATCAGATTAAAATCAATATACAATTAGATAAAATATAAAATAAATAAATACACAATAATTTCGTTTTTGTATTTTTAATAAAGAAGAAAAATAGAGAAATAAAACAAGAGGGACATATATACAGACTATATATAGATTCAAAGGGATTTATTTTCTTTGATTTTTATTTCAATTTTTGATCTGAAATTTTGCACATTTTATTAATTCATAAATCAAAGAAATAAATAAAAAGAAAGAAAAAGAGTTAACTTTTTACATAAAATAATAGGGTTAAAATCAATCAAAATGTAAAATATACAATGAGGTCCCGAAACCCAAGTTTCACATATAAACTCCGATTCTTTTGAATATGGTTTTGTTTTGTAGATAATTGAACGTACATTAATTCAAAAGTGAATAAGTGTTCATAGGAGAATGTATGAGAGAGATATTGACATTTACAACTTTTGATCTCCAAACTAGGGTTTGGGTTTTATTTGGCAAATATACAAGCTATTATTTTTTAACATTTTTCCTTGATTAATGTTAGTAATATGTACACAATGGAGTTGATTTTATTTAATTTTGGAGTTAGTGAAAAATAATAAAAATAAGGGAAGTTATGGGTGATAATGTACAAGGATTTTGACTTATTTTTAATTGTAATTATGAATGCCAAAACATGATTATTAAATGCATATGCATGAATGATAGAAATGCAATTTAAATGATTAGCAAGGAATGCCTTGAGAACAGAGCTCTGTTTTCATCTTTTAGAGTGATGAATCACAGATTCATCAGGTATCAAAAAAATAAAAGGTTGGCGAGGGGGTTTATTTATAAGCAAGGTGATCAGTGACTGTGGGTTGAAGGTTGCGTGAAGACGAGTAGTGGTTGGTGAAGGCTATACACATGGTGTGGGAGAGGGACATGGAGGCAACAGGGAGGTGATGAGCTTGAAGAAGAAGGGATCATGGAGGATGGCATAGAAAATGGAGAAGAGGGACGTCTCATGAGCTTTGGCAGAGTCAGAGGGCGAGGAAGGACGGTTGACCTCGAGTCAACAAGATGTGGCCTCCCATTGGTCCATGCCAACAATATAAAGATAAAATACAACAACAACAACAAAGCCTTTTCCCACAATTAAGTAGGGTCGGCTACATGGATTCTTCGCCTCCATTCAGATATGTCTTGGGTCAATCTCGGACTTATATCCAAAAAACTAAGATCCCTTCGTATAGTCTCTTTCCAACACTTCTTGGGCCGTCCTCGTCCTCTCTTGGCCGGCTCAACATCCCAACACTCGCATCTCCTAACCGGTGCATCAATTGACCTTCTTTGCAAATGACCAAACCATCTTAAACGGTTTTCTCGCATCTTATCCTCGATCGGAGCTACACCAACTTTCTTTCGGATTGCATCATTCCGAATCCGATCTTTACGTGTATGTCCACACATCCATCTTAGCATTTTCATTTTTGCTACATCCATTCTCTACACATGTCTATGGTTCACAGGCCAACATTCAGAACCATAAAGCATAGCAGGTCTCACAGCTGTTTTGTAAAACTTTCCTTTAATTTTTAAAGGAATTTTCTTATCACAGAGAACAGCGGAGGCTCCTCTCCACTTTAGCCAGCCTGCATTTATTCTATTAGTAACATCTCCATCAATTTCCCCATCATGTTGCAAAATAGATCCCAGATATCTAAAAGAATCTCTCTTCTGAATGTTATCATCACCAATCTTCACCTCGATTCCTTCACCATTGCTTCCATCAAAGGTGCATTCCATATATTCCGTCTTAGCCCTACTTATACGAAAACCTTTAGTCTCCAATGCATGTCTCCAAACCTCAAGCTTCTCATTTACTCCATCTCTAGTCTCGTCAATCAACACAATATCATCAGCAAATAACATACACCAAGGTAACTCATCTTGAATGTGACTTGTCAACTCGTCCATAATCAAAGTAAAAAGAAATGGACTCAAAGCTGAACCTTGATGTAAACCAATGTTGATATCAAAATAGTCAGTCTTCTCCGTCGGGGTCCTTACACAAGATAAAACCCTATCATACATATCCTTTATGAGATTAATGTATAGGACAGGTACTTGTCTCTTCTCTAAAACTCTCCACAGTATCTCTCGTGGGACGGAATCATAAGCCTTCTCCAAATCAATAAAGATCATATGGAGATTCTTCCTTTTAGCTCTATAAATCTCCATTGTTCTCCTCAGCAAATGGATGGCTTCAATAGTTGAGCGGCCTGGCATGAATCCGAATTGGTTTTCTTTTACTTGGGAAACTTGCCTTAACCTTCTTTCGATCACACGTTCCCAAATTTTCATAGTGTGACTCATCAGCTTGATACCTCTGTAATTTGAACAATTTTGAATGTCTCCTTTGTTCTTATAAAGAGGCACCACGATACTCCTCCTCCAATCTTCAGGCATTTTCTTGCTTCCCCAAATAACATTGAATAGATTCGTAAGCCAAGTCAAACCACGCTCACCTAAAACTTTCCATACTTCTACAGGGATGTCATCCGGTCCAACACCTTTCCCTGGTCTCATAACCTTCAAAGCCTCCTCTACTTCTTTTCTTTGTATTCGTCTATAGCATGCACGATTCAAGTAACTTTCACTACTAGCTAGATCACCCAAAGTGATCTCTCTATTTCCTTCTCCAATGAAAAGTTTATGGAAGTACTGCTCCCATCTAGTCTCTATATCCTTCTGAGTAACAAGCACGTGACCTTCCTCGTCCTTAATACATCTCACTTGAGAAAGGTCTTTGGTCCTTCTTTCTCTTGCTTTGGCCAACCTGAATATATCCTTCTGGCCCTACTTAGAGTTGAGATTTTTATACAAAACCTCATAAGCTTTTGACTTAGCTTCACTTACAGCCTTCTTTGCTTCCTTCTTTGCTATTTTATAGTCTGTGACAGAATCCTCTATTCTATCCTTAGACATAGCTTTAAAGCAAGCTCTTTTAATTTTTAGATTCTCTTGCACCCCTTCACCCCACCACCAAGCCTCCTTTTGACCCGGAGCTCCTCCTTTTGACTCACCTAGCATCTCTTTGGCTACCTTTCGGATACAAGATGCTACTGCCTCCCACATCTCGTTTGCACTACCGCTACAATTCCAAGATAAGTCTTCTAAAACCTTCTCCCTGAAGCATGATTGCTTCAGCGGAAGATTCCACCACCTAGTTCTAGTGATCTTAGGAACCTTCCTTTTCTTTACCAGCCCTTTTATTTGTAAATCCAAGACTAACAAGCGATGTTGGGTTGTCAAACTCTCTCCAGGGATTACTTTGCAATCTTTGCAACACAATTGATCTCTTCTCCTCAACGCAAAGTAATCTATCTGTGTTCTAGTTGAGCCACTCTTATAAGTAATTAAATGCTCCTCCCTCTTCTTAAAAAGAGTGTTTGCTATGAAAAGATCATATGCAGTTACAAAATCCAGAATGACTTTTCCCTCTTCGTTTCTATCCCCAAAACCATGTCCTCCATGCGCACTTGCATACCCTGAAACATCTTTTCCCACATGTCCATTAAGATCTCCACCTATGCAAACCATCTCTCTTTGTGGGATTCCTTGTAAAATCTTATCCAGATCCTCCCAAAAAGCTTGTTTAGTCCTATCATCTAAACCAATTTGCGGTGCATAAACTGAGATGATATTCAGAATTTCTTCTTCAAGCACCAACTTTAGCAAAATAATCCGATCCCCAAATCTTTGCACCTCAACCACACAATCCTTCAAATCTTTATGAACAACCACTCCAACACCGTTTCTGCCCTTATCTTTACCTGAATACCAAAGTTTAAAGCCTGTCTTCTCGATCTCCCTTGCTTTCTCTCCAACCCATTTAGTCTCTTGTAGACATAATATATGAATCTTCCTTCTTTCCATTGTATCCACTATCTCCATCAATTTTCCAGTTAAAGTACCGATATTCCAACTACCAATCCGTAACTTCCTTTGCAATCTCTTTTGGACTAACTTCTTTACTCGCATGCATCCATTATGCGAGAACCCTTGCAAATTTTGGACTGCATCCGGGCGGTGATGCAGCGGAACAAGTTTATTTACCCGCATGCGTTCCTCATGCGAGAACCCTTGCAAATTTTGAACTACATCCAGGATGCGATGTAGCGGCCCTTGCCAATTTTTCATTGCATTTGGGCGATGCAACGCGTCGCAAGTAGGGAACGCCCCAACGAAATCTGTATGTTTGCTTAAATCCATGTTTAAAAGATCCGAACGGTTTCGAGATAAATTCATAAATAGTGTTCTTAGAAGAACTTTAAGAACACTATTTACGAATTTATCTCTCCTGCGCTGGCTGTCGGCTACCTAACGCGCAACCCTCCTCATTTACCCGGGCTTGGGACCAACCATGGCTGAGTTAGTATAAAGATAAAATAAAAAATTAAAATGAAAGATAAATCAAATAAAATAGATGGGCATTTTATTAATAAAAATTTAAAACACTAAAAAATAATCATTATTTTCTAACATATTTTATTATGATTTTTACTTATTTTTACAAGTTAATTTATTAGATACTAATTTTTACATGTACAATTATAAGTATATTTTACATATGTCTGGTGTATTTAATTTTTATTTTGTATTTTATTATTTATTATCCTAATTAAATATTATATATATTTATAATATAATTAAATACATATTTACATATTTTTAATTTTAGTTTTCTGATTGTATTTACATACATAAATAATTGTATATAACTACATTATAGGTATAGTATCCCTATATGTTTTAATGTGTTATTTATTTTAAATGTATTTTCATTGTTTTATTTTATGTTTACATTTTTAATGTCTCAAATAATATATAAAATTATTTAAAAATATAAGGAGAGTAAAAATATAAAGAATAAAATATATGAATGTTATAACAGATATAAAATACAATGTTACCCATGAAAATCAGCTTTTGCATCTAAATTCCATTTTTAGTGACACCACCTTCATTAGGTAGGTAATTTAATTTGGAATACAATGAGGGTGAGTTTGGTTCAATTTTAGTTCATATGGAGAAGATATTTATCTGTGAAGTTGGGTTTGCGGCCTTTTCATCTGCATGTCCCGGTTGACCTGTGCATTATTTTTCTTGACAATTATTTTTGTAGTTATATATATATATTAACATGTACAAGTTTCATATTGAAAACTTTATTATTCGGAGTGTGTAAAATAAAGAATAAAATAGAGCAACAATGAATATTTTCAAAATGAATAATTAGGGTTTTATATACATTGTTTGCCCTTATCTCCAATTATTTTATTCCTTATTGACCAGATCAATATTGACTTGGTCTCAAGGTTTAGGGTCATTAAATGTATTTAATACTTCATTCATTTTTCTTTTATCTTTATTATTTTATTTTAGATTTAAATGCATATGTTTATCCATTATTACAGATGAATGACACATGTTAATTTGTACAAGTTATTTGTGTTTACTGGTGTTTTGATAGGGTTTTTAAAGACAAAATAGGAGAATAAAGGTATATGAGTGGATATTCATTATATGTATCTCACATGAGCTCTTAATTTGCAATCATATTCCTTTATGTTTAGGCTAGAATTATAGATAATATGGATTGTATGTACAACTGTATACATGATAATCATGTGTTGAGTCTTTTTAGCGAGGTGTAAATGAATTCGTAGAATTTACTTTTCCAACAGTATTAATGTTGTGTACTTAGATGGCACCATAATATATACATGTTACAAGCACTGTTTAGTTAAGAATATGTCCAAGAATGAAGTATAGTTAAACCTATATAGGAATGGACTTATTGAGGATTATTTTACTTGATGGAGACACTGAGAAGTCCTCCACGATGGATAACATGAATCAATTGAGTATCAGAGTACTGATCCCTTTGTTGAATTAGTGCAGGGTGTAGTTGGTACGGAATTTAATCCCGACTATCTTGATGATGTGGAACCACATATGGAGTCAGAAGAATTTTATAAGCTGTTGAAGAAAGCAGAAGAGATATTATGGTTGGGTTGCAAGACATTGATGAATAGCCATTCATCTACCTTTGTTCTTCTATTTTCATTTAAATCCTTATCAAAGCATGTAAATACACATAAATTGTACAAATTAATATTCATTATTCATCTGTAAATAATACATAATTTTTTATATTTAAGTCCAAAATAAAAGAATAAAGAAAAGAACAGATAAATTAAATGAAATATCAAAGATACTGAATGATCCTAGACCCCGAGACCAAGTCAATATTGACTTGGTCGACCATGAATAAAGTAGAGGGAGACATGGTGATTAACTGTACAGAAGTCCACATCAAAAACCCTAATCCAATTCAGTATAAATAACTATTCTGTCACTATTTTATTATTCATTTTACACACTTCAAATTAATATTTGTTCAACATGAAACTTGTACATAATAATGTATAGAAAAATACAAAATTAATTTCCAAGCAAAATAATACACATTGTGAATGAGACATACAGATGAAAAGGTCTTAAACCAAACTTCACAGACCAATATCTTCTCCATGTGAACTCAAAATTGACTAAACTCACATTTATTATTCTTAAAATTAAATTATCTATTTAATAAAGGTGGTTTCATTATAAATAGAGTTAAGATGTAAAAGTCAGCTTTCTGGGGTCCCATTGTACCATATACCTGCATATTTTATTTGTTTAATTTACCCTTCATATTTTTACCTTTCTTATATTTTTAAATACTTGTAAATATTATTTGAAATATAATAAAAATTTAAACATAAATAAAACCATTAAAATATACTTAGAATAAATAATGTAATAAACTATATAGGTATATTGTACCTATAATGTATATACTATATACACATACTTATTTAAGTATACAAATAAAATCATAAAAATAAAATAAAAATGTGTAAATATGTATTTAATATATTATAAATATATACAATATGTATATATGATAATAAATTTTAAAATATAAAATAAAAATAAAACATTTAAATATAGGCAAATATACCTATGTATATAGTTGTAAAAATGAGCACCTAATAAATAAAGTGGTAAAAATAAATAAAAATACCCATAAATAGGACATAAAATAATACACATTTTTATGTTTTGACTTTTATTAATAAAATAATTTATTATTTTTAACCAAATATATAAGGGAATTAATGACTATCTTATTCTGGTTTGTCTACGTAGACATACCAAAGGCCATGGATTGTTGATCCGCCGATCAACTATCTTTCTTCCCTTCCGACTTTTGTCAGAAGTCATGAGGGAGCTCTTTTCTCCCATTTCTACACCATCACAATTGCCCTCTTCTACCTCGAGACTACCGTCAACCTGTAGCTCCCTCAACCTTCTTCTACACCTCAGCCCTAGATTTCACCTACCTCTGTTCCTCTTCACACCATCCACTTCCCCTTTTTGCCCTTCACTATGTTCATAAATTTGGACCCTCTAACTTTTTGTATTTGATCCACTTTTATTCTTCATAATCACAAAGGGAGCTCTTGAGTTGAATTCCTGGTGACTGTAGGAATTTCTCGACCCTGTCGGTGCTGACAAGAAGGATGAATTGGTGGTCCAGCGTCACCGGAAGCACCTTCAGGTGGAGCTCTTCTAGTCTCTGATTCTACCAGGTTCGAGCTGTATTTCTTTTATTTTCTATTGTAATTTTCATTACTACAATTAATGTATCTATTAGTTTATGCATTCATCCAGTAACTTAGGATTAATCCCAACTTTTTTGTATGCTAGAGTTTCAAGCTCCAACTCCTGATTATTGTGAATCTGACTGCTCTTCGACCCACAACCACTACCATTTTGTTCCTCACCAAGTTATCCATTGAATCCTCCCGTCAAATTCTCCCTGACCCTACAAGGATCAGTGCCGACGAAGCTCCTTCCTCCACCCCATTGTTGGAGATCACCACCCTTCACCTCCCCTGTGCATTTCAGCTTCAACCTGGGTCGAGAGCATTGCTCTCGAGCCCCTCTACTTTTTTCCACAGGTTCGAGGGTTTGAAAGCCCTCTAAAGCATGGAATCGATGCAACATAATAACTCAAGGTTGTTGGGAGTGATAGAGACTCCAGGTCCCCATCGTTGGGACTTGGAAGCCATTTGGGACCTCCTGTTGATGCAAATGTGATCTAGCAATATGCTGGGCTGATTAGGACTGAGATTTATGGTCGGAGCCTCAAGGAATTAAGGATTGAAGCACCTTCAGGGCCCAGTTCTTGAGTGTTCTTCCTCCTTGTCCTGGTGCCGTCAGATTCGAGACACGACCCAGATCTAATCTAGGTCGTTGATCTCAAAGTGAAATGAAGCCCTCCTCTACCGTCGATCGAGCTTAAGTGAAATGATCTTATCCATTGGATGGCGTACTTAAGGGGTAAATTGCGTAGAACCCCTTCCTCCTTTTGTATTTATTAGATAGTCCTGTAAATATAAGATTTAGAGTAAACATTTTGTATAAATTGCATCAGTGGACCCTAACTTTTTGGATAGTGCACATAGGTCCTTCCGCATCACGTGTGGCAGTACGTGCTGCACTCTAATATTTACGTGCATGCCCTAGACTTTTAAGGCTTGTTACTAAATGATATATATATTTTCATTAATTGCACACATGTCCCTGGAAATTATTGATTTTAATTTTGTGTATATTTATCTTTATAATTTTTTTATTGCTCTAAAAATTGTAGAAAAAATTATTTAAGTACCTTCTACTATACTTGATGACATATATTTTTTACATGTCATTTAAATTGATTTTTCTTTTTATTAAAAACACAAAAACACATAATTTCTATTATCTACTCATTAAAATCAAAAAAATATAAAATCACCTTTAAAATTCCAAAAAATTAGAGTAATAAATATTATTGTATTTTTATCACATATAAAAAAATCATTAAAAATAAAAAAATAAAACCTTAAAAATCATAAAAACCTAAAAACACTAAAAAACAATAAAAATTAATTAAAATCCAAAAATATTATTTCGTGTACTATATTTTTCCTTATTATATATAACATATATTAAAAATAGTTTTGGGAATTTTAGACACTATTATCTATTTTGAAAACCCAAAATAATTTGGTTATATTATTTCATTCTCTATTTTGTACATTTTAATACTTTAAAAATACATAAAAATTAGCAAAATCTTATAAAAATTACCAAAAATAGTGAAAAATTTAAAACACAAAACATTTTATTTCCATATTTTTAGTATATATATATATATATTAAAAATATAAAATCCAATATATACTATACGTAATTTATTTTACTTATATAATATACAACATAATTATCATTATATATAATTATATATTATATTTTAAAAATAAAAAAAGAAACTAAAATTACAAAATTAAAAGGAAAATAAAAATATCACCTAATAAATATGGTTGTAAAAATAAAAATAAATATCCATAAAATAGATAAAATACGAAACATTTTTTATGTTTTGACTTTAAATTAGTAAAATCATTTACTATTTTAACCTAATTTATAAGGCAATTAATCCCTGCCTTTTTCTAGTTGGTCCACACGGACCAACCAAAGGCCATGGATTGTTGACCCACCGATCAATTATCCTTCTTCCCTTCTGACTTATGTTTGAAGTCATGAGGGAGCTCTCTTCTCCCATTTCTACGCCATCACCATTACCCTCTTCCACTTCGAGACCGCCATCAACCTGCAACTTCCTTAACCCTCTTACACGCCCTAGCTCTAGATTTCACCTACCTCCGTTCTTCTTCATGCCATCCTCTTCCCCCCTTTGCCCTTTGCCATGTCCATAAATAATGACCTTCCTCCAACTTTTTGAATTTTGATTCCCTTTCTTCTTCGTAACCCAAATGGAGCTCTTGTGACAACATGAGTTACTTGTCCCTGTCGGTGTGGACAAAGAGGAGGAAGCGGTGGTCCAACATCGCTGGAAGCACCTTCAGGTGGAGCTCTTCTGTTCCCTGATTCTATCAGGTTTGAGTTGTGTTTTCTTGCATTTTATAGTATAATTTTCATTACCACATGTCCGAGGTTTGAAAGCTCTCTAGAACGCGGAATTTATGCAACATATTAACTCCATGTCATTGAGAGGAACATAGACTCCAGGTCCCCATCACTGATGCTCTTCACCATTCTTCCTTATCACTCTAGAGACATCGGATGAAAGGTGCGACCTAGATCTAATCTAGGCCGTTTATTTAAGTCAAACTGATACGTGCTTAAGGACGCCCGATCTTAAGTGGCATTATGCGGCACGCCCTCAGCAGCAGGATCAAACCCCACATGCCACACATGATCACCATTGGGTATATTACATGCGACCGCTCCACTGTTTTTGTATTTTGTCTTAGTATTGTAAATAAAATAGTAAGTGTAAAATAATTAGGAAAAATTACAAGATAGACCCTGAACTTTGTTGTTATTACAAATAGGTCTTTCCGCCTCACCTGTAGTCCCACGTGAGGTGCGCGTATTTTTGCATGTAAACTCTTCAACTCTCAGGTCATATTCTAAAATGAAGTTTAGTTTTATTAAAATTGCATTTAGGTCCCTGTGAGCTGTGTATTTTTATTTCTTGTATTCTATTATAATATTTCTTTTATGCCAAAAATTAAGGGAAAATAGGATAAATGACTGGAACCATGCTTCGTCATGCACAAAATTTTATTTGACAGTTTATTCTATTTTCCTATCTTAAAAATTCAAAAACACACATATTTTATCCTATTTAGACATTAAAATCAAAAAAATAAAAATAAAATTAGTCCTCCAAAAATTCCAAAAAAATATAGCTATATTATATCATGTTTTATCACATATCCAAAAATCATTAAAAAAGTGCAAAATATAAACCTTAGAAATCACAAAATCCTAAAAATCTTATAAAATATGCATAAATTATATAAAAATCAAAAAATATATCTTTCTATTTCTAAATTTTCTTTATTATATATCATCTATTGAAAATAGTTTGAGTTAATTTAAAACTTATAAATATTTATTAAACCTAAGACAATCTCATGGATTTCATATATTGATATTTTTAACTTTAAAAATCCATAAAAATTAGAAAATTTACATAAAAATTACAAAATAGAGAAAACTATAAGATATAAAAACATTTCATTTTTTGTAATTTAACTTAAATAAAAATATAAAAGGCTATATTATCTATATGTTATATATATTTCTTATATAAGATATAATATCAATTACTATATACAAGTAGTTACTTATATTAAAAATAAAAAGGAATTAAAAATTTGAAAAATAAAAAATAAATTACAAAATTAGAAATTAAAAATAAAAATATAAACAAACAAAAATCCATAAAATCAAAATATAGTCAAAAATCCACATAAAACTAGAAAAAGCTAAAAGCTAAAAATTATTATTATTAATTAACATTAATTATTTAATAATAATTACATAGAACCATTCAGCTCTCGGTGTTCGACCTCTACATGCTTACACCTATACACATTCATGTATAGTATAATAATTTTTGACTCACAAATATTTATCGCTTAATATAATTGTGGGTTGATTGCTATCTGAATTTGGATCGGTCGACGCATCGATTGGTGTGCTAGCTTGTTAGCGCACTATCGTTGATCTTGTTCAATATGAGGGGGCATAGGAGATCCAGGACGATGTGATGCAATGGGAGGTGGTAGTCGATGGCGAAGGAGGTTAAGCAATGACTCGGGAGAGATGAGGAGGGCGATGGCGGTATGAATGAAGAAAAAGATGGTGAAGAAATAGGACACCTCTATGGCCCTCTTTAGTATTTTCAATTACACTTGTGGCCTAATGGTATCTTCCGTTATGGAGGGGAATGGATAGAAACTAACCCAAAGGGCACAAGAAATCATGATGCAAGAATCTAGGGGCACAACTAGAGATGCAAACAAACATATATAAATGTAGATGTTACCATATCCTTATCTTTTAAAATTTGGATACAAATACAGATATCTTACGATTATTGACAATCACTAGCCTATCCTTAAATATGGATATATGAAAACAAATAATCATAATTCAGATACAGATATTTTACAAAAGGAAAAAAGGGGCTGCCCTAACATGGCTGCGTTTGCCCCATTTCCGATGTTTTTTTTCAAAAGTAAAGCCATGCATTTTCATCACTATATCCCTCTAATATGTCTCCAATATCGTCAAAAACAGAGACTCCTATGCCTTCCATTTTGAACATGTAATTTTAACGGTCTTAGGATTGCAGCAATCGACTTGTTCTAGATAAAGGGCATATGAGTCTCTGTTTCTGACGAAATTGGAATGACATATTAAAGTGATATAGTGATGAAAATACATCACTTTATTTTTGAAAAAATGGAAGAAATGTCGAAAAATGGAGGGGGGCAGCCCCTTTGAACCCTTTTACAAAAGGATATGTATTATCCTACAGATAATAAAATTTTCCTAAAACTTGAATTCAATGTCAAGATTACACAAGATAAAATGCTATAAAATAAAAAGAAGATAAAATATTATTAAATTAAACTTTTATAACAACTAGCTAAATATAATATGATATATACTTGGATAATTACCAAGAAAAAGGGCCCCAACTATGTCTACTTCCAATAAGGGGCCTCATTTTTGAAATGATATAAAGACGGTACAGAAATTTCAACTTTTTGATTTAACATTGACATAGAATTATCACTGAAGTTTACGGAAGCATGTATTTAGGACGGACAAATAAGATCGAACATCTTATTGTTAAATTTCCAAAAAAAGCCCTACTTAGAAACCAATGTACAGTTGGGTCGTTTTTATAACTTACTCTGTTTATTTTTCTCCTTCATTCGAAATGACTCTAAAACACATTATATTATGTGTAACCCAATAATATCTTAAAATATTTGTTTATACATACATTCACAAATATGTCTATGATACATAGACAAAATATATTAAGATATTTGTTTATACATACATTCGTAGATATGTCTATGATACATAGACAAAAAGATTTTTAGTACTACAGATAACCATATTCGCCAAACAATTTGTATCTATATCTACAATTGTATCCACAAAAAATTGAAAATGCTATCCATATCTATATCATTTCCGTAAGAAAAACAAATATTCATATCATCTGCAAAAAAAATTCTTATCCTTATCCTCTTATAAACAAAGATGATGGCGCTCGGATACTGATATATATGTGTGTGTGTGTGTCAAGTTGTTTCCCTAGGCACAACTGATATTGCAAAAAAGAAAGGGAGATAACTAATATTGAAGAACCTAAGAAGATCACAACTATAAAAAACCTTATTTCTTGTTTAATAGTTAACCATGGTTCATATTACGACAGATTCTAAAAAAGATTTTTATCAATTGTATCCTTTTTTAACTTTTGAACATCCATTTTTGTAATATCAATTATACCCCTAATTTTTTTACAAAATTTATAGTTCTCTCCTTTTGTAATATCCGTTATGTTGCTACTTTATCTTAACAAAAGAGCACAATTATGGATTTTTTAATTAGTCAAGAACACAAGTTATATTACAAAAGGGAAGGGTATAACTGATATTGCAGAAGTTAAGAAGTGCACCTGTGATAAAAACGTATTCAAAAATATGTCACTGGATATATTGTGTCGGTTAGCTTTTAACACTTAATTTTAGTCTCCATCGACACCACAACTTGTACATGGTATAGGATGAGAGTGTGGATCCTCTGCAGTACTGCAGGGATCTGAAGTAAACCTCTAGGAGGCTCGAGATGCTCGATTAAGATCGAGCGAATCGGTTCGCACGGTAAGAGCCCACAAAAATCTAGATTTTGTGCAAAACGCTTGATCTTGATCAAGCGGCTCGGGTCTATTCGCGGTTTACTCCATATCCCTGCAGTATTGTAGAGGATCCGCTCGCACAGGATGAAGGTCTTCGGGCGTGTGAGGATAGGTTCCTTAATACGCCTACTTTATGCCGGGAGCAAAATAACATTTTCTAGCATCATTGGTAATCTTATATATTCTATTAGAATGCCACTCATCCAGGAAAGGACCGTCTTATCTAAAGTTCTCCATATACATACATACATACATATATATATATATATATATATATAGGAGAAACTTCAAATGAGGCGGGGTCTCACCGCTTTTATGGTGAGCCATCCATCATCATCCATCTATTTTTAATCGTACGGTCGTAATTAATGATGCTTTAATTATAATATTTAATTGATCGAAAATCTATTTTGGTCTTTTTTTCACATTCTAAATATAGAATGTGACAACTATATTGCCTAAAATCTCTCTTGACTAATCAATTGCAGGGGATCAAGGACGCCATCACAAGGGGGAAGGGCATCCGACAGCGACGATCTGCGCAGGCGTGGATCTGGAGGCCTTACCGCGGAGGCGCGGAGCCAGGGGGTCACGCTGCCTTACGCGCATGCTGGAGAGGTGGCGATCCGTGCGGGCGGCGCCGACCTTAGGTGGAGGATGGCCGACGGGAGTGCTGCAAAAGGGGTGGAGCGCCCAAGCGCACGGCGGGGCAGAAGGACGGCGACGCGAGGAGAATGAAGATGGCAGCGGGTGGTGGCGCCAGGCAGAGGGCGACGTCGGGAGTCTGGCGTCGGCGTGCGGCGTCGGCCTTCCTCCGTGCACCGACCTTCAGGCGGAGCCGCAGCCTCACGCGCCATCCTCTTCGGTGAGGTGGTAGCCTTCCGCTCGTGCCCCTACCACCCGCCCTCAGCCCCGCTCTCCGTCAGGCTACACTCCGCCTGTGCGTCCTCCGATGTGGCACCTCACCGTCGACGCCGAAGCGTCGAGATGTGCGCAGAGGAGGGACCCCTTAGCTTTTTTTTACAAATGTAGTTTTTTTTATAAAAATGGGAATGTTTTGTGCAAATATTGAATTTTTTTTACAATATCATTTCAATTTTTTACATGTTTCCAATATCTAACAGTGTACTTATTTGTCGCAGAACTCTACAGAAATATTCAAAGTGATCAGATTATTTTACAAAAGAGCGCCTAAAATCTACAAAGTGATCAAACACTCTTACAAAGGAGGAGATTCTGTTACATTATCGTATAATAATTTTACTTAACTGATATTTAGATTTACATATTTATTTACCTTTTTTACAAATCTCAATGTTTTTTCTCTATTTTGCAGGACTCGAGAACATGTATGGCAATTGAACTTTAAGGAAATGAAAAACATGCGTGAATTTTACAAAGGAGGGAGATTCAGTTACAAAGATTCACGGATTTTTTACAAAACAAACATACACAATTACAAAAAAATTGAAGCTTACAAAGAGGAAAAATACTCTTACAAAACTCACTGGAATTACAAAATGAATATACACATTTACAAAACTGATACAATCATTTACAAAATGAAATTACAGTAATAAGATGAAATCATTAATGAAATTTACAAAGAGTAAAATATATTTTACAAAAACTCGTTGTACTTTACAAAGCTGTGGTTGATTTCAGATCGTTTGGAACAAAATCGGAAATTAATCAATAAAGGCATTTGTGAAAATACCAAATCGAGAAAATCTTAAAACAGAAATTTGAAACCAATAAATGAAACTCGAAATTAATGAAATCAATTTGACGAAAATGCCCTTTTGGATGAGGTTTTTGATGCAACCGTCAGATTGAGATCTGACGAATCTGCTCGATGGCTCACCACAATATTGGTGAGACCCCACCTCATTTGAAGTGTCCCCCTATATATATATATATATATATATATATATATAGGGAAAAGGGAGCCTACACCCATGTGTAGGTAACTTTCCTACACCCACCTCTTTTTTCCTCAATTTTTTTTGTTTTTTTGAAAAATTTCTTGGGAAATTTAGATCACAATATATCACCATGCCGTCATTCAAATTCGAACATATTTCGAGACTTCTAACTTATCCATCATGATAGTCAAATTTTAACGGTCTCAGATTTGCTGAAATCGGCCCTTCCGATGGAGCTGTTGGGAATGTCTGTTTTACATGAAATTTGAAACACTTATTTCATTTAATATTCTAAGTAAATCCTCTTAATATCCCTTTCAAAAAATTAAAAAAATGAAGAAGTAAGAGGTGGGTGTAGGAAAGTTACCTACATATGGGTGTAGGCTCCCCAATCCCATATATATATATATATATATATATATATATATATATTCCTATGAGAGCCAAAATCTGTGAGAGCATGAGAGTATTGATTCTGGACCACATGATTCAACTAGGAGAGAGAAGACAGAATCATGTGGTCCAGAATCAATGCTTTCATGCTCTCATAGGTTTTGGTACATATATGAGTGATCCTATGAGAGCCAAAACCTGTGAGAGCATGAGAGCATTGATTCTGGACCACATGATTCAACCAGGAGAGAGAAGACATAATCATGTGGTCCAGAATCAATGCTCTCATGCTCTCACAAGTTTTGCTCTCATAGGATCACTCATCTCTCTCTCTCTCTCTCTCTCTCTCTATATATATATATATATATAGAAGAGATCTCTCTCTCTCTCTCTATATATATATATATATAAGAGACAAACACACACACCCTTGAATATTTTTTTTTAAATGGAGGATATTGATTTGGTCCCAATGGTGGAGAAATCTCAAACATGTAAAAAAGTCTTCAATATCGAAGAATTATGCACTGTTGTAACGAACGGATCCTCTGCAGTACTACAGGGGACTGTTGTAACTCCTCACCGATTCGGAGCCGCTCGATCAAGATCGAACGGTTTACAAAAAATCTGAGTTTTTCAAAGATCTTACCGTGTGAACCGCTCGATCTTGATCGAGTGGCTCCGGGTTTGTGAGGAGGTACAGCAGACCTCTGCAGTACTGCAGAAGATCCGCTCTCTCCGCTAGATAACCTCCATTCGTTGTTCTACGTTCTTACTTGGCTACTGTCTGAGATTAATGACAAGCAAATGCTTGAAGCAGTTATTTTAAACTCTCTTTTTAAAATTCATTTGTTAAAATTGATACCACTCAACTTGTATAATTCCAGAGAAAGGACAGAACGAAGATTGTTATGTTATTAAGATTAAAATCCTAATACGCATATCTGGATAATGGAGATATATAACTGATAACCGTTGGTATGTGAATCACTGATACTACATAGCAACAAATACATAATTTCTTATTAGAAAAAGTCATTTTGCAACTAACATATATTTGTCGCGATATAATTACAAGCTTAGCAATTGAGGTAGTTATTTTAAACTCGAGTTTTTAAATTTCTATGTTAAAACTGTCACCATTCAACTTCTTATAATTTCAGAGAAAGAATAGATCGTAGATTGCTATATTATTAAGGTTAAAATCCTAATAAACTAATCAAATTAATCAATACCAACATTTCAACGAACACTTTACAAATATTAATTAGAAGCTTGATGCTTCGAAGTATTTTTTTTAAAGCTTGTTTTGTATATTCACGTATGCTCATTTCATTAATATGCTTAAGAATAGACCAACACAATCCTTAGTTGTAACTTAAAACTCAATTGGACTAAGGTTGATATAAGTAATTAGCACTAAATTGGAAAGAAAGAGATATGAGGAGACCACGATCTTTGATGTGCATAACGATAATCGATCCATGCAATATTAATAGGTAAAACCTGTTTCTCTATGTCCTTTTGCTTCTAGTGTTAATTACATACAAAAGTCAAATGGCAATTTAAAGGTGGTCTCTTTCCAAGTTGAGAGCGTTCTCATCCAAACACTACAATTATCAACTTCTCGTAAATTCCAAACCACAAAAAGAGGGATTCGTCGATATTCATTCGATGGAACAAGTTAAATGTTGTTATCGAACTCATTAATATCTTCAATTAAATTATACGCAGAGACGCTCTATATAAGAGATGGCTTGTAGCATGCCTTCCATGTATCAAAAAACCTCCCTGCAGAACAAGTTGGGTGTTATTCGGAGGAGATGGGAAAGCCTCGTGGTGGTGTGGTGGTGCTGCTGACCATGCTGGTGGCCGCCGCATTGCTCTCGTCGGCAGTGCTTGCTCAAACAACTACTACGGCGACGTGTATCACTACATGCGTCAATAATCTGAACACCTGCACGAGTGCAGCCGCATGTAGAATAAGCGGAACCTGCATCCGCAACTGCGTTAATGTTTATGTCACGTGTACCCATGCATGCGTCGGCATCGTGTAAGCTTTTTCGAGGCATGCATACATATGACAGCGCCACTCCCAAGCATATGCATGCACCAGAAATGAAAGGAGCTGAAGTTTCCTGAATAAGTAGGAATATCACCATCCTGCATGTTAATTAATTATATGCTTTCATCGTATATGTCTGTCAGGTTTCCCGAGCTTTATTTAGTTATAATCTCGTGTATGATCGATTTCCTATTTGTACTGTATTGCACAATCTCCTGATAGTGCTATAAATAAATTTATGTTTTATCTGTTTTCCCCTCGGTTTATAATGTCTGTCTTGTTTTGTTCACCGGTAACAGGATTTCGATAAAAAGATGGATTACATATAAGATATCACCCAAAAATAATTTTTATACAAATAATTTCTTTTGATTTTTGATCCTTCACGAAAGTTGTAGATCTTGTTGAGACGGGCAACTTTTATGTTGATCATTTCTTGATTTGACCTCTTTTGTTATTTCTTTTTTATTTTTCTTTTGATTTACTGTGGTTTTTCTGGGAGCGACATATGACAGCTCCTGAAGTCGCCACATGTCACCCCCATTTTGTATTATTTATTTTATCTTTATTTATTACTTTTTTTAATTATTATTTATTTTAGTTATTTACTCTAATTATTTTATTTACCTTTATTTTAGTTATTTTAATTACTTTAATTATTATTTATTAATTATTATTATTATTTCTTTCAAATTATTTACTTATTAAAAAATAAAAATTAACCCGCCATGCGGCCGCTACCACGTGCGCTACGTGGCGCCTCCTTTCTCCTCCTTTTGTCAGCCCGGTCACGTGCCTAGCATGTGACCACTCCCCCCTCTCCTCTGTCTTTCTTCTTCTTCTTCTTCTTCTCTCTCTCTCTCTCTCTCTCTCTCTCTCTCTCTCTTTCTTCCCCTACAACCCAGCCAACCTGCACCTCCGCCCTTCGCGGCGGAGCACATCTTGCGTGCGAACCGCTCTCCCTCTCTTCCCGTTCTCTCTCTCTTCCCACGGATATCCTCCAGCTATTTTCCCCCTCTGCGTGAACTCTCCGCAGCTCTCAGCCCCTGCGCATGATGTGCAACTGTTGCGCTTCGCTGGCCCGCCTTGACCGCAACTGCCCATGACTCAACCTCTGGAACCACCCCATGCTCCTCCTCTCTCTAGTCGCCCACACATCATCTGCAACTACGTCTACGATCCCTTGGGCGCACTCCCCGCTCCCCCGCAACCTCCTTTAAAAGGCAACTCCCCTCCCACCTCACCTCTCATCTGCCACGAGAGAGAGCGTATGTCCATCAACCTCGAAGATCCTCCAGTGGCAGTGAGGGGGCAATTAATGAGTGCAATGACGGACGTCCGACGTTCCGGGCGAGATCCAATGTGAGGCTGAGCACCTTGTTGTAGAGCTTCACAGAGATCTACTGAGTCAATGGTTCTACGCCTGAGCCACTAGAGGTGATAATCGGAGATGAGACCTCACAGATCTCCCACCTTCAGGTGTATCATCAAGACCTCCAAAAGATTCCAGCAAAATGCCTCCGAAAAAAGAAAGAAGAGGAAGAAGAACACCCTGAGGACCCCATGAGGATGGTACTGGCCAACCTTGCTGCATCTGAGCAACAACAAGCTTTACTCCGAGCTTAGTTAGGACAACTGAATGTTGGAGTGGAACCACCGATGGATGCGGCATACAACCCCGAACAATATAGAATTCAGAATTATCTGAGTCCGGCCGAACCAGAAGTAGATTTTGAGTTGAAACTGTAGTTCTTGAACCTACTGCCACACTTTGATGGAAATGCATCTCATGAACCCTATGCATTCCTAAGGGACTTCGAGCTCGTCTGCACTAACCCTAGACATCTAATGTTAGCCAGGATTATCTTAAGCTCACAACCCTACCATTTGCTTTGGGTGGCAAAGCTGACTACTAGGTAAAGAATTTGGGAATTATGGTCAATAACTATGCCCAATTTAAGGACCTGTTTTTGAAGAATTTATACCCCCTAAGTAGGACTAACATGATGAGGACACACATCACTAGCTTTTCCCAGCTACCCCACGAAGCCTTTTGTGATGCTTGGGAGAGGTATAAGGACATCCCGCAGAAATGTCCTTGTCATGGTCTAAATGATAACATCTTGGTCCAGTCATTTTTCAGCTGTCTCAACCTTGAGATGTAGGGTTTAGTGAGCGCTGCCTGTGGAGACAGCTACACTTCACGCGGAGCGGATACCGTCTGGAAGGTATTCGAGCAGATGGCTGAGACTAGCCGCTCGCAGACCACCAACAGGGCATACATACAGTCCCCCAGTTCACTCTCATCTGGAGGGGGAACGTCAATTGTAGTTGATCTCTCTCAAGACGTGATCCCTAGCATGAGACTCCTTGTAGACAAGCTTACTGTAGTTGAGAGGATTGACAAGAAGATTGATGAATTGGACCGGAGTGTCTCCAAATTCCCCAAACAGATGGAGGAATTGACTGGGAAGGTATCTAAGGTAAAGATACCTGCCATGACTGCACCCTTTGCTCCTGTATACAGATCTCACCATGTTCAGGAGCAGCCGGTGTCAGGGCAACCCCATGGGAGTAGGATCACTCCTACATCTACCCGTCCCAGCAACAACCCCATCCATGGAGATAGTTCAGGAGGAGCCTCCACCGGTTTGGGAGGTGAATGGAGAATGGTATACTCTGGACCCGGCCAAGCAGGGAAGTACGGGGGACCGACAGACTTACCAACGTCCCCTGACCTTTCACAACACCGCATTCACTTCCGCACCCCCTCCATTACAGCAGAGCCCTGGATTTTAGCCACCCCAGCAGCAGAGGCAGCAGTACAAGCAGTACAGATGACAATGCCAGTACCAGGCAGGCCAGCAGGGACCATAGTTGCAATAGATGAACCAGCAGTAGCAGAGCCGACCAGCAGGGCCAGTCTTCTCGTTCTTCTCATCCTTTCCCACTTCTTCGTCTGATCCCTCGAATTCACAATTCCAGCAGATACTCGACACCCTTCGTTTTTATCAGAACACGATTCGTGATTTGTAGGTGGATGTCAACCGCATGTCTAGATGGAGAGATAAGAAATATGCACCCTCTACCTCGATCCCAGCCTAAGTTCAGGCGAACCCTAATAGCCTGAACTGTTCTAATTCTCAGCAGCATCTTGGCCAGGTATACTCTTTAACATCTCTTAGATATGAATATGAGATTCTTTCGTGTAACGAGGCTAACCATATGTCACTTAGGAGCGGAAGGACCGCGATCGTACCTGACAGGGCGAGGGATGCGAGGAGGGGCCTCTCTGAAGCTTTGTCTGAGGAGTCTTCATAGGACGAGGAGGAAAATCAACACAGTCAGAGGCCCCGTTAGCAACAGTCGAGGATCCTTTCTCAGGGAGACGAGAAGATGAGAGAACAAATGCAGCATCGGCAACATGGAGATATCTGGGATGCTATGGAGGACCTTGCAACTTTGTTTGTGGTAGATACCACTGCAGCTTCTTTCCCACAAGCTTAGTTAGATAATTTTAATTTCGAACCGATGTTGCATCAAAAAGATTCATGTATGAAGAACTCTGTTTCAATTAATTCTAAAAAATTCAAAAAATCATTTTACTTATTTTACATGTACATTTATAAGTATATTTTACCTATGTTTGGTGTATTTAATTTTTATTTTGTATTTTTAATATTTATTATCATAACTAAATATTATATATATTTATAATATAATTAAATACATATTTACATATTTTTATTTTATTTTTCTGATTGTATTTACATACATTAGATAATTGTATGTAACTACATTATAGGTATACTATACCAATATGTTTTAAGTGTATTTCATTATTTTGTTTTATGTTTACATTTTTTAGCATGTCTCAAATAATATATAAAATTATTTAAAAATAAAAGGAGAGTAAAAAAATAAAGAATAAAATATATGAATGTTATTTATAGATATACAATACAATGGTACCCCGGAATTTCAGCTTTTGCATTTTAACTCCATTTTTAGTGCCACCATCTTCATTAGATAGATAATTTAATTTGGAATACAATGGGGGGTGAGTTTCATTCAATTTGAGTTCATATGGAGAATATATTTATCTGTGAGTTGGGTTTGCAGCCTTTATATCTGCATGTCCAGGTTGAATTGTGCATTATTTTTCTTGGCAATTATTTTTATAATTATATATATTAATATGTACAAGTTTCATGTTGAAAACTTTATTATTTGGAGTGTGTGAAATAAAGATTAAAACAAAGCAACAATGGCTATTTTAAATATGAATAATTAGGGTTTTATATACATTGTTTGGTCCTTATCTCGCACTACTTTATTCCTTATTGACCAGATCAATATTGACTGATTTAGGATTATATATAATACTTCATTCATTTTTCTTTTATTTTCTTTATTCTTTTAGTTTGGATTTAAATGCAAATGTTTATACATTATTACAGATGAATGATGCATGTTAATTTGTACAAGTTATTTGTGTTTATTGGTATTCTGATAGGGATCTAAAGACAAAATGGGAGAATAAAGGTAGATGAATGGATATTCATCAGATATATCTCACACGGTCTCTTAATTTGACTTCATATTCCATTATGTTTAGGCTAGAATGATAGATAATAGGGATTATATGTACAACTATATACATGACAGTCATGTTTTGAGTCTTTTTAGCGAGGTGTAAAGGAATTCACAGAATTTACTTTCCAACAGTTCCAGTGTTGTATATTTAGATGGCACCATTATATGTACATGTTACATGTACCATTTAGTTAAGAAGATGTCGAAGGATGAAGTATAGTTAAACCTATATAGGAATGTATTTATTGAGGATTATTTTACTTGATGGAGACACTGAGAAGTCCTCCATGATGGATATCATCAAATGAGTATCAGAGTACTGATCCCTTTGTTGAAGTGGTGATGGGTGTAGTTGGTTCGGAATTTAATCCCGACTATCTTGATGATGAGGAACCACTCAAGGAGTCAGAGGAATTTTACAAGCTGTTGAAGAAAGCAGAAGAGATATCATGATTGGGTTGCAAGACATTGATGAATATCCATTCATCTACCTTTATTCATCTATTTGCATTTAAATCCTCATCAAAGCACAAGTAAATACACATAAATTATACAAATTAATATTCATTATTCATATGTAAATAATGCACAATTACTCGTATTTAAATCCAAAATAAAAGAATAAAGAAAATAAAAGAAAATTAAATAAAGTATCAAAGATACTGAATGCCCCTAAATCCCGAGACCAAGTCAATATTGACTTGGTTGACCAGGAATAAAGTAGAGGGAGACATGATGATTAAATGTACAGAAGTCCACCTCAAAAACCCTAGTTCAATTTAGTATAAATATCTATTTTTCATTATTTTATTATTCATTTTACACACCTCGCATTAATATTTGTTCAACATGAAACTTCTACATAATAATGTATAGAAAAATACAAAATCAATTTCCAAGAAATAATGCACAGTGTGAATGAGACATACAGATGAAAAGGCCGTAAATCAAACTTCACAGATCAATATCTTCTCCATGTGAACTCCAAATTGACCAAACTCATATTTATTATTCTTAAAATTAAATTATCTATTTAATAAAGGTGGTTTCATTACCTGAGTTAGATGTGAAAGCCAGCTTTCTGGGGTCTTATTGTACCAGATACCTGCATATTTTATTCATTTAGTTTATCCTTCATATTTTTACCTTTGTAATATTTTTAAATACTTGTAAATATTATTTGAAATATAATAAAAATATAACATAAATAAAACCATTAAAATATACTTAAAATAAATAACGTAATAAACTATATAGGTATATTATACCTATAATGTATATACACATACTTATTTAAGTATACAAATAAAGTCATAAAAATAAAATATTTTTTAAATATATATTTAAATATATTTAAATATATAAACTATATACATATGATAATAAAGTTTAAAATACAAAATAAAAATAAAATAAATAAAATATAGGTAAATATACCTATGTATGTCGTTGTAAAAGTTATCATCTAATAAATAAGGTTGTAAAAATAAATAAAAATACCCATAAATTGTACACAAATAAGACACATTTTTATGTTTTGATTTTTAATTAATAAAATAATTTATTTTTTTAAACCTAATATGTAAGGGAATCAATGCCTACCTTTTTCCTGGTTGGTCTAGGTAGACCGACCAGAGGCCATGGACTGTTGATCCACAATCAACTATCCATCTTCCCTTCTGACTTTTTTCAAAAGTCATGAGGGAGCTCTCTTCTCCCATTTCTACGCCACTGCCATTACCCTCTTCTACCTCGAGACTACCGTCAACCTGCAGCTCCCTTAACCTTCTTCTACACACCAGCCCTAGATTTCACCTACCTCCGCTCCTCTTCATGCCATCTTCTTCCCCTTTTCACCCTTCACCATGTCCATAAATATGGACCTTCCTCCAAATTTTGGAATTTATCCCCTTTTATTCTTCGTAACCACAAAGATAGATCTTGAGTTGATTCCTGATGACTGTAGGAATTCCTCGACCCTTTCGGTGTGGACAAGAAGGAGGAATTGGTAGTCTAGCATCATCGGAAGCACCTTCTGGTGGAGCTCTTCTAGTCTCTGATTCTATCAGGTTCGAGCTGTGTTTCTTGTATTTTCTAGTGTAATTTTCATTACTGCAATTAGTGTAGCTCTTAATTTATGCATTCATCTAGTATCTTAGGATTAATTCCAACTTTTTTGTACGCTAGAGCTTCAAGCTTCAACTCCTGATCATTGCGAATCTGATTGTTCTTCGACCCGCAACCATTACCATTTTATTCCTCATCAAGTTATCCATTGAATCCCCCATTAAATTTTCTCTGACCCTACAAGGATCGACGTCGACGAAGCTCCTTCCTCCACCCCCCATTGCAGGAGATCACCGCCCTTCACCTCTCCTGTGCATTTCAGCTTCAACCTGGGTCGAGAGCATTGCTCTCGAGACCCTCTACTTTTGTCGTAGGTTGAGGGTTTGAAAGCCCTCTAGAGCATGTAATCGATGCAACATAATAACTCAAGGTCATTGGGAATGATAGAGACTCCAGATCCCCATTGCTGAGACCTGGAAGCCATTTGGGACTTCCTGTTGATGCGAATGTGCTCTAGCAACATGCTGGGCTGATTAGGATTGAGATTTGTGGTCAGAGCCTCGAGGAATCAAGGATTGAAGCACCTCCGGGCCCAGTTATTGTGTGTTTTCCTCCTTGCCCAGGTGCCGTCAAATTCGAGAAACGACCCAGATCTAATCTAGGTCATTGATCTCAAAGTGAAATGTATCCCTCCTTCGCCGTCGATCGGGATTAAGTTAAATGATCTTAGCCACTAGATGGCGTACTTAAGGGGTAAATTGCGTAGAACCCCTTCCTCCTTTTGTATTTATTAGATAGTCTTGTAAATATAAGATTTAGAGTAAACACTTTGTATAAATTGCATCAGACAACCCTAACTTTTTGGATATTGCACATAGGTCCTTCTGCATCACGCGTGGAGGTACATGTTGCACTGTAATATTTACGTGCATGCCCTAGACTTTAAGTCTTGTTATTAAATGATATATATGTTTTCATTAATTGCAAATATGTCCCTACAAACCGTTGATTTTAATTTTGTGTATATTTATCTTTAAAAAAAATTTTATTGCTCTAAAAATTGTAGAAAAATTTATTTAAGTACCTTCTATTATACTTGACGACATATATTTTTTGCATATCATTTTAATTGATTTTTCCTATTTACTAAAAATACAAAAACACCTATTTTTCTATTATCTAGTTATTAAAATCCAAAAAATATAAAATCACTTTAAAAATTCCAAAAAATCAGAGTAGTTATATTATTGTATTTCTATCACATATCCAAAAATCATTGAAAATAAAAATAAAAAGCTTAAAAATCATAAAAACCTAAAAACTCTATAAAAATCAGTAAAAATTAATTAAAATCCAAAAATATTGTTTTCTATCTTATACTTTTTTTATCATATATAACATATATTAAAAATAGTTTTGGGAATTTTAGACACTATTATCTATTTTTAAAATCCAAAATAATTTGGTTATATTATTTTATTCTCCATTTTGTACATTTTAAGACTTTAAAAATACATAAAAATTAGCAAAATCCAATAAAAATGACCAAAAATAGTGAAAAATTAAAAACAAAAAACATTTTATTTTCCATATTTTGAGTATATATATTTAAAAATATAAAATCCAATATATAATACACATACTTTATATTGATTATATAATATATAACATAATTATCATTATATATAATTATATACTGTATTTTTAAAATAAAAAAGAAACTAAACGTGCAAAATTAAAAGGAAAATAAAAATTATCACCTAATAAATATGGTTGTAAAAATAAAAATAAAAACCCATGAAATAGTACATAAAATAATAAATAGTTTTTATGTTTTGACATTTTATTAATAAAATCATTTATTATTTTTGACCTAATTTATAAGGCAATTAATCCCTGCCTTTTCTAGCTGGTCCACTTGGACCAACCAGAGGCCATGGATTGTTGACTCACCGATCAACTATCCTTCGCTTTTGACTTATGTTAGAAGTCACGAGGAAGCTCTCTTCTCCCATTTCTACGCCATCACCCTTACCCTCTTCCACCTCGAGACCACAATCAAGCTGCAGCTTCCTTAGCCCTCTTCCATACCTAGCTCTAGATTTCACCTACCTCCGTTCTTCTTAATGCCATCCTCTTCCCCCTTTTGCCCCTCCACCATATCCATAAATAATGGCCTTCCTCCAACTTTTCGAATTTGATCCCTTTCTTCTTCGTAACTACAAATGGATCTCTTGTGAAAGCGAGAGTTACTTGACCCTATCGACGTGGACAAAGAGGAGGAAGTGGTGGTCCAACATCGCTGGAAGCACCTTTATGTGGAGTTCTTCTGTTCCCTGATTCTATCAGGTTTGATATGTGTTTTCTTGCATTTTATAATGTAGTTTTCATTACGCAGGTCGAGGGGTTTGAAATCCCTCTAGAACGTGGAATTTATGCAACATATTAACTCCAGGTCATTGAGAGGAACATAGACTCTAGGTTCCCATGGCTAATGTTATTCTCTATTCTTCCTCATCACTCCAGATACGTCGGATGAAAGGTGCGACCCGTATCTAATATAGGCCGTTCATTTCTGATACATGCTTAAGGACGCCTGATCTTAAGTGGCACTATGTGGCACGCCCTCAGCCACAGGATCAGACCACATACGCCACACACGATCACCCTTGGGTATGTTACATGCAACCCCTCCACTATTTTTGTATTTCGATTTAGTATTGTAAATAAAATAGTAAGTATAAAATAATTAGGAAAAATTACAAGATAGACCCTGAACTTTGTTGTTATTACAAATAGGTCTTTCGCCTCACGTGTAGTCTCATGTGAGGCACACATATTTTTGCATCTAAACTCTTCAACTCTCAGGTCCTATTCTGAAATGAAGTTTAATTAAATTAAAATTGTATTTAGGTCCCTGCGAGCTGTGTATTTTTATTTCTTATATGATGTTCATATTAAATATTTCTTTTATGCCAAAAATAAAGGGAAATATGATAGATGACTGGAACCATGCTTTGTCATGCACAAAATTTTATTTGGAATTTTATTCTATTTTCATATTTTAAAATACAAAAACACACATATTTTTATCCTATTTAAACATTAAAATCAAAAAAAATAAAAAATTATCTCTAAAAATTCCAAAAAACAAATATACAACTATATTATATCATGCTTTATCACATATCCAAAGATCACTAAAAAGTACAAAATATAAAACTTATAAATCACAAAACCTAAAAATCTTATAAAATATCCATAAAATATATAAAAAATAAAAAAAAATATATATTTCTATTTCTGAATTTTCTTTATTATGTATTATCTATTAAAAATAGTTTGAGTTTATTTAAAACTTATAAATATTTATTAAACCTAAGATAATCTCACTGGATTTTTATATATTCAATGTTTTCACATATTTTTTAACTTAAAAAATCCAAAAAATTAGAAAATTACATTAATATTACAAAATTAAGAAAAGTATAAAATATAAAAACATTTTATTTTCTGTAATTTGACTTTATTTGACATAAATAGAAATATAAAAGGCTATATTATCTATATGTTATATATTTCTTATATAAGATATAATATCTATTACTATATATAAATAATTACTTATATTAAAAATAAAAATGAAATTAAAAATTCGAGAAATAACAAATAAAATTACAAAATTAGAAATTAAAAATAAAATATAAACAAATAAAAATCCATCAAATCAAAATATAGTTAAAAACCCACATAAAACTAGAAAAAGCTAAAAAAGCTAAAAATTATTATTATTAATTAACATTACTTATTTTAATAATAATTACATAGAACCATTCAACTCCCGGTGTTTGACCTCTACATGCTTACACCTATACAAATTCATGTATAGTATAATAAATTTTGACTCACAAACATTTATCGCTTAATATAATTTGTGGGTTGATTGCTATCTGAATTTGGATCGATCGACGCAGCGATTGGTGCGCTAGCTTGTTAGTGCGCTATCATTGATCTTGTTCAATATGAGGGGCATAGGATATCTAGGAGGATGTTATGTGATTGGAGGTGGCAGCCGATGGCAAAGGAGGCTAAGCAATGACTCAGGCTAGATGAGGAGGGGTGATGGCGGTATGAAGGAAGAAACAGATGGTGAAGAAATAAGACACCTCTATGGCCCTCTTTAATCTTTTCAATTACACTTGTGGCCTAATGATATATTCCGTTATGGAGGGGAATGGGTAGAAACTAACCTTAAAAGGCACAAGAAATCATGATGCAAGAATCTATGGGCACAACTAGAGATGCAAACAAACATATATAAATATAGATGTTACCATATCCTTATCTTTTAAAATTTAAATACAAATACATATATTTTACGATTATTGACAATCATTAACCTATCCTTAAATATGGATAAAATATGAAACAAATAATCATAATTTAGATATGGATATTTTATAAAAGGAAAAATGGGGCTGCCCCCGCCCCATTTTCCGATGTTTTTTTTATTTTTTCAAAAATAGATTCATGTATTTTCATCACTATATACCTCTAATGTCATTCTCAATATCGTAAAAATAGAGACTCCTATGCCTTCCATCTTGAACAAGTACATTTAACGGTCTTAGAATTGCTGTAGTCGACTTGTTCTAGATGAAGGGCATAAGAGTCTCTATTTCTAACAAAATTGGAATTACATATTAGAGGAATATAGTGATGAAAATACATGGCTTTATTTTAAAAAAATGAAAAAATGCTGAAAATAGGGTGGGGCAGCCTATTGAACCTTTTACACAAGGATATGTATTATCCTACATATAATAAAATTTTCCTAAAACTTAAATTCAATGTCAAGATTACACACGCTAAAATACTATAAAATAAAAAGCAAACAAAGTATTATTAAATTAAAATTTATAACAACTAGTTAAATACAATACGATATATACTTGGGTAAATTACCAAGAAAAAGGGCCCCAACTATGTCTACTTCCAATAAGGGGCCTCATTTTTGAAATGATAAAAATAGGGTACAAAATTTCAAACTTTATGATTTAACATTGACATGGAATTATTGCCGAAGTTTATAGAAGCATGTATTTACTACGAAAAAATAAGATCGAACCTCTTATTGTTAAATTTCCAAAATAAAGCCCTACTTAGAAACCAATGTATAGTTAGGTCGTTTTATAACTTACTCTATTTATTTTTCTCATACATTCGAAATGACTCTAAAACACATTATATTAGGTGTAACCCAATAATATCTAAGATATTTGTTTATACATAGATTCACAAATATGTCTATGATACATAGACAAATATGTTAAGAATATTTGTTTATATATACATTCGTAAATATGTCTATGATACATAGACAAAGATTTTTAGTACTACAAGTTATATTACAAAAAGGAAGGGTATAACTGAAATTGCAGAAGTTAAGAAGTACTCCTGTGATAAAAACGTATTCTAAAATATGTGTCACTAGATATATTGTCTCGTTTAGCTTTTAAAGCCTAATTTTGGACTACATCGACACCACAACTTGTACATGGTATAGGATGAAGGACTTTAGGTGTTTGATGATTGGTTCCTTAATACTCCTACTTTATGCCGGGAGCAAAATAACATTTTCTAGCATCATATATATTCTATTCTAATTCTAATTTATATAATGTGATTAAAATTTTTCTGTAGCTCACTGTTTTAAATCTCCTATATCATTACTTTTCTTTTGCTATAATTTGACTCATGCATAATTCCCGGCCAAAAAAATGACTGGTTTTTGTGGAATCTCGTCTTCTTCAGTCTGATTTTTCTTCTAATTTTTGGATTCCCAACAAGACCTTTGGCATGTCTATTAGGGGTTTTATTGTAACTTTTACTCTCTATGAACTACATATATATACACCCTTGAATATTTTTTCTAAATGGAGGATATTGATTGGGTCCCAATGGTAGAGAAATCTCAAACGCATAAAAAAGTCTGATGCTGCAGATGACTGATGTAACTCCTCACCAATCCGAAGTTGCTCCACCAAGATGGAGCGGCTCTGGGTTGGTGAAGAGGCACATCAAACCTCTGCAGTACTACATAGGATTCGCTCTCTCGCTAGATAACCTCCATTAGTTCTTCTCACTATAAAAAAAAATATTTAAGGTGACACTTAAATAGCAGCGGTTATCAATATTCGTCGCTAAACCTTAACATGGCAACGATTGAAGATATTCGTTGTTAATTTTTTAGAGATAGTGACGATTATTGTAAACCGTCACGAACTTTTTATTACAACAAAACAAAGTGTTGATAAATCACTGCAAGAGAAGACGAATTGGGCAACGGAACTGTCGTGCCAAAACCTGTAACGTGGCAAAGGGATTTTGATCCCACGAAGATTTTGTAATAACAATTTAATAACGACAATGGTTTGAGTATATTTTGAAAAATGCTCTTCTAAAAAGGTCAAATCCGATGGTTGAAATTCTCGAGAGAAAAAAAATCTAAATTCTTATTTAAAAAGGAACCCTCAAACGATGGTTGCTCGGTATTCACTTTTCACCAAAACCCTAGAGAAGTTCGATTACAGAGGCGAAATCGTGAAGAGCAATGTCGTGAAGATGAAGTGCAGTGAGCGATCATCCGAGGTTGATGGCAGTGGGCGATGATCTACGACGTTGGCGGTGGGCACTTGATGGTCTAAGGTCGATGGTAGTGGGTGACGGACGCATCGTGACGGTGGTGGACGGTGGCGAGGGCATTGTGAGTTGGTGGAAGCGAAGGGCAGAGGGCCAATGTTTTGATCGATGGTCTCAGACTGAGAACGACAGTCGATGATGCACGATACGCGACGGTGAAGAGAAAATGGTATTGTATGGTGATCGTCGACAGTCCGATACCAACTCGGATGGATGGGGGGCAAATCACAGTGACGATGGTATATAGATGATGGTATTGGGCGGTATTAGAGGTGAATGGTAGAGGGCAAGGGTAATTATCAATGAGTGTGAAGGCCATTCTGAAAAGGCGGAGGCAAATGACAGATGGCGAGGAGAGTGGTAGAGAACGAACATCATTTTGGTTTGAGGGGGGGGGGGGAGTAGTGAGGGACAATTTGTTGGCAGTATACATTATGTGCTTAACTTTTGCTATTTTTTCATTTTTATTGCTCTCGTTAGTTGGGAATTTTTGAGAGGCGTGAACACACTCCGAGACGATATGATCATGATTCATGATGAACCAAAATTGGCAGCCAACTATACATTGACATGTAAGTTGCGATGAAAACTTTAATATTTAGTTTGTATTTAGGTTGTGTAGACCCAAATATGTATTCGTGATTTTATATTACTTATTGATGCAGAATAACAGAAGGTGCTCTCTGGAATTCAGATCGTGAAGGTTACATTTTATCATTATTATATGATTTTTGGAGCTGAGTGATGAGCCGAAATTCTAATGATCCGGATCAGGTAAAAATATCACTCGAGTCGTTGCGACCCAAATCGATAGAGACCTCGTCTCAATCAAGAAAATAAAGTGCAGACCACCAAAATCAGATAAAAATCAAAGAAACACGATAGCGGTCCTGGCTATTGGATTAGCCTGGTATAGCGACCAGGGTCGGACTCAGGGAGCACGTGATGGCCTTGCGGCCTACGAAGTAGTCTAAAAAAGGAATAAAATAAAATAAAAGTCTTTTTGGTGGATTTTTAATTTTTATATATTTTTTGGATTTTTAATTAAAAAAATAAAGAAAACAATAAAATAACCAAATACAAACAATTATTTACCTACTCAAAAATCAACCAAAAAATCTAACAAAAAGGTTTTTAAGTTTTTTATATTTTCCTTTGTTTTTGGTTAATTTTTGGTATTTTTCTGATTTTTATTGGATTTTATAAAAATCAAACAAGGCAGAAAATAAGAGGGATTGTCCAGTCAGGTGTCAAGGGCCAATTTAAAATGCAAAAAGGTCCTATTAACACCTGAAAGTAAGTTTCCTGTAAAGATCAAAACACAAGAAATTTGGCCACAGGAATTATGATTTTTGGATTTTTCAATTAATTATTAGAATTTTTATAGGGTTTTCAGTGTTTTGTAATTTTTATGGGTTTTATATATCCAAAAATGACCAAAATTGGTCAGAAATTAAACAAGCCAAACAACCACTAACTAATTTTTTTGTAATTTTTAGAGATGTTTTAATTTTTTTTTGTGAATTTTAAAGTTAGACAGTAAAGAAAATGCTTGTTTTTGAATTTTTAAAAATACTAAATGAAATAAAAAATGTCTCCAAAAATTAAAGAAAATTTTACACCATGACAGGAGCCATGTATCCAATTTTCATCGAATTTGGAGTTAATTTACTATTTTATTAAAAATGAAAACAAGGGTATAGTGCACAGGGACCTGTACGCAAATAACACAAGTTTCAGGGAGTCCGGTGCAATTTATCCAAGGTTGCACGCGCGAGGCATTTGACCTGGGCACACGGGGACCTAATTGCAAAAAAATTTAGGTCCCTGGACTAATTAGTAACACGTACTAAAAGTCCTAGGGCGTAAGTGTAAAATACCCACTAAATAAAGCACATGCACAATAAAACCACGCATAGGGGTATATCTGCAATTTAATAAAAACTTTAATTCATTCAGTGATACCCTGAAACATGAAGGCAATATATGCAATTAACCCAGAAAAGCACGTGTCAACGCACGTGTTCCACTACACACAAGGGCATAAAAGCAAATAAACTACAGTACGAGGTCCTACAAGCAAATGTACCGAAATAAAAACAACTAAATGCGATATTTACAGGACTAACTACTAAATGAAACAAATAGGGGGGCCTACAAGATATTTACCCCTTATTATATCCGAGGGTCGGATGGGCACCACGTGTAGATCCAACGGTCGGGGAAGGGAGGCGCCTCAACAAGTATCCCTCGGTCCTGATCGAATGGCTGGGGCCTCGCCACGTGGAAGATCGGGCGGCTGGGACGCAACGTGGGAAGCCCTCACTGATCGGACGGTCACGATCACCCCTCCAAGGATCGAGCGGTGATGGCCGCTCCTGGCGTGGACGGCTGCGATGCAAACTGGAGCTGAAGGACGATCGGGCGGCTGCGGAGGGTCCTCAAAGAACTGGGCTCCGACGAGGTTCACCGGGCTCGTGTACGCGCTGAAGACCTCCTCGCCGGCGGCTAAAGATCGGAGAAGCTACGCCTTGGCCTCCCGCGTCGAATGGTTCCCTCCGATGGTGCCGAGGAGCTCTGGAGAGCTCCGGTGCCACGGCGGAGGTCGAGCTGCTGCACCTGGATGTTGAAGCCCTCAAATGGGCTCCTTTGGACCTGCAAAGATGTGCAACAAGCTCCTGGGTCGAGGGTAAAGTGCCTCGACCCAGTTAGGGGTGGTGCAGGTGGTCGGTGCGGCGGGGTGTGCGAGCTCCGGCGGAGCGATGACGATGGAACTCGAGACCCAGTTCCTTTGCGAATCGGGGTGAATGAGTGGGCGGAGAAGGTGCGCGGAGGAAAGGCGAAGGTGGTCAGTGACCCCGATGATCGAATGGATGGCTACGGGTCGGAATCGGCGATGAGCGACGACGACGGAAATTGGGCGAAACGAAAAATTAGAGAACTAGGGAAAGAGAGAGGTATACCTAATGGGCGCAATCGACTGTGGAAGAGCAGGGGGTGCTCCAGGTCCTTGCCTCAAGGACCGTCGGTGTCCGAGGCTCGAGCGTCACCTCCAGGCGGCGCACGGTGGCGCAACGTCGCCGGATCGATGGTCGACTCGTCCCCTCCTCGCTGCAACACTGCCTGGAGCTAGCTGTCACTCTCGTGGAGGCGATGGAGGTCCTTGGGTGGAAAACGAATGAGCTAAAGATGCCTGAAATGGGAGGTGGAGCTAGGACTTTATACGATGGGAGGTCCGAGAAGAAAGGGTCGGGTCCGGCTTGGTGAAGCACGGACCCCTAGGCACGGTGTCGGGCGAGGTTCCCGGATAACTGGGGAGTAATTAGGACCCGTGATTTGGCAGAATGGTGATCAGATCAAAAAGGGATAATTGGGAGAAGATGGGTCCGAGAAGAGGATCCACGGGTCTGTGGTCCAAAGGGGGGAGTTGACCGGGGGGTCAACGTCCCCCGTGGACCAATGGGGACAAGCCACATGGAAATGTTTTAAAAATTCAAAAAGAATTAATAAATGACCGAATTATTAATGACTCAAAATATGAAAAATGTTTGTTTTAATTTTTTTCTATTTTTTTGTGATTTTTAATTAATTTTTCAAAATAAAAATAAGGTATTTACACTAGGGTGCTATATATAGGTATATATACAACATGGATTTTTAATTTTTGATTTTTAATTTGTTATTTTTGTACATTTTTATTCCCATTTCATATTTTATTTATTTATAACATAAAATTAGGAATAAAAGAATATTTTTATTTTATTTTTATTATTTATATACAAGGGTGAAATAAATAGATATATACATATATATACATGGTATATGTACAATATTCTTTTTGGTTTTTAATTTTGTTCTTTTTATTTGATTTTTGTTTTTATGCTTTTTATTTTATTTATTTACCACATAAAAGATAGAATATGTACAATTTCTTTGGGATTTTAATTTATTTATTTACAAGGTTAAATAAATATAGGAGTAGGTGTATGTACATGGTGAATATGTACAAGTAAAGTTATTTTTATTTTCTTTTTTACTATTTTTATTTTGATTTTGTGTTCATAAATATTTACAAATATTTACAAACCCATTTTATTCTATTTTTGGAGGAAAAATATTTTTATTTTATTTACAAGTATAATTACACACATGAGCTCCTTATCTCTCCCTACTTGGCTTTTATGCGGTACTGAGCCCTCCCTTGGGATTAGGTTGCTCAATATTTATTCTAAATATTTCCCTCTTTTTCTTTTTAATCTTTATTCTTTTATTTTTACACAAAAACATGCTAATTATTACTTTTTACACTATGCATGCTTTTGGTAATTATTTATATTTACAAACATATACATGCATTTGCGAAGGTTTTTGTAGCTAAAATATAAGAATAAAGAGTGATGAATGAGTATTCATCACCCCCCTATACTTAACTTTGCTAGTCTCTTAGCAAACACTTATTTGAAAAAGAAGTGAAAAAGAAGAAAAAGAAAAAGAGGAGAATGTACATGGATCAAGGTTGAATATTAAACTTGCCTTCATTAAATTGAATTATGGAGCTCGATCAGATCTTTGGATTATAAATGTGTTGGAACCTTATTTGGACTTAAGCTTAAAACTCAATAGCCTCTAAGTTCCACCAATCTATAATCAAGACTCCTCAACAATCCAGATCAGAACAAGTCATCAAACACAAACCCTGAAGACCATGAATCTTTCCTTGTACTGTGAATGTGAGGTATAAGCTCTCCACCTCAGAAATGGCAACTTGACAACCCTCCCCAACATGGTAACTCTATGACCCCAATCTGGCCACTCTTTCCTCGAGGAGCGGGGTATTCCCTTATAAGTTCAAGTGCAACCGGCTCAAGAAGAGGGGGAAGAAGAGAATGGACCATGGCCAGTGTAGCCATGTATCCTTGGGAGCTCGACCAGTGTAGCCAAGTCTCCCTGCTGCAAGCTACATAAGGTGGGACATGGATCTCAAGCTTTGCTTATTGTACTATATACATACTCCGGTGGGATTATCATTTTCTCTCAAACCCACTACTTTTTTGGAGTTATTTTCTTTTTGCATTTTTTTCCAAGTGCATCTGTACAACATATACATGTGCAGCATATATCCAAGGAGTTTTTCCTCTTGAGCCAGTTGACTATCCCTCTTTTGAAGCATTATTGCAACCCACAACTCCTGTCGTTAGACCTCATGGAAACCAGACCAAGTTGAGACGCACTTCCTTCACTAAAAGAAGAAGAGAGGTTCCTCCTAGAAGTACTACCCTCATATGCTACCCCAAGTCAAGGAAGACTACCTCCTCACCACCTCATCCATAGAGAGCTCGGTGCTAAGTGTGGTGTCCAGGTAAAGCCATTGTCCCTATGAGTCATGTGTTGTTGTTAAGTGCTCTACTTAGGCTCATTGAGATGACATGTGATCATAGCCTAGTGGACTCAAAGAATTAAGTCATCATGGACCTGAAAAGCCTTAACCCTAAGCCCTATAAGGTTCCTCTTATGAATTATGTGGATTAAGATCTTAATCAAGCTCCATTTCCCAATTTAATTCCAGGCTAGTTTAAATGTCAACTATAATCCAGGAAAAACTATATACATATATACAAAGATGCTATTTACACAATATTTACACACATGCAAAATTTTTGAAAAATGTTTTGAAATCATGAATGGATGAATGCATGAAATGCAAGTTTTGCAAAAGTATTTACACACAATTACACAAGATTTTTGCAAATTTTTGATTTTCAAAATATTTTGGAAAAATTTTGTACTATATACATAATTTTGATATGAAAATATTTACACAAACTTTACACAAAAAGATTTTTGAAAACATTTTTACAAAAATAATTTGTACACTAGCTATGTATGTGCAATAAAAAAATGATTATTTACAGGAAAAATTGTTAATTTTTTGTGATTTTTAGGGTTTTTAGCCATTTTTATTTATTAACACACTCACACAAAGTACGAGTTATGGCTAAAGTATATATGAAATATATACACACCCCCCTATACTTAGCTCGAACGATGTCCTCAGAGTCAAGAGCGATGAAGAAGACATAACTCGTGATATGTTTAGGGAAGTGAAAAGGAAGGCTATATACAAAGACGAATGAATGAATAGAAACTCAAGAGACTCTCGGCTTTTCCCCCTATACTTAGGGTCAAGTAATCCTAAGTATAGCAGGCTGTCCACAAAAGGGAAAACCGAGTAGAGAATGTACAGGGTCTACCCCCCTATACTTAGGGTAAAATATCCCTAAGTATAGGCAGCAAAACAGGGGTAGAAAATAATCAAAAGGAAACTCACGAGTCCAACATCCCCCCTATACTTAGGGTAAAGTACACCCTAAGTATAACATAATCAAAAAATGAAGAAAGGGATGTGGGACTAAAGAATGTAATGATATGGACATCTGGATCTATACAGGTCGGAGGAACAGTGATAATTAGGCGTGAGATGCAATAGATGTGAGTCAAGAGACCACATCTCACGCGAAATGAATCGGGGCAACATCAACGACCCGCGGCTCATGATCTAGAAATGGCTTGAGCCGCTGGCCGTTCACTCGAAAGGTACTCTCAGAAGACAACTCGGATATATCAATGCTACCGTTGTCGTGTACCTTTCTCACCAAGTAGGGTCCCTTCCATTTGCTCTGTGGCTTCCCTGGAAATAGGCAAAGCCTAGCATCAAACAGCCATACTCTCTGTCCAGGCTCAAAATGCTTGTGGCTGATGTGAGAATCATGCCACTCCTTCACTCTCTCCTTGTAATGTAGGCTGTTTGAGAAGGCGGTATCTCTAAACTCCTCCAAGGCTGCTAACTCTGCCCTCCTCTGGTCTCCTACACTATCTGGATCAACAAGTATCTCAGTGACTGCCCAAAGTGACATGTGTCTCAGCTCAACAGGTAAATGGCACGGCTTGCCATATACAAGGCGAAAGGGAGATGTGCCCAATGGTGTCTTGAAAGACGTCCTATATGCCCACAAGACCGAGTCCAAAAGCTGTGACCAATCCATTCGGTCAGGGCGGACGACTTTCTGCAGAATAGTCTTGATCTCCCTGTTCGACACCTCGGCTAGACCATTTGTCTGTGGATGGTATGGAGTGGCAACTCGAAGGTCTAAACCAAACTCGCTAGCAAGGGCCTTCACCTGGTCGTTGATGAAATGAGACCCCCTATCTGAAATCAATACTCGAGGTACCCCAAACCGCGTGATGACGTGCTTCCTCAAAAATTTGCAAACTGTCCTGGCATTAGCGGCTCGGGCGGCGATGGCCTCAACCTAACGACTCACATAATCTACGGCTAACAGAATGTACTCAAACCCCTGACTCTTAGGGAATGGACCCATGAAATCGATGCCCCATGCGTCAAAAACCTCACAGAAGTGAATGGGCTGCATCGTCATCATATCACGCTGTCCACAAGTGCCCATCCTCTGACAGTCAGTACACCTCTTCACGAACTCATCAGAGTCCTTGAAGAGGGTAGGCCACCACAAGCCGAATTGGAGCACTTTCTGTGTCGTTCTCCTCCCAGAATGATGTCCTCCTGCCTCAAGCTTGTGGCAGTAAGTGAGGACGCTATGGTGCTCCTCCTGAGGAATGCACCTACGCCAGACGCTATCCCCTCCTTCGTGGTAAAGGATGGGATCCTCCCAGTGGTAGGACTTGGCCTTCGTGAGGAAGGTCTCAAGCCTCTACCTGGGCCAACCTTGTGGGACTTTCTTAGCAACAAGAAAGTTCACAATGTCGGCATACCACGGGAGAGAGGCGATAGCGAGGATCGCCTCATCTGGGAAGGTCTCACAAATGGGATATCTCTACTCAGACTCCTCAGGCTGCTCTAATCGGGAGAGATGATCCGCCACCACATTCTTGACTCCAGGCTTATCCTTGATCTCAATGTCGAATTCCTGGAGTAGAAGGATCCATCTAGTCAGTCTGGCCTTGGCATCCTTCTTTACCATGAGGTATCGGATGGCGGTGTGATCAGTAAACAGGGTCACTCTAGATCCAATAATGTACGATCTGAACTTATATAGGGCGAATACTACGACTAGCATCTCCTTCTTTGTGACTGTATAATTCCGCTGGGCGGAATCCAATGTGCGGCTAGCGTAGTGGATAGCAAATGGGACTCCATCCCTCCTCTGTCCCAGCACGACCCCTACGGCAAAATCGGAGGCATCCGTCATGATCTCGAATGGGAGAGACCAATCAGGCGGCTGGAGAACAGGAGCCTCTATAACACACTGCTTGAGAGTCTCAAAGGACGAAAGGCACTTGTCATTGACAAGAAACTCGGTGTCTTTCATGAGCAGGTCAGTCAATGGTCGGGCAATCCGGCTGAAATCATGAATAAATCGTCGGTAGAAACCGACGTGCCCCAGGAATGACCGTAACTGCCGCAAATTGGACGGCGGTGCGAGTTTTCTAATGACATCTACCTTGGCTGGATCAACCTCCATGCCCCTGTTGGAGATGATATGGCCAAGCACCGTCCCTTGAGTCACCATGAAGTGACTCTTCTCCCAAGATAGCACAAGGTGGACCTCTATACATTGCTGAAGCACTCGGTCTAGGCAGTCAAGAAAGGAATCGAATCCATCGCCGTAAACCGAGAAATCATCCATGAAGACCTCCAAGCACTCCCCTACCATGTCCGAAAAGATCGACAACATGCATCTCTGAAATGTCGCAGGGGCATTGCATAGCCCAAATGGCATGCGTCGGAATGCGTATGTGCCGAAGGGACAGGTAAAGGTGGTCTTGTCCTGGTCCTCATGAGCGATGGCCACCTGGTTGTAGCCCGATTACCCATCCAGAAAACAGTAGTGGCTCTTCCCTGCCAGTCTCTCAATGATCTGATCAATAAAGGGTAGGGGAAATGATCCTTCTTGGTGGCCTGGTTGAGTCTCCTGTAGTCAACGCAGACCCGCCAAGAAGTGGGTACTCGTGTAGCAATCTCCTCTCCGGACTCGCTAATCACTGTAGTGATGCCCATCTTCTTGGGAACCACATGCAAAGGGCTGACCCACTTGGAGTCGGAGATGGGGTAGATAAAATCGACGCTCCACCATTTCGATATCTCCTTCATGACAACCTCTCTCAAATTCGGGTTCAGCCGTCGCTAGAACTCAAGTGACGGCTTCGCCTCATCCTCGAGATAGATATGGTGGGAGCACAGGGCCGGACTTATCCCCTGGAGATCTGCTACGCTCCATCCAATCGCCTTGCGGTTCTTTTAAGAACCCCCATCAGACGGGATTCTTGCTCTCCAGTCAAATCAGCGGAGATAATGACTAGGTACATCTCAGGCTCACCCGCAAGGAATCTGTACTTCAGCGAAGTAGGGAGCGGCTTCAGCTCTGGACAGCTGGGTGCTGGTGGATCTGGCCTCTGAAGAGTCTGCGTAAACGCTGCCAAATCTGCATGGGAGAACTGAAACTCTCTGTCAATCTCAGAAACTGGAGAAGGCTGCCCCGATGGACTGTCTCTGCTCTGCTCTGCTTCTACCTCCTCCTCATCTATAGGCTCAGTGGAAATCAGGTCTGGCATGTAATCCTCACAATCTGCCCAATCAGACTCTGACTCCGAGGGATCTGTATCATCTAAGGTGGCATCAGTACCACCATCATCACAAAAATCAGTGTCGCGGTCGAGATCCGGCTCTACTGCCTCAGAAGTATCCTGGACCAGGAATGTGCTCTCCAAGCTCTCCTCTGCTATCGTCTCTGCATCAGCGGAATCTGAAAATGAGAGGATGGCCTGTGCTGCAGGGTCTGCCCAAACTGCCTCATCGTCTGTGATCACAAAGTCATAGTCCTGGTGGATGTCTAGCCCGGCATCTGTCAGCTGCTCTATGTCTGAAGTGGTCTCTGAGCATGATCTGTCTCTGGCTCGGCTGTCCTCGACCGTCTCTATTTGTACACTTTCGCCCTCGACGCGAAAGTATACCTTCCCGCTATTATGATCAGTCACTGCCTTGGCTGTGGCCAAGAACGGGCGACCGAGAATGATGGGGGTATCGGTCACTGAATCAGGGATCTCCATGTCTAACACTAAGAAGTCCACGGGGAATTGCAGGCCCTGAATCGTGACGACAACGTCTCGTAACAACCCCTTCGGCCTCTTGACAGATCGATCAGCAAACTGAAGGACTGTCCTGCTCTGTCTAAGAGTGCCCAACTCGAAGCGGTCGAGAAGGGCTGCCGGAAGTAGGTTGATCGACGATCCGCTATCTAATAGAGTACGGTCGAACCTCTGCTCTCTAATGTGGCATCTGACATAGGGGGCTCCAGAATCTGGCCTCTTGGCCGGCAGACGGTTCTGGATCGTGAAACACGTGGCTTTCGTCAGCACATGGATCTCTGAGTGGTGGTTCCTCCTCTTCCTCCTGACTGTGGTCCTGTTTCTCAGTGAACGCTGAAGAAGGGGGATGTGCTGCAAAGCCTCCTGAAGAGTCAGCTGTATATGAAACCGATCTATCATCTGCTGGCTGAACTCTTCCCGATCTCTCTTTTTTGGATTTTCTTTTTTCTTCCCCTTCCCCATCTGAAGGGCTCTAGGGAAGGGGATCACTGGGTCCTTCTCAGATGAAGGACCAGGAAAGGGTCTAGACGGCTCGACGACCGGATCCACACATACATCATGCACCACAGTGGGACCAGAAAAAACCAAACCCTTTCCTTTATTCACAACAGAGTTCCGAGATACATCAGAAGTAGGAAAAACAACAGGTCTCTCAATAAAAGCATGGGTGGCCTCAGCACCACCATCGGCTGGATCGACTGGAAGACTCGCGGCCTCAGTACCGCGCTCTGGCTCGGCATCCTTGGTGTCCTCAGTACCACCTCCTCGAACTGGTGAAACGGCGGCCTCAGCACCGCCTGTGGAATCAGCATCCTTGGTGGCATCAGTACCACCGTCATCATCTCTAGCGGCCTCAGTACCGCTCTCCTCCTCCTCGTCGGGCGCTCTGGGTGTATCCTCATGATGTAGCTCAGACGAGACGCTGCCTGCTGGCATCCTACCGCTCCTAAGTGTGACAAAATCAGTATTAAAAAGATATCCAGTCATATCACCAAATGCATCACTAGGAGTGGTATACTCAATACAAGCTACCTGCTCAGATTTCCTCTTCAGGCTGTTGGGGTTCGGCTCAATCTGGGCAGGGATGGCGGCCTTCCCTCTCATAATGTCCCGCATCTCCTGGCGGAACTCGTCCATCTCTCGTCGAAAGGTAGCCTGCTGATCTGTGAGAAGGTAGGCTATATCATCCAAGACGGGGCTCTCATGGGAGCCCGACGGGTAGCCTCTCTGAAAATGAGGCTGCTGGAACTGGTGCTGTGGCTGAGAGGGTTATGGGTGATGCTGCTGTTGCTGCTGGTGAGGCTGATCTCGCCTCCAAGACTGTCCCTACTGATAAGGACGACTGCTGCTGCTGCTGTGGTGGGTACACTGGGGGCTGCTGCTGCGGCCGGTGATCCCTCTGATGGTCGTACTGGCCACCCTGTCCTGACGACTGCTGCTGGGGCTGGGCACCTCCAGTTCCCCAACGGAATCCGGGATGGTATCGTCGGATACCGGGCTGGGGGCGGTCATACCAAATCCCGTTGACATCCATCAACGGCTCTGCATCGTACTGAGGTGGCGGGAGTACTGCCAGAGGCTGATCTGGCTGGTATACCACCATCTACAAGTCTGGAGATGGTGGTGACTGGTAGGTGGGCTGCGGCTGCTGGTACGGCTCCACCTGTACATGGTGAACATGTCTAGGCTGCTGGTGGGAGCTGGAGCGCTGGGACGAGCTGCTGTTGCTGCCGGTATCGCCTCGCGACTGAAGACGGGGCTGGGAAGCCATCTGTGCCTCCTGGAGACACATGAACTGGGTCTTTATGTCGCTCAGAGTCTGTGCCATCTGCTCCATCTGAGTGATGCCCTGGCACTGCTTCTTCTCTATCAACTCCATCTGGTCCAGCTTCTCGCTGATGATCCCCATGTCCGCGGCTGATGACTCGGCCTGTGCTGCTGCTACCGCGGACGAACTGGAAGGACCGGCGTCTACCCGTGCTATCCTCTGGTACTGCACGGTCTGTGGCTGCTGGGGTCTGCCCTGAGTGTACAACCGAGTCTGAGACATCACCATGTAGTTCTCAGCCATCTCCTCGTAGATGGCCCAGACCTGGTCGTGATCCTTGGCGAAGTAAGACCCACCACAAGAAGCGTTCAGCAAGCCCTGAAGCTCTGATGTCAGCCCGCTGAAATAGCTTTGCACGAGGTTCGGCTTGGAAATGTCGTGGTGCGGGCATCTATCAGTCAGCTCTCTGAACCTCTCCCATGCCTTATGGAACTGCTCGTTGGGGAGCATGGAGAAGTTGCTGATCAGGGCTCTCACGGCATTGGTCCGCTCGAGTGGATAATACTTATGCAAGTACTCGCTGCGGAGCTGCTCCCAAGTGTAGACGAACTTCCCCAGATGTTTCAGCCAGGTGGCTGCTCTGTCTGCCAAGGAAAAGGGGAAGGTAATCATCCGTATCGTGTCCTGGTCCACCTGACGGTCGTGGACAGTACTGCAAATCATGAGAAACTCCTGGATGTGGAGATGGGGCTCCTCGGTGGCGAGCCCATGGAAACAGGGGAGGAGCTGCAAGGTGTTCGGGGGGAACTTGAAGTCCCCCACGATGGCTGGCAAAACAACCCAGTGATGCATCAGGTCGATCCGGGGTTGTGCAGCTCCCGCATCGGTCTCGGTGCGTCTCCTGCTCCTGCCGCTGCGGCTGCCGCTGCGGCTGCTGCTGCTGCATCATCTGGAACTCTCGGCCCGTCTCTACACTACTCTCGCTCTGCTCTCATCTGCTCCATCCCTCTCCTCATATCCAACATGAAAGCTCCCTGATCCCTTAACTGCTACTGCACTGTCTCGAGGGAGGCGATCAAGGTGGAGTTGATCGCACCCTAGTCCAGACCAAAATGCTTGGGCTGTGGACCTCTACTGCGATCATCAGAACTGCCGGCCATGGTCTCTGCAAAATCAAATGATCCATACTCAGGTGCCGATAAATCTGAAAGTCTCTCCTCTGGCACTGGTCTCTCGAAACAGAAAGAAAGGGGGTCAAGGGGGAACAAGGTGGAATCATACTCGGGTTCGGAGAGCTGGTCTCGGCTCTCGCGAACCAACCTAGATGAACGGGTAGATGAGCCCGAAAGCGGTGCAGCCAGAGGCTGCCTAAGAGATCATCTGCCCATCATCTTGATGTGGCGAGTAAGGCGGATGAGCTCTGGAGAAACTATGATCACAAGCAAACCCCCAAGTTCACCAACACAACGCGAGCTGAAGACCGTAAAGGCTCGATCAATTTATCTTGTCAATTTTTATTTTGGTGAACAATCAAGATATCAGAGCGATTACGTGACCTGCTGGGATACCCGATACTTTCCCAACCGACTGTCCCACACAGAAGAGTCGATAATCAGTCGAGAAGAGTACCGGAGGGCTCTACCTAGTGTTCGGGTCACTCTCTCGCACAATCAAACCAAGCAATGAAGGGGTTGCTCTCCCCAAGACAAGTTTTTAAATCAAGTGTCTTTTAGTGATCAATAGTTTTAGCAGTCCCAATTTTATGGTTTCTCTTTTTAGTTCTTTTTCAACAAAAACAAAGAGGCCTAACGATTTTTTCGGTTCTCCTGGTTATTAAGTCAAAAACAGGGGGAGAAGACGAAAAAGCCGATGCGCGATGAAATCAATGATGCATGCAAAGTAAGAAAGGCGTACCTGACTCCAGCACTCTACATGCAATATGATCTGCGCAGAATTGAAAGACAGAAAGTAAACTACCTATATGGTGCAGCGGGAAAAGCCGAGTCCTAAGCATGCAACTTCTACTCGAAAGAACCGTCTAGCTGGTCACCAGCCTTCGATCCAGAAAGTCCGGTCTCGGTCTACCCCTCCTCCTCCCGATAAATCAGGTTCAGGAGCAACGCTTGGCAGGGCAGGCTGCGACACGTAGGCTCGAAGGAAAATGAGTCAGCTATTTTTATTAACTTTTTATTAGTAGGTCCAATTAATGATCTATAGGCACAAGCAGTCTATTAAGTGTTTGGATCCTACTCAGTACGACACAGTCAAATAGAAAGTCCTAAAGCTAGGGGCTCGAGAAAAACTGCGTAAAACCGTAAAAGGAAGCGAAAAACAAAAACCGTGAAAAACCTACGGGTCCCTCGATCACACCGATGCTCGGTGAAACAGACCTGAGAAACTGTCCAAGTCCTGCTGCTGTCCCTGTGTTATTACAACAATTCAGATAGCAAAAAAAAACTAAGCTAATCTACACTAAACCTCTCCCACTCAGCTACTCTCTCACGCTCTCCTGCGGCTCCGTGCAGAAGGGAGCCGCCTCCGAGTCCCGCGGTTGCGCCGGCTTCTCGAGAGTCGCCGCCTCGATCCTCAAGTCCTCGCAAGAAAGAAATAGAGTGTTATCAACCAAATAAAAATAATCAAATAAAAGCAGAAAACTAAACAGGGGTATATGTGCAAAAATGACAAATAAAATAAACAAGCAAAATCAAACAAAAACAAAAATAAAAGAAAAGAAAAGAAAATAAAACAAAAATAAGAGAAAACTAAAAAGTCGCGAAAAGCCGCGGACTCAGAAAGAGCCGCGGAAAGCCGCAAAAAAGAAAATGAAAAAGAAAATGAAAAATAAAGAAAAAGACTACTAAGCCGTGCTCCCCGGCAACGGCGCCATTCTGATGAGCCGAAATTCTAATGATCCAGATCAGGTAAAAATATCACTCGGGTCGTTGCGACCCGAATCGATAGAGACCTCGGCTCAATCAAGAAAATAAAGTGCAGACCACCAAAATCAGATAAAAATCAAAGAAACACGATAGAGGTCCTGGCTATTGGATTAGCCTGGTATAGCGACCAGGGTCAGACTCAGGGAGCACGTGATGGCCTTGCGGCCTACGAAGTAGTCTAAAAAAGGAATAAAATAAAATAAAAGTCTTTTTGGTGGATTTTTTATTTTTATATATATTTTTGGATTTTTAATTAATAAAGAAAATAAAGAAAACAATAAAACAACCAAATACAAACAATTATTTACCTACTCAAAAATCAACCAAAAAAGCTAACAAAAATGTTTTTAAGTTTTTTTATATTTTTCTCTATTTTTGGTTAATTTTTGGTATTTTTCTGACTTTTATTGGATTTTATAAAAATCAAACAAGGCAGAAAATAAGAGAACTGTCCAGTCAGGTGTCAAGGGCCAATTTAAAATGCAAAAAACACTATTAACACCTGAAGGTAATTTTCCTGTAAAGATCAAAACACAAGGAAAATTTGACCACTGGAATTATGATTTTTGGGGTTTTCAATTAATTATTAGAATTTTTATAGGGTTTTCAGTGTTTTGTAATTTTTATGGGTTTTATATATCCAAAAACGACCAAAATTGGTCAGAAAATCAAACAAGGCAAAACAACCACTGACTAATTTTTTTGTAATATTTTGAGGTGTTTTAATATTTTTTTGTGAATTTTAAAGTTAGACAGTAAAGAAAATGCTTGTTTTTGAATTTTTAAAAATACTAAATGAAATAAAAAATGTCTCCAAAAATTAGAGAAAAATTTTACACCATGGCAAGAGCCACGTATCCAATTTTCATCGAATTTGGAGTTAATTTGCTATTTTATTAAAAATGAAAACAAGGGTATAGTGCACAGGGACATCTACGCAAATAACACAAGTTTCAGGGGGTCTGGTGCAATTTCTCCAAGGTTGCACGTGCGAGGCGCGTGACCTGGGCACACAGGGACCTAATTGCAAGAAAATTTAGGTCCCTAGACTAATTAGTAACACGTACTAAAAGTCCAGGGGCGTAAGTGTAAAATACCCACTAAATAAAGCACATGCACAATAAAACCATGCACAGGGGTATATCTGCAATTTAATAAAAAGCTTTAATTCATTCAGTGACACCCTGAAACATGAAGGCCATATATGCAATTAACCCAGAAAAGCACGTGTCAACGCACGTGCTCCATTACACACAGGGGCATAAAAGCAAAAAACTACAGTACGAGGTCCTACATGCAAAGGTACCAAAATAAAAACAACTAAATGCGATATTTACAGGACTAACTACTAAATGAAACAAACAGGGGGGCCTACAAGATATTTACCCCTTATTATATCCGAGGGACGGATGGGCGCCACGTGTAGATCCAACGGTCGGGGAAGGGAGGTGCCTCAGCAAGTATCCCTCGGTCCTGATCAAACGGCTGGGGCCTTGCCACGTGGAAGATCGGATGGCTGGGACGCAACGTGGGAAGCCCTCACTGATCGGACGGTCACGATCACTCCTCCAAGGATCGAGCGGTGATGGCCGCTCCTGGCGTGGACGGCTGCGATGCAAACTGGAGCTGAAGGATGATCGGGCGGCTGCGGAGGGTCCTCAAAGAACTGGGCTCCGGCGAGGTTCGTCGGGCTCGTGTACGCGCTGAAAACCTCCTCGCGGGCGGCTGAAGATCGGAGAAGCTACGCCTTGGCCTCCCGCGTCGAATGGTTCCCTGCGATGGTGCCGAGGAGCTCCGGAGAGCTCCGGCGGCACTGGCGGAGGTCGAGCTGCTGCACCTGGATGTTGAAGCCCTCAGATGGGCTCCTTTGGACCTACAAAGATGTGCAACAAGCTCCTGGGTCGAGGGCAAAGTGCCTCGACCCGGTTAGGGGTGGTGCAGGTGGTCGGTGCGGCGGGGCATGCGAGCTCCGGCGGAACGACGACGATGGAACTCGAGACCCAGTTCCTTTGCGAACCGGGGTGAATGAGTGAGCGGAGAAGGTGCACGGAGTAAAGCTGAAGGTGGTCAGCGACCCCGATGATCGAATGGATGGCTACGGTGGTCGGAATCGGCGATGAACGACGACGGCGGAAATTGGGCGAAACAAAAAATTAGAGAACTAGGGAAAGAGAGAGGTCTACCTAATGGGCGCAATCGACTGTGGAAGAGCAGGGGGTGCTCCAGATCCTTGCCTCGAGGACCATCGGTGTCCGAGGCTCGAGCGTCACCTCCAGGCGGCGCATGGCGGCGCAACGTCGCCGGAACGATGGTCGACCCCTCCTCGCTGCAACACTGCCTGGAGCGAGCTGTCACTCTCGCGGAGGCGATGGAGGTCCTTGGGTGGAAAACGAATGAGCCAAAGATGCCTGAAATGGGAGGCGGAGCTAGGACTTTATACGATGGGAGGTCCGGGAAGAAAGGGTCGGGTCCGGCTTGGTGAAGCACGGACCCCTAGGCACGGTGTCGGGCGAGGTTCCCGGATAATTGGGGAGTAATTAGGACCTGTGATTTGGCAGAATGGTGATCGGGTCAAGGAGGGATAATTGGGAGAAGATTGGTCCGGGAAGAGGATCCGCGGGTCTGTGGTCCAAAGGGGGGAGTTGACCGGGGGGTCAACGTCCCCCGTGGACCAATGGGGACATGCCACGTGGAAATGTTTTAAAAATTCAAAAAGAAATAATAAATGACCGAATTATTAAAAACTCAAAATATGAAAAATGTTTATTTTAATTTTTTCTATTTTTTTGTGATTTTTAATTAATTTTTCAAAATAAAAATAAGGTATTTACACTAGGGTGCTATATATAGGTATATATACAATATGGATTTTTAATTTTTGATTTTTAATTTGTTATTTTTGTACATTTTTATTCCCATTTCATATTTTATTTATTTATAACATAAAATTAGGAATAAAAGAATATTTTTATTTTATTTTTATTATTTATATACAAGGGTGAAATAAATAGATATATACATATATATATATACATGGTATATGTACAATGTTCTTTTTGGTTTTTAATTTTGTTCTTTTTATTTGATTGTTGTTTTTATGCTTTTTATTTTATTTATTTACCACATAAAAGATAGAATATGTACAATTTTTTTTGGATTTTAATTTATTTATTTACAAGGTTAAATAAATATAGGAGTAGGTGTATGTACATGGTGAATATGTACAAGTAAAGTTATTTTTATTTTCTTTTTTCTATTTTTATTTTGATTTTGTGTTCATAAATATTTACAAATATTTACAAGCCCATTTTATTTTATTTTTGGAGGAAAAATATTTTTATTTTATTTACAAGTATATTTACACACATGAGCTCCTTATCTCTCCCTACTTGGCTTTTATGCGGTCAGGCCCATACTGAGCCCTCCCTTGGGATTAGGTTGCTCAATATTTATTCTAAATATTTCCCTCTTTTTCTTTTTAATCTTTATTCTTTTATTTTTGCACAAAAACATGCTAATTATTACTTTTTACACTATACATGCTTTTGGTAATTATTTATATTTACAAACATATACATGCATTTGCAAAGGTTTTTTAGCTAAAATATAAGAATAAAGAGTGATGAATGAGTATTCATCACTGAGACAATGTTATTTATTCTCTAGAAGTTTTCCATGAGGTACCGATAGGTTAAAATTTAAATAAGGTATTTTTATCAAATTTTGTTTGGAGTGATCTGTATCTTTAAGTTTGTCATTAGATCATCTAACTTGGATGTAATTGTTCTATTTGTGCTATCTAGCTATATATGGTTATATTGTAATTTTTTAAATTGTAAAGTTTATAGTCTTGCATGATGATGTGTTCCCGTTACATTAGAATTGGCATGGATGCTTTTATTTGATTTGTTATTTTCATATATTTCTTTGTGGATATCCTTGTCATTCATTCACCGGCTCTATTTTGCTACTAGCCATCACAGAGTATCATTATCCATATGATTAGAGTACATATTAACTCATCAGATTTCATGTTTCCTGAAATTAATTATGAAGAGTTGAAAGTCATCTTTCGCATATTGTAGGTGTTTCACTTGCAACTATACTTGATATATATGCAACATGTATGTTGTAACTATTGACACATAAGCCTTGTCTTCAAGAATAAATTTCAAAGTATATAAATTTAAAAGTATATATTTACATTAAAGAAAGAAGGGGACTTGAATTGAGATGTCACATTACCCAAGATTTTTCAGTTATCTCAAAATGGTAATGCTTTATGACTCACGATTTAGGCCTTAGATATGAATCATAAACATTCATCCATTGCAGACGCCTATCTTTAAATCTCCATATAACTTTTCTTTCCTAAGTATTTTTTGTCACAAGCCTAAATGCACATGTAGAGTATAATGTATAAATTTTGTTTAAAGACTAAAACAACATGCTATAATGAATTAATCTTTTACCTCTGTGATTCACCTGACATGGTCTACTAAGCAATGACTCCTGTCATCTTTCTTCTACTACTTTGATTTTCTAATTAATTACTTAAATTCCTTTGAAATATACATGACATGTTATCAAGTGGTGTATTTTGATTGTGGTAGTTACATAATTTCTCAATGTCTGACTAGATTGATTTTTGTTAGTTGAGTATTTGAGCGTCAACATTTTATGCATTTGATTCAAAAAGTGAGGAACAAAGTAGGATTTCATGGAATATATTCTTTATGATTTGATGGATCGTCTTGTGCAGGATATATACTCTATGAAGATGGGATAAAAGTAATTAAGATATTAAAAATATCTAGCTTTAATTGTTGGAGAATTATACACAGTTTGGTCTTGGTTGTCTGTAGTTGCGATAGACGAGAGTATGTGTTTGTGGTAGGCTTAGTTGCAGCTTTCCCTTGTGCTTAATAATAGCTTCACAGGTCGAGCAGCAAGAACATGATCCTTTGCTCACACAAGTCTATGCGAGAGATGTCGTGACTAAGTTTTTGAGAGATTCATCTTCATGATTTATCCTACGTATCACATTTGCTTTCTTTTATGCATGAACACAACTCAGTGATAGTTATTCTGTGGATACTTGACATGCATAAATGCATGTTTATATGTGAATGTATGTCTATACGTGAATGTGCGAAATTGTGTTTTGTGTAAATTCTTGTTGGTTTTAATATATGTGTTTTTTTTTAAGCTTGAAGGTTTTAGATTAAGGAAATAGTATACCATCAAAATTATGTCATCATTTTTAAAATATTTATAAATGTGTGGTCTTACATCTATTTTTATATGTTACATATTTCTTTCTACATGTAGGTATTAATGAAAATGAATTTTCTTCTAGACGATGTAGATGGAATCTGTGTAAAGAAGCAGATGGGGAAACCATTGGGTATTTTCTTGAGTTATCTTATAACCCTTCTCCACTTTTTTTTTCATTGTTTGCATCATAGCAAGGAATCTTGTGAAAGGAAGCTTATCAACCTTGATGGTGAACAGGTGAGTGGACATCCATCTTATTTTAAGTTTACTTGAGATTTTTAGTGATCATTATCTTGCAAATAATTTTGTGGTGATATCTAATACTTTTATGTTTATGCCTATAATTGCTTAATTTGTAAAAAAAAAAACTCTGACCATAAAATGAACCTTTAAGCTCCAAGACTATGAAATTTCTAGGACCAGTCTTCATCTTCTCTCACCTGGGTGATGCATTCAACCAGTCCAAACACCAGACCCTGATGTACATGTAGATGTCATACACATTTCACCAGACGAGTATCCATGTTTTTGTAATCATGTGCTAACTGTGTCCAATCTTTGTTATGGAGCAATTGACTGTTCTCATATGCTTTGCAGCTAAATCTCTTGAACAAGGTTATTGAACAACCATGGTGATAAAATGATAAAAAAATATATTTGATCTAACTTACATACATGGATACAATGTCTTGACATTATAACATGTTTCCATTCTTGTAGACATAAACAACATAAGAGAAACTTTGAGTTGCAGAGACCATGTGCATATAGCATTTAGAGCGGCACAAGGTTGGTAAATCTAACATCGCCTTTTTGTCATATAAATCAATATTTTGACCTTACATAGGAGAACTTTAGCTGCAGGAATTGAATATATCTGTTACCATTGCAGAAGGCTTGTTATCTACTAATGCTGATATTGGGATCTCCATAACTAGTTCCACTAAAGGGCAAGCTTTGCAGTCAACTAGAGTTGTTGGAACCCCTGGATTCATAGATCCTGATTATGTATTTTCACTCGCGTTATACATATTAGTTGGAGTGCTCGATGAATCTACTCAGATGCTTCTTTAGAGAAAGGCGCTTGAACACCTCCCCTCTTTGCAGCACACTAGTCAGATTAAGTTTTTTAATACGGAATCCTATGACACTTTTTATGATTTTTATCATCTTTATGATTCATGTGGAATTTTATTGGAAAAATTATGGTCGCTAATCTAGATTTCCGTGTTGCTCACATTGATTTTGATGTGCATGTAATGACCCAGGTATTAGTTATTTTATTATTTTTTTCATGCCTCTGTTGAGAAGATTTGTGAGAAGGAAATGGGGGTAATGACCATCATCATGTGGAGAATGCACTAAGAAAGATCGTTCTTTGCTTGGTTTTCATTTCCCTATTCAAGGACTTACTGGATAATTTAGTATTAACATATCAAGCAAACAACATTTAGTTAATATTTGGATGACTATTATTGCTAGTTGATTTCATAATCAGTGATCTTTCTTTGAAGATTTGAGTAATGTCAGAATGAAACAGTTAGTTGATGTGTATATTAGTAGTCAATATATGAAATTATATTGAAAAATTAAAACCTATATTTATTTATATAAATATAAATAAATCATATATCAATCATTGATTTTTATGACATTATTCGTCGGTATTGTTACAAATAGCAACGAAAAAAATGTTGCTATATATAGAAGATTCAAATAATAATCTCCATATAGTGACGGAAAAAGTGTCGGTATTTTCTAATGGTGACATTTTTTTCGTTGTAAAATTTAAGTTTAACGACGATTTTTATTCGTTGCTATTTGAAAGCTCTCAACGGTTAGTAATCGTTGCTAAAAATTTAACAACGGCTTATATAGCAACGATTCTTATGACGAATCATGGATTCGTCACAAGAATATTTAGTGACGTTTTATTCGTTGCGCTCTTAACAAAAAAACCATCACTGTAGACTTCTATTGTTGTAGTGTCTACGTTCTTACTTGTGCTTGAAACAATTATTTTAAGTTCTCTTTTTAAAATTCGTATGTTAGGACACCGCTCAACTTTTATGATTTCAGAGAAAGGACAGTATGAATGTAATTGTTATATTATTAAGACTAAAATGCTAACACACATATCTAGATAATGGAGATAACTGATAACCACTGGTATGTGAATCATTACTGCTAACAAATATATAATTTGTTATTAGAAAAAAATCATTTCGCAACTTATAATATTTGTCACTATATAATTACAAGCTTAGTAATTGAGGTAGTTATTTTAAACTCCCGTTTTTATATTCCTATGTTTAAAATTGTTACCATTCAACTTCTTATAATTTCTGAGAAAGAATGGATTGTAGATTGCTATATTATTAAGGCTAAAATACTAATAAATTAATCAAATAAATCAATACCAATATTTCAACGAACACTTTGTAAATATCAATTACAAGCTTGATGCTTCAAAGTATTTGTTATAAAGTTTGTTTTGTAAATTCACGTATGCCCATTTCATTAGTAGGCTTAAGAGTAGACGGACCGCCCTTAAGGGTAGATTCTGAGTGCAATGGCCGAAGGTCCATCAACTTTAGGAGCTCATTTTTACATGTTTTTGACCTTTAGTTTACAAAAAAGGAATATTTGTCCTTATGAGACCTTAGATAATCAAATTTTCTGTGAAACAACTCACCGGAAAATGGACCTTTATATAATCGAATTTTTTGATGAGACAGCTCGTTGAAAATTGAGCCCTTATGGAATCAAATTTTTTTGATAAAACAACTCAACGAAAAATGGGTCATTACAGAATAGAATATTCACTTAACAACTTAATGTTAAAGTTCAAATTTTAATGAAATTATATAAGAACACATTATTGATCGAAATCTTTGTATAAAGATCCCTTTTTTCTTTTGCCTAGGATATGCGAAATGTCAAGAACGGTACTCAGAGTAAACCAAAGTAATTAGCACTAAATTGGAAAGAAAGAGATATGAGGAGACCACGATCTTTAATGTGCATAACGATAATCATTCCAAGCAATATTGATAGGTACAACCTGTTTCTCTATGGCCTTTTGCTTCTGGTGTTAATTACATACAAAAGTCAAATGGCAATTTAAAGGTGGCCTCTTTCCAAGTTGAGAGCGTTCTCATCCAAACACTACAATTATCAACTTCTTATCAATTCCAAGCCACAAAAAGAGGGATTCGTCGATATTCATTCGATGTTGTTATCGAACTCACTAATATCATCAATTAAATTATACGCAGAGACGCTCTATATAAGAGATGGCTTGTAGCATGCCTTCCATGTATCAAAAAACCTCCCTGCAGAACAAGTTGGGTGTTATTCGGAGAAGATGGGAAAGCCTCGTGGTGGTGTGGTGGTGCTGCTGACCATGCTGGTGGCCGCCGCATTGCTCTCATCGGCAGTGCTTGCTCAAACAACTACTACGGCGTCGTGCATCACTACATGCGTCAATAATCTGAACACCTGCAAGAATGCAGCCGCATGTAGAATAAGCATAACCTGCATCCGCAACTGCGTTAATGTTTATGTCAGGTGTACCCATGCATGTGTCGGCATCGTGTAAGCTTTTCTCGAAGCATGCATACATATGACAGCGCCACCCCCAAGAATGCATGCACCAGAAATGAAAGGAGCTGAAGTTTCCTGAATAAGTAGGAATATCACCATCCGGCATGTTAATTAATTATATGCTTTCATCGTATATGTTTGTCAGGTTTCCCGAGCATTATTTAGTTATGATCTCGTGTATGATCGATTCCCTATTTGTACTGTATTGCACAATCTCCTGATAGTGCTATAAATAAATCTATGTTTTATCTGCGTTCCCCTCGGTTTATAATGTCTGTCTTATTTTGTTCACCGGTAACAGGAATTCGATAAAAAGATGGATTACAAAGATGGGTTACAAGGTTTCGAAAGTATAAATGTCATTCTCTCTCCCAGCTATTTGTTCATGTAGAAACCAATCGATCAAAGTACATAAAGGCGGAGACATGGATTTACATGAAAAATCCTAAGAAGAGGGAAAAACTATGGACGTACACACAAATCCTAATCTCCTAGATAAGAGATTAGGGCTCTCTTCATTGAGATAATCACGGGGGGGGGGGGGGGGGGGGGGGGGGGGGGTTATAGAATTGGGTAAATGAGGTCTCATCCAATTATTTGTTTACCCATATAAAGATATGTCCAACTCAACACTCGCCCTCAAGTTGGGCATACATGTTGATCTTGCTCAACTTTCCTACATTTATTTTGAATTGCGTTGTAGGCAGCCCCTTCGTGAAGAGATCTGTAATTTGGTTGTTGGATTTCATGTAGTGAAGACACACCTCCCCGTCTTCAATCATCTCACGAATAAAATGTCTTTCAATCTCCACATGTTTCATCCTATCATGCATAACCGGATTATTTGCAAGGTTTATCACTGTTTCGTTGTCACAAAACATCTTCATTGGTATATCAACTTGGATGCCCAAGTCATGTACAAGAATTTTAATCCATAAGATTTCAGTAACACCATTTGCAAGGGCTCGATACTCTACTTCAGGATTGGATCTTGCAATAACGTTTTGTTTCTTACTTCGCCCGGTAACAAGATTTCCACACAAATACAGCATGTAACCCGAAGTAGATTTTCTAACCAATCCAATCAGCATCAATGTAGCATTCAACAGTCACATCATGAGTTCTCTTGAACATAAGACCTTTTCCAGGTGTAGCTCAGAACTTTGTTGGCGGCGTATATGAGAGGTAGTAGGAGCATGCACGATTTGACTCACCACATTCACAACATATGTAATATCAGATCTAATAAGGGTAAGAAAAACGAGTTTTCCAATCAATCTTTCATACTTTCCGTTTCTTACATCATCAAGAGGCTCGCCATTATTTTTGCTCAGTTTATGATTTGCTTCCATAGGAATAGTGGTTGGTTTGCATACCGACATGCCATAATCCTTCAACAACTCGAGAGCATATTTATATTGCCTGAGGCACATACCATTTGGAGACTGAGCCATCTCAATGCCTTGGAAGTATTTCAATTTACCTACATCTTCAATTCCAATTCAATCGCAAGAGTCCTCTTTATGTTGGAGCTTTCATCTTCATCTCATAGAAAGAATTATGTCATCAACATACACTAAAAGAATGTAAATTTTCTCACTATTCCTCCTTATAAATAGAGCGTGGTCTCCATTCACTTGAGTATATCCACATCTATTCATAATAGGACAAAGTCGTTCAATCCAGGCTCTTAGCGACTGCTTTAGTTCATATAATACCCTTTTAAATTTGCATTACTTATCCTCCTCTTCAAAATCAGGAGGCATCTTCATATAAACATCATCTTTTAATTTACCATTTAAGAATGTATTTTCAGGAGAAATGAATAGTTAGGCAAATAACAACTATGATTGTATTCATTTTTACTACATGGGCAAAGGTTTGTAAGTACACCATCCATAATTTATGATTGTAGCATCTAGCCAGAAGATGAGCCTTAATCTGTAAGTTTTCTATTGTATTCAAAGAAATGGGAGGGAACAACTATTTAATCAGGTCTTTAGATGTCATGTGCAGGTAATATTATTAGTAATAAATAAAAAAGGTTATAATATAAATATTATATTATACAATTAGATCAGGTCTTTATATTTAGATCATGTCTGCGATCAAAAATTAATAGATGAAAGAGCCAACAATATCTTTTAATTTATTGAGATATATTGTCCATTTTAAATGTGATAAAATGAACATTATTTGTTTTTTATCATATATATATGATAGCTATATTTTTACACTTTAGTTTTTTCTCTCTCCAATTATTATTGTATTAAAAATAGATGTATGACTTAAACTATACTCAATAATGAATATATATAAGGGTAGACCACTCCAAATCTTTCGCTTTTTCGATAAACGATAATGAATAATGAGATTTATTACGAAAAAACAACGAAATACTAAGCATGTTAAGATGAGGCATAATGGATTATGTAAATATACTTTGTCCAACTTTGTTTCCGAATTACTTTGGATAAAATCCTCTTATTCTGATATAATAGAAGTAGGGTAGAGTGGTGGACTAGGTCGATGTCAAGCACCCTAAGCCTAATCCTAGCAGCAAGGCCTCGATTCGGTTTGGGTCAAATAGGAAGAACCCTTGGCTCGAGATGGATCAAGTCCACCCCCACCCTCCAAGAAAAAGAAAGAACAAAAATTTTATCCTTCTTAAGGATCTATAGTAAACTGTTAGCCATGTGAGCCCGAGGCAACCTATTTCTACAATAAATATTATTGTAATGTTTAATATATCAATAAAAGTTATTGATTTATTTCACACCCTTTCTGAGATTAAATGAATGAATGTGCTATAAGGTCCCTCAGTATAATTAGGGTTATGTGTCGTGACCATCTTAATAATTATATAACTGTTAATTTAATGTTGAATCATAGAGGTCGGTGCTTGGATGAATATCTAAGGAGTTAGATTGATGATTTATCAAGCACCATCAAATGATTATTAAGAAATGATCTCCAGCCTGAGAAGGAGATAACAATCCTTCTATGTAGTCTGATATTTAACAGACCTTTTGATGCATGTCCTCTGTATAAGAATAAAGATTTGGAGGTGTTAGATAAGTTGGGTCAAAGAGTTGACTTAGCGAGATCGAGATAACCAAGAACTATATCGTATACTATCATGATACAAGCATGTATCCTCTGACCGGAGACAGATGTATTGCTATATGTCTAAGTATGTATATTTGGCAGACTGATAGGTTGATGGCCTAATCAAGGTCTATACACCGGCAAGCTGGTGTGCATACAAGGGCATATGAGTAATACGAACTCTCAAAGGGATCATATAGGTTCACTTGTAAATCGAATGACATGAGCTCACTCACGAGGTATTGGGAGCAATCAAATTCCATGCATGTTCGTCTTGCTTTGGAAGCATGACAAGAATTTGTAGGTATGCTATATGTTTTTGGAAAGCATATGATCGATACCAACTCCTAATGACCGAATGAGAAACTTAATGATAAAACCCTGAAGACAGTGTAATATAGATCTATATCTTCCAATTTATTCTAAGTCTTCAAGTATGCAAGATGCATATATATTAGGAATACCTAAAGGTGATGTGATCATAAACGATTGTATAACATGAAGCTTCCATTTTGAGGGAATGATGAAACATGTTTGGATTTTAGTGACTCCTCTCAGTAGAGAAGTAATCTAATCTTAGTCCAAATATTGTACATTGATCTGAATGTGATTCAGATGCAATGAGAAGATTAGATCTACTACCTTGATTTAAGCAAGCATCTGTGAGAGGTCCATAAGATGTGGATTTGAGATGTGATCCCAACATCTAAGTCACTATAGTGGAACATACAATCGTCGTGTCCTTATCTCCAAGTATCCACATAGAAAGTGCATTTTTCTTGAAAGAGTCCGAGAATAATTCCATTGATAAATGTGTATCCAAGCATTGAGAAATGAATAATTAAATGTAATGTAATTATCATGAAGAATGTGAATTGGATTCTTATTATTTAAATGCATGAAAATGATGATTCAATATAATTAAATGTGATTTAATTATCATAGATATGAATAATATGGATATCACTATCAATATTAATCATATATGTGATTTATAATATATAAGAAATAGCTACTAGTAAATAACATCTACAATTTAATGTTGACATAAATTGGATTCACATTGGACAATTAGGTGAAAATATAATTTACATTTTATTTTGGGTTGTGAATTTGATTGACAAATTTCCGATGGCATGATTGATATTTCACAAATATATAATAAAAGTTGTTGCATATAATGTATGATTATATGAGATATTGGATCTCATATAAAAGGAAGAAGGAGTGCACCTTCCTTTCAAGGAAGGTGGACGACCACCTTGATTTTTGGACTTAAGGTGCCCCCAATTGGAAGGAGCATTGCCTCCTTCCTAATCCTATATGGTATGTTTATTTGATTGAATTAATTTATGATTTATTCAATATAATTCTAATTTAATTAAATTATTTGTTGTTGTATTTTTATAATAAAATCATGGCCATTGAAAGAAATACAAATCAATCTCCACCGTTGGATTTGTGTTGTCCATGGATTGAGATCCATGCTCCCAAAATATTATAAAAGAAGAGGAAACCCTAGCTCTTTATTTTACAGAATATAATTCAGAAGCTCTCTCTTTCTCCTAGTTATACACACCCTTTCTCTCTCTCTCTCTAAGTGACCATCCACTTCTTTACCTAGAGAGGATCGTCATCGTCGCTACGCCGTCGTGTTGTTGCTTCGACCACTCGTGGATCTTCATCTTCCTCGATGCGTCTACTATGCGAAGAAGATCTCAGATTTCGAAATCAGGAGATCCGTCGCTTAGATCAACATCTTGAATTGCGAGAAGAACACGTTTCATCAACACGCTCACAAGTGTATCCTCCATCGGGTCAAACTTGAGACAGCCAGTCTCTTAGTTTATAGACAACGATCACAACCATGCTTCAAGAGGTATTCTACATATCTTTGTGGTTTATATGAAATGATCCAAGAAGTGTTCTTGGATCATGTGGTTTCATCGCTTTAAAAAATTTCAAATTCCATTCTACTGAGAAACTAGTGCGACCAGTCGCTCCTGATCATATATGATGTGATCTTTACGTTTTCATGATGCGCTTAAGGTTCTTTCCATAACCTTCAAGTAGTATTAGAACCTTGGTCGAGGTCTTTGAAATGATCCGAAATCCTAGGTGATCAAGGTTCATGTTTCAGATGCGTGGGAATCCTTGTTTTTGCATTGGATGTAAGATTCGAATTGGTTTTTCACTAAATTAAAAAAATACTATTGTTTGTGCACTGTTTGGACGTGTTTTTTAGTTACATTTTTTCAGAATATCGAAATATGTCACAAAAATAGTAGCCTAATATTGGTACCAAAAATGCATGAAAATGATTCGAATAGTTCCCACCATGAAATTTATTTTTGCATGTATTCATGAATCTGTAAGAAAATTACTTTTCTTACTGTTTTATTATCTTGAATAATTAAATAAACACTTGAATTAATTAGATAATCAACCAGCAAACCGATCGATTTTATTTCGTGCGACTCCGACTCTATTTGCCCTAAATATTGCATATTTAGTGGAGATGGGTCAGAAGACGATTAGATCATCAAATCTCTTTGCTTAATGTGTTTGTTATTCAACGAGACTATGGAAATTATGAATTTTCCTTGATTAATTATGATGCCTATTAATTATAAAAATAATTGATTACACACCATTAGCCATTGAATGAACATTTTATGAAAATCCTAGTTTATCTTATAATAGTTGTAGGTAGGGATGTAAACGGATGCAGTTATATTCGTATTCGTTCGTATTCGTATTCGTTTTTAAGAGAATATGGTTCTTGTTTTTCTAAAATAGGCGAATACGAATACGAATATTCTAAATGAATTATTTGCGGATACGAATATAAATCCTGAGTTAATGAATACAAATACGAATACGAACACGAAAAAATTACGGATATGGTTACGAATATGAATATTCGTATTATATTTTCTAAAAAATAAAATCAGGGTTAATATGCCCCACCCAAATCCCTCCCTGGTCCCCACCCCCGACGCCCTCTTCCCCCCGCCCCCACCCTCCAGGCCGTCGCCCTCGCCTCCCCACCCCTACCCTCCTCATCGTGCTGGTTGCCGCCCACCGCCACCCCCTGCGCCCTCCACCTCCCTCGCCATCTCCCCCTGTCGCCCCGCCTTCTACGTCCTCCGCCCACCGCCACCCCCGCCTCCCCCTGCACCCTCCGCCACCCCCTCCATCCCCTACCTCCCCGCGTCCCCCTGCTCCCTCCATCCCCTTGCCCTTCACCTCCCCTCCTCCCCATGCCGACCACCGCCTCCCCCTGCGCCCCCTGCCCACTGCCACCCCCTTGCGCCCTTCGCCTCCCCACCTCCCCCTACGACCACCGCCTCCCCCTTGCAGCCCCCTACCGCCAGCCCCACCCCCGTGCCGACCATCTCCTCTCCCTCCGCTGTAGCCGCTACCTTACCTCACCTGCCCTCTTCCCTCCATTGTAGCCGACCACCCTCGCCTCCTCCAACTTCTACCTCTCAACCGCTGCCTCACCTCCCCTGCCATCTGTCGTAGCCACAACAAACTCCCTCCCCCTCCCTTGTAGTCGTAGAAACCTCCATCGTCTCCCTCACCCTTCCTCGCAGTCGCAACTACCCTCCCTCACCTCCCTCGTCCTCCCTCACAGCCAGAGGCAGGAGCCTCCCTCGTCTCCCCTGCCCTCCCTCACAACTACAACCGATCTGGTATAGCATCTTAATCTTCTATTGTTCATTCCATTCTACCATTTTCTTATGTGATTGCACAAGAAGATCTCTTATATTATGGCATATAATGTAGATTTTGTACACCATATGTTTTTTGTTTAAATCATGGAACGTGCTTAAACAAAAGATGGAAGTTATGCGGAAGTTGTCACCAACTAATCTAGGTACATTTTTATTTATAATTTAATATTTATGTTAAAGTTAACATTCATTTGTATATTCGCATTCGTTCGTAAAAGATTCGTTTCGTATTCATATTCGTATTTTGAGGATATGAATCTTGATTTTTGACATTCGTGTAACATTCGTATTCGTATTCGTAAAATAATATAGATATGGTTATGGTATGACTTGAATTCGCATTCGTATTTGTTCATTTGCATCCCCAGTTGTAGGACAACTTTTACATGCAAAACATAGTTGCTTGGCATGCTTAGAAATTTTAGGATCTTAAAATTATTTTAAGATGCCTAATATTTATGAGATATTATTATATAGTATAATACCAGCCATCAATGCTGATTGTTAAAACCGCAAGTACATTAGCATTATTTTCTTTGTTTTCAATCAGAATGGTGAAGATGTTTAGTATGGGTATGCTGGCTTGATTTACTAATTAGCATTTTGCATGTACATAACTCGAGTGTCCTGATCGGATCTATTTTTTAGGACAAGTTGTATTCTAATTATTAAAATATAAAATAATACGTACTTGTGAGGGTGTATACTATATAGTAATATCAAACAAACCCTAATTGTTTTGTTGGTTGATTGAACTGGATGATTGATTTAATATGATTAAATTAATTATATCCAATTAGTTACTCTATTATGAATAGAGTTATATATCCCTTGGAAGAATTAATTATGTGAATACGATTCATAATAATTAATTAAAATTTGAATATGATATGGAGGATCACATAAATGACATCCATGATCTCCTGTCAAGGAGAAGGGTTATGCCACCATAGATTATACGTGGGAGACGCCTGTCTGAAGTGACAACTGATGAATCTGTATTTCATCATCTTTATTCATTTATTTTAGCTTAAATTCCCTTATAAAACACATGTAAATATCACTAATTTCATTCTTTTACTAACTCTAACTCTTGTATAAATATTGTATATTTATCACTCTTTTAACCTAAAATAAATAAATAAATAAAGAAAAGAAAAATAAAGAAAATAAGAGACTGTATATACAAAAGATACATGCTAAATCAGACCTCAAGAAAATGTCAAGACTTTAATTGATGAGGAAGAAAGTAGGGTGAGATAAGTCCTACTTACCAAAAAATCCAGAAAATTAACTTATCACATGTATATATTCATCACTTGTACAATATTGTCCATATTACACATACTCTCATTAATTTATTCATTACCAAATTCTTCGTAAATAATAATCATTTCTTTTTGAAATTTATGAATAAAATTCTTCTGTAAATAATAAAAATAATTGCAATTAAAATCTGTGCATATTGTGTAAAATACACCACTCTCCAAAAGCCACAAAGTACAAACTTCCAAGATTAATATCTTCTCTATCCGAGCTTCAAATTCATCAAGCTTCAAATTCATCAAACTCCAAATTAAATTATCTTTAAAATGGAGGTGATTTCATAAAAATCAGAGTTAAGGTGTAAATTATGGTCAATCTGGGTACTATTGTAAATTATACCTATGTATACTATATATATTATGTAACTATTTATTTTCTTGTGCATAATTGTAAATATTGCATTTTAACTAATTGTAAATATTTTATTTAACTTATATAAAATACAAATAAAGATCACAAAATAAAAATCAACAAAAATAAAATCATTTATATATTGTATATGTATCACCTTATATATACTATACTAATACTATTTAATTAATCTAATAAATTAATTCTTAAAAATAAAAACAAAACCCCATTAAAACTTTTGTAAAATATTGTAAATAAATAAAATATTAAATTATGTATAAATAACAAATTAAAAAATCAAAACACTGTATATATAGGTATACATATATATAATTAACACCTTGTATTTATTTTAACTCTTGTATATACATTATTTAATTAACTAAAAATCACTAAAATTATCTTTAATTTATTCTTAATATTTTTTATTTACATTATGTAATTAAATAAATTCATTTTTTATTTTTATTTGAATTATTAAACATTTTCTTGGAATTTTATCATTTTTCCTATTTTGGTAGTATTCTACGCGTGCTCTGATTGGCCAACCCGGGTCTGTTGACCCAGGTCAACTCCCTAGTCTCTACCACCCGTCTGCTGATCTCGCTTCCACCATTACTTCGCCCAATTTCCCCATGAGCCTCGGTCGTTAATCGAACTCGATTCCTTCACCAAACTTCTCGCCTATTCAACTATCTTCCACGCCAACCCTCCAGATCCACCATCCTTGCCTATGATCTTACTCTCTTTCAAATTCAAAATCCAACTGAGAAACCTCTTTAAATCCAGAAACTCCACTTCCAGCGAGCGTTTAATCCGATTAACCCAAGATCACCTGCGATCGAGTGACAAGGATTGAGATCTTATGACAGAGAAGCAGAATCTCCAATCTAGAGAGTGAGTTTGGTTCTTAAATTCGTGATTCAACCATGTCACCGGAGTTCTCCTCCGCACGTTGCACCTCTCCGCCACCAGTCGTAGATCGTGGTGATTCCACCATTCTCTTCTATTCCATTGGTATCTTAGTTAGTTTATCTTCTATTCAACATTCATTTTTTGCTTTGATTTCATTCCAATAAATTAGATCGGAATTCCATCTTCCACCTCTGATCTGAGCGATCAAAGGAGTTCCGATCACTATCAAACCCTTCTTAATACGACAGCACATCCGCCTTGCTTTCTCCAGCCCTTCCACCCTCTGCCCACCTCCAGTTCTTCACAGATCTAGAGTTCGAGTCCTTATCCGACCATCTTCGACGGAGTCCCCATCTAGTCACCCCCTTGCATGTTTTTGACCTAACATTTGGCTGGAGAATCTCTCTCCAAGCACAAGTTTTCACTTGCAGGTCTCAAAATATGATTCGGAGCAAAGGATTAAAGATTAGGGTTTGACCTGTAGCCGAAACTTCTTCAACTCCCAGATCCATTCCTAAATATCTTCGAACTCCATTGTTCCAACCAAGTGATAGAGGAGGTTCTCAGGAAGCTGCAACACTAGTTAGAAGTTTATTAAGGTGGAGAATGATCGAGATTTGCTTGATCGAAGTTCGTCAGAGTTCAGGTGCTTTCCAGTTCATCTAGAGCTGCTCAATACCCTCCGGTCAGGAACACCTCCTCCAGAATTGATATTGGCCGTCTAAAAAGCCCCAATCCTCAACCGCGAGATCAGGAGTCCAGATCTGATCGATGCCCTTCGCTCCAGATTCAATCTCTATCATCCGATCCAAGCCAATCACCACCATTTTATTGAACACACTTTTCGGGCTTTTATTTCATTGAATTATTCACAAGTGAAATTGTGATCGTCACAACCTAAAAAAGCGTCAAACAAAAAAAATATTTAAATCTCAAGCAAAAATCAATAAAGATGATGTAACAAGAGAATTTGCTATTTAATTTACATGTATATGGCTAATATAATTGAACTCAGGGAGGCTACAAATCCCTAGGGTTATTCTATGCAATGGAAAATCAAATGAAAGGAATAGAGGGATCTTTATGCACATTATGCTTGATTTTTGTATTTTATTTTGGATTTTGTACTTTTTTATGGAATTTAAATTTTATATTTTTATTTAGTTTTCTTATATTTATTTATTTATTTATTTTTATTTTGCAAAACATATTTTTTTATTTAAAAGTAAATAGACAATGAAGGAAAAATCAATACACATACACACTCAACCACTCTTTTTGAAATTTTCAAATATATCAAAAAAATGATCAAAAAATTGAAATATTTTTTTAGTTTTGTTTAAACTTTTAATATTTTTGTAATTTTCCAGATTTTTCCACAGTTTTTAAATCATTTAAATAAATCAAAATCAGAAAATAAAATAGATAGAAAATAAATTGAATGTTTTTGGAATTTTCAAATAACAAATAATATCAAAAATGGGTGATATAGATCAAGAATAAAAGATTTTTTAATGTTTTCCAGAAAGTTATTTTGTGTTTTTTTTGGATTTTTAGAATATTTTTCTATGAACTTTAACGTTTTAAAGAGTTTTGTGATTTTTTTTGTTTTTATGAAGAATCAAAAGGCTAAAATTGTATAGAAATTAAAATAAATCAATAAAAGCATACATGGATTTTTTTAGAATTTTTAATGCAATTTTTATTTTTTTATTTGTTTTTTGATTCAAATATGGAATTTTTATGAGGTTTTTGATTTTTTAAAATTATTAAAAATAACTAAAATGTAAAATGCAAAATGTGAATGCAAGATGAATCTAACAGGAGCTTATATGAATTTTTGTGGAATTTTTAGAGGGATTTTTATATTTTATATTTGATTTTTAATATGCAAACTAAATGTAGACTCTCTGGGACCTAAGTGTGATTATTTAAAGTTTTAGCTCTGAAAAGTAATAAATAAATAAATATGAGGATAAAAAATGCAAATTTTCCAAGAAATCACGTGTACGGGCATGTGCGCCTCGGTGGATGGGACCAATATGTAACTAATATATTTCCAGGGGCTGGATAATATCTCAAAACTATGATATTTTTATTGTTATTTTCCCAAATGAGTACGTGCTAGGCATGTGTGCAGTGCAAACATGACTAACATGCAAACCAATCAAAGTCAGGATAAAAGTGCAAATGTTTAAATAAAGATAAGATGAAATGTGTCCTCGCAGGGGTTTATTTAAATTTAAAATAAAGACTAGGGTGTAGATGAAATTGTACCCTTAAATGATATGATGCTAAGGACAACTTGATGGCGATGTGGCTTGGATCTGATGGTGGAGATTGAATATGAAGAGAAGAGCGTCGATCAGATTTGGACTCTTGATCTCGGCTGAGGATTGGGGCTCTTTAGACATCCACGATCAATTATGGAGGTGGTGTTTCTGATCGGAGGGCATTGAGCAACTCTGGATGAACTAGGAAGTGCCTGAACTCCGACGAACTTTGATCAAACATATCTCGATCGTTCTCCATCGTAATCAACTTCTGACTGGTGGTGCAGCTTCCTGAGAACCTCCTATTTCACTCAGTGGGAACAATGGAGCTCGAAGATACTTAGGCATGGATCTGAGGGTTGAAGAAGATTCGGCTATATGTGAACCCTCAATCCTTGCTCCTTTGCTCCCAAAAACTTGAAAATTTCTTTATGTGAAAACTACATATATTAAAAACAAATTTATAGAAATATTCTTTCGTAGATGATATTTTTTAAATTTTACTATGCACCTATGGCTTAAGCATAATAATATTGTTATGTAAGAATGCATATTAAAAGTATGATCATTAAAACAATAGAGATGAGTAGTATTAGATCCAATCTTAGGTACTTCTGAGATTATAATACATGTAAATATACACTAATTTCATCTTTTAACAAACTAACATCAATTGTTAATACTATATAATTAACATATATTTATATCAAGTTAAAAGACTAAAGAGAGAAAAGAAAAATAAAAGAAGGAAGGATGTGTCTAAATATGTAGAGATTGATCCTAACCTCGAGACCTTGTAAATATTGACTTCGTTGACAAGAGAATAGAGTAGGGGAGAAAGGGTCCTTAACTTACAAACATCCCAAAAATATTGATAATATATACAACATATTCACAATGTGAATACCTTCTACTATTTTATTTATCATTAAGGTTACCTCGTATTAAATTATTTTCTTCTTAAAACTTGTACATAAAAATGTATACTATTATTAAAAATATCATTTAAATTATGCCGTGATTAATCTCATGGTACACCAAGAATTATAAGATGTAAAACTCATATTCAAAGCTTTGTATATTCTCCATATAAACTCAGATTGAACCAAACTCACCTTTGTTTTGCTCATCATAAAATCATCTTTAAAATGAAGATGACTTTATTAAAATCAAAGTTAAGATGTGAAAGCTGATTTTTGGGATTGTTGACGGGATTTTTCACAGTTTAAGATGATGATTTTATGAAGTCGTTGCGAACCATGAATAATCGAGATCAAACAAATAAATTACAACTACGAGCACAATGGAGACATACAATAAGTATATGGCAAGTAGAGGTTCGAATCCACAGAGACTGGGCAATTTTGCATGATTTTTCTTTGATTTTTAAGACTAATGTTACTCTAAAGTGGTTCAAAGGAGTTGTTCCTTTTATAACAAGTCAACGGACATCAAGAATGGCATGAAGCATATAACAAAATGTTCCAAATGTCATCTACTTATTTTTTAGGAATTTTATGATATTTCAATGATATTTGAATGCTCAAGATAAATTTCCAGGGGCATACATGTATACACTTTAGAAATCATGAGTGGATTTGCAAAGAGAAAAGCAAATATTTCATTAACTAATAAAAATGCTACTTGATATGGATGCAACTTGGCTAATCAACGGAGGTATATGATTGAATTCAAATACCATTCAAAACTTCATGATTGAGATTAAAACATAGAATACTGCAAGTATAATTCTAAATATTGAAGATAGAACGAAGCTTAAAAACACGAAGTAAAACGGGAAGGGAAAGGAGCTTCTCTTCTTTGTAGTCTTAGGGCCCAGAAATGGAGAGCATAGGTGGCAGACGACTGGAGGTGATGGTCGGTTGGAGTAGCAACGTCGGAGCGCAGACGAGGGGGTTGTAGGGGGATGGAACGCGCGGCTGGGAGCTGGGATGTGTAGCTGCGGGTCTGCGCAAGATGGAGGTGACGCAGCAGCTTGATGCACGGGGAGGAGATGGTGCAAGTTCGCAGGTTGATGGCTGGAGGAGGACTGTGGCTGAACGCAGAGGAGGAGGATGCGTGAGGGTGGTGGCGCCTACAGGCTGGATGAGAGGGAAATGAGCTGGAGTATTCAGCTGTAGTGTACAGCTTCGGGCTGTGACGAGACGGACGCCGGTGCGTGCTGACGGAGAAGATGATGCTCGCGGGGGAGAGGCTGGAGAACGGTAGCTGCTGGACGCATCTATGCCTACATCTGCCAAAGAAAAAAAATGAGAGAGATGGAGAACAATAGAGGGGAGAGTGCGTGAGTGGGAGGCTAAACCCGTGAGGGAGGGAGAGTGCGAGAATGACAAAATAACAAGAGAGGGAGGGTATGCGTCCAGGCTTTTGCGTGAGGAGAGGGACAACCTCTTTTATATTTGCATTGTGCGGCCATGTATGATGAATTGCCATGCAAGTGAAGAAAAAATTTTAAATGAATGTGCATGGGGAAGTGATGGTCATGGGGAAGACATATGCATAAAGTACGTGGGGCTCCATGTTGCAAGGGTTTCTTTAATGTTTTGCATGGGGGAAAGAGAGAATTAAGGGGGAGAGTTATCCACGTGAATTCATGGGGAAGGGAATGGGCAAATTATATAAGAACTCCTCCTTTTTAATTCCAAGATAAAAATGTGAGTGGCAATTGTAGAGCCAAATAGCAATGTATGGTTTGTTGATAAAATTTTTAATATAATTTTAATTCTTTCTTTATATTATAAAGACAATTATCTCAAGTTATATTCTAATGATTATCATGTATATAAAAATATAGTTCCCACCATCTAACCAGAGATTATCGAAAATATTTAGTTATTAGACTTGTCAATTTATTCTTTGATTTCATTGATTTTGTGTAAACAAGATGATTTTCTTCTCTATAGTTATGGAATAAATAACAAGTGGTTTATGCAAGATTGAAGATTATATGTCAAGTATTGAGCTCATTCTTTGCATAATTTTATCATATTATACCAATATATATTGTAATCATCACACCCCCATACTTAAAGTTTGCTAGTCCCGAGCAAAAATAAGATAAGTAATAGTGAAGGGCAAGGAGAATAACCAAGATAGATATTGTGAGGGTTTGCAGCAGACATACCCACAAAGTCTCGAGTTTTCAGATCCTAACTGCACAAATACACAAATTTCAGTAGAGTTGACCCATGGATTAAAGATTTGTTCGAATTATCGACTTGACTCGAGTGTGTAGTTTCAACAGCCTCTCAGTTCCAACAAAATCAGACATGGTTTCAGAAGGTCGATCAAGTCAGTTCATCCCTAAGAAGCAGGTATTTTCTTTGACCGTGAGTGGATATAAACAGTGTTAGTGATAGTTTTAGCTTTCGTGAGTCAAGAGAACGAGCTAACAACACAATCTATCGAAGTACTGAATGATTCCCTATACATATAGCCTCAGTCCTCACCTTGATTCAGGCATATTCTCCTTTCACCCAAGTATGTCAGCATCGAAAAAATAGGCAATAGTTTTTGGAGAATGGGACTTAATTTTTGGGGTTTTCCGTAGACCGCTTTGGTTCGTTGCTCTCATTTTTTCTTTTTGCAGAGCATAAACCTGGGCCTCTTTGGGCCTCTTTTAAGAATTTGGGTAGCATCATTGGGCTACTACCATGGCTTTTTGGTGGAGGAAGGTTATTTGGTGATCTTCTTTGCTTTTGTTTTGCGTATCTTTGCATGATTGGTGGTTTTTTGGTATTTGTATTGTGATATACCTTTTTGTGATGTTTTTGTCTTGAGTTTTGGCATCAAGAGGTAGTATCGGCTTAATATTGTCTTTGGAGGCACGATACTGGCTTAATTGCTGACACACTTAGACTAGAGAGATCATGTTGCTCCTGAGTCAGGTTCCTTCACTGACTATAGATAAGGTTCAGGCATTGGCACAACCAAGAGGACAACTCCTCACCTCAACTAGATTGTAATTGTATCTCGTAAAATAAACTCAATCAAGCTAAGTGCAATGTGAGGATGCTTAATATCCACTGAAGAGTTTAAGAGTGCTACTAGTTTCTCAGGTGATCTAGTTAGATACAGAAGTTCATTCACCAGTAGAGTCAGTGGAACTGAGAGAATAAAGTCCATATGGACCTGAAGAAAGCTTAAAAACTCATGCCTAGTGAAATTCTGATGAAGTTAAGTGGATTAGGGTCAACTCAACCTCAGTCTATGATTTATGCAGTGAAGATCTGATTTCTCAAAATAGGATAAAACTAGGAAGGGTTGTTTTTTGGTGGTTTTCTTGTTTTTTGAAAATATTTTTAGGAGAATTTTTGCAAGAGAGATTTTTTTTTCAAAGAGTATGCAATTTTGAAAAACTATGCAGACACCCCCCCCATACTTAACAGTAACCATGTCCTCATGGTGAAGACAATATGTAATAGGAAGATCAGAAGGGATGTGAAATGTTGTTGTTAATTTTTTAAGTGTAATACAGAGGGGTACCCCCATACTTATCTAATGCAATGCAGTGAAAATAAACATGCGGGCAGTAAGACGAAAAGATACATGTGAGGAGAGGCTCACGAGAGTGCATGATTTAATGCCTCAGCTTGGCGATGTGGTGGTTTATTTTTCCTGCAGAAGGTATGTTGTGCAGACAGGCATAGGACCAGATGGTTCAACAACGGGTTTTAGTCTTTGACCATTGACTCTGAAAGTGGCTTTAGTATTTGGGTCAGAAATTTTTATCGAGCCATTATCGAATAATTGAGTTACAATGTATGGTCCTTTCCATTTCGATCTCAGTTTTCCTGGAAATAACTTCAGTTTTGCATCAAATAGCCATACTTTTTGATTTTCTTTGAATGTTTTCCTCGAAATGTTGGCCTCATGCCACAACTTGATTTTCTCTTTGTATAGCAGGTTGTTATCATAGGCTTGTGATCTCAGTTCTTCCAGTTCAGATAAGTCCAATAGTCTTTTCTTTCCAGCCTCATCATAATCCATTTGGCATTTCTTGATCGCCCAGAGTGACTTGTGGTGTATCTCTATAGGTAGATGGTAAGTCTTTCCATAGACCAACCTATATGGGCCCATTCCTAAGGGTGTACGGAAGGTTGTACGGTAGGCCCAAAGAGCAGAAAGTAAGTGTTGAAACCAGTCTTTACGATCAGAGCAGATAATTTTCTGGAGGATGGTCTTGATTTCTCGATTCGATAGCTCAACCATTCCATTGGTCTGTGGGTGATAGGCAGTTGAGACCCGGTGTTCGACCCCATTTTTCTTAAGTAAGTTCTTGACTGAAGCGTTCAGAAAATGGGTTCCACCATCATTAATGACCACCTTGGGTAATCCAAATCAGGAGAAGTGATTGTTCAGGAATTTAACAACAGTGGTGCTATCAACAACGCGAGTGGGAATGGCTTCAACCCAACGAGACATATAGTCAACAACGAGTAAGATGTGCTGATAGCCTTGTGAGGTGGTGAAAGGTCCCATGAGGTCTGTTCCCCAAGTATCAAAGATCTCAACTATATGTATGGGTTGGAGGGGCATCATGTTGCGGCGGGTCATTGTTCCATTAGTCTGACAGGAAGGACAAGATTGAGCAAAATGATGGGCATCTTTAAAGAGTGTGGGCCAGTAGAAACCACATTGTAGGACTTTAGTGGCTGTGCGCTTCCCTGAGTGGTGTCCTCCACACCCAGAAGTGTGGCAGTGAGCAATACCCTCTTTGAAGAGCAAAGGGTCTTCCGAATGACAGTATCGGTCTTGGGCTTTAGTTTTATCTCTCTTATGTTTTGGTCAATCATCAGGAAATGTGGAAGTGACGATGTAATTGACGATGTCGGCATACCAAGGGAGTTGAGAAGCAGACATAATACTTTCGTCCAGAAAATTATCAGAAATTGGGATTGTGTCTGTGTTTGAGGAAGGGAGTCTTGAAAGATGATCGGCTACGACATTCTTTGCTTCGACTTTATCTCGAATCTCTAAATCAAATTCTTGGAGTAGTAATACCCACCTAAAGAGTTTAGGCTTAGCATCGGTTTTTGTGAAGAGATATTTCAAAGCAAAGTGTCTGTGTATATGATGATGTGGGATCCTAGGATGTAAGATCGAAATTTCTCTAAGGAAAACACCACAGTCAAAAGTTCTTTCTCAGTCACAGTGTAGTTCTTTTGAGCATCATCTAGAGTTTTACTGGCATAGTGAATGGCATAAGGTTTCCCATCTTTCCTTTGACCCAATACTGCCCCCACAACATAATCAGACGCATTACACATGATCTCAAATTCACAGTTCCAATCGGGGGGTTGTAGTATTGGTGCTTCAGTGATGATTTTCTTCAGGATTTTGAAGGATTCAAATGCTTCCTCAGTGAAAGTGAAGCCTTGATCTTTTTCCAATAATTTGGTGAGAGGGCGGGAAATTTTTGAAAAGTCCTTGATGAAGTGGCGGTAAAAGCCGACATGACCTAGGAAGGACCGAACACCTTTGATGTTCACCGGTGGACTTAAATGGGTGATTGTCTCAATTTTGATGGATCCACTTCCATCCCTTTCTTTGACACAACATGTCCTAACACAATCCATTGTTTCACCATAAAATGTGATTTCTCCCAAGATAATATCAAGTTCACTTCAATGCATTTCTGGAGATATTTATCCAAAAATCTCAGTGTTTCCTCAAAAGAGTCTCCAAAAATAGAGAAATCATCCATAAATGCTTCCATAAAATCGTCGATCATATCAGTGAAAATTCCCATCATGCAACTTTGAAATGTTGCTGGGGCATTACATAGTCCGAAAGGCATGTGGCGGAAGGCATATGTTCCAAATGGAAAAGTGAAAGTGGTTTTGTCTTGATCTTCCGGTGCTATAGCTACTTGGTTATAACCGGAATATCCATCCAGAAAACAGAAAAAATCTTTTCCGGCTAGCTTCTTAATGATTTGGTCAATGAATGGCAATGGGAAATGATCTTTTCGGGTAGCCTTATTGAGTTTCCTATAATCTACACAGACTCTCCAAGATGTGGCTACTCTGGTGGGTATGTCCTGGCCTTTTCCATTTTTGACAATTGTTAATCCAGCTTTTTTGGGGACAACTTGGAGAGGACTGACCCAGAGGCTATCAGAGATAGGGTAAATGATACCCGCACTTGCCCATTTATAGATCTCATTCTTCACAACCTCTCGCAGATTGGGATTTAGCCATCTTTGTAATTCTCGAGAGGGTTTACTATCATTTTCTAGATATATGTGATGAGTGCAGAATGTGAGGCTTATTCCTTTTAGATCTGTTATCTTCCATCCAATGGCTCGAGAATTCTTTTTCAAAACCTCCATTAGTTAGCTCTCTTACATATGATTTAGGTTGGCATTGATAATGACTGGTAGAGTGTGTGCATCATCCAAGAAAGCATACTTTAGATCTTTGGGTAGTGGTTTCAATTCAATAGTGGTAGTTGGTGGAGTCAGAGTTGTAGTGTTTCCTGAATCTATTAAGAAATGGTCTCAAATGGTGGTTCCATCATGGGCATGATCATGGTTGAAGTCAATGCGAGTTCAAAGTCTAATGTGTCTCAGGCATTATCAAGCTCATCAATTTCTTGTCCGGTGAGAGGACATGGTGGAGCTTCTAGTGCGAGATTCAGATTGTATGTGGCAATTTCATGAGAAGTGCTTTTGTAAGTGGATCTAGAGGTGTTCAGGCTAACCTCTAAAGGATCCTTGGTGAGATGGATGGGGGCAAAGTCTTTTGTATGTTGAGAACGGTACATCTTTCTATCCAACCACAGTCTTCAGTGTCATAGTCAATAGAATTGGGTATGATCAGCTCAATAGGGATGGTTTTGCCATTGATTGAAAATTCGACTTTGCCCACCTCATAATCAAAATGTGCCTTAGCTGTAGCTAGGAAGGGTCATCCCAAAATGATGGGTGTTTCACTCAGTGTGTTGGGGAAATCCATATCCATAACAACAAAATCCACAGGAAATTTATGTCCCTGCACTGTGACTATAACATCTTCAAGAAGTCCTATTGGTCTCTTCACAATGCAGTCCGCCATTTGTAAAATCATTGAAACAGGTTTCAGTCTCCCTAAGTCAAAGTGTTCTAGGATGGCGGTAGGGAGAAGATTGATTGAGGCGCCATTATCTAATAAGGTGCGCTTGAAGGTCAACTCACCGATCGTGCATTTAACCAAGGGTGCCCCTAGATCTTTTTTCTTGGGGGGCAGGAATTGAGAAATGGCATTTGATGTGGTTTGGTGAAGCACATACTTTTCGTCTTGGTTTTCCTTTGTCTTTTCCCTTGATTTCCTTTTTGGTGTGCATTTTTCCTTTAAGAAGCGGGAGAAGGCAGGGACTTGTTCGAGGGCTTTTAAGAGCGGGATTTCAATGACAATGTCCGAGAACAATTTTTTAACTCAGGATCGATGGTGGATGATCAAGGTTTTCTTCGGTGAAGAGCACCGGGAAAGGGAATGGTTATGGTTGGGGAGGAAGGAGGGAACGTGGTTGTCTCACCTAACTTCTCTTCATCATTAAGCTCTTCCTCAATTTCGGCTTGATCCTCTGTAGCCTGTGGTCTGGTGAAGGCAGAAGTGGTTTTTCCATTTCTCAAAGTGACAACATTAGCAGATTGGTTTTGACGGGGTGGGGTTTTGAAGTTAACTTGATTTCTAGGTGCTTGCTGTGGGTTCCCTTGATTTGTCCTAGAAGATGTAAAAAATCCTTGATTCTGGTGTTGGAAACCAGGTGATGAGATGAAAGATCCGACAGGTGGTGGAGTTTGAAATACTCCAGATGAACTAGCCTTATTGGTGTTGGGATTGGGCAGCAGTTGAGGTGACAAGGCTGGGATGTATGACCTGATCTCGGCGAATTGACGGGCATTCTTAGAGTTGGCTTTTTGTTGAGCTTCAGTGGTATGTTGTTGAGCTATAGTTAGTTCTTGTATTTCCTGAGCCAAGGCATCGAAGTTTACCGCAGTGGTAGAGGGTGGAGTCATGGGCGGTGCTATCGGTTGTCTGGGTTGGGTGTGATTTTGGAAATGATAGTTGATCTGTCCATTCCACCCAGAATTTGATTGTTCTCTCCATCCTGTATTGTGGTTGTTTGAAAATGCTCCTCCTTGATTTCTTTGCACCCAATTAACAGTCTCAGGATTCATGTCTTGATCATGGGTGAATGTGGTGTGGTCAACTTCATGGATGGTGGGATTATTCAAGGCCAGTTTTTCTATGGCTTGAGTCATGAGGTTCATTTGTTTTGAGAGGGTTTCCCATTTGTCAAGATTCTCATTGCTAAATCTCCCATGATCAATGATATTGACTGTCCTTGTATTCCCACTGTATTGTTTAATTGAGGAACTACTCACCGAATTGTCAGCCATATTTTCAAACAACTTCCAAACGAAATGCTCACCACGGCTGATGTAGTTTCCATCGCAGGAGCCATCAATCACTCTTTTAAATGATGTATCTATACCCTCATAAAATATCTGAACTAACTTCCATTTGAGGATGGCATGATGAGGGCATTTTCTTTGAAGTTCCTTAAACCGTTCCCAGGCTTCATGAATGGGTTCTCTATTTTTCTGAGTGAATCACGATATGGCTTGTCTCAGGGCATTTGTCTTTCCTATTGGGAAGTATTTCTTGATTAATGCCTCTCTTAAGGAGTCCCAGGAGGTCAGTGGGGTTCCATAATTTCGGAGCCATTGGAGTGCTTTGTCTTTGAGTGAGTGGGTGAAGGCTTTCATGAAGATGTATTCTTTTTCTACCCCAGGGATACTCATGGTGTCACAAGTAGATCGAAAATCTTGGATGTGGAGGAAGGGATCTTCAGAGTCATTTCCATAGTATTTTGGGATTAAGGAGAGTGATGCGGGCTTTATTTCGAAATCCCCTACTTCAGGCAGGATTTAGACCCAGTAAACTAAGTCTTCTGCAACCGGGTTATAATGTGTACTAATAGGAGGTGGTCGGATGAGAGGTGCTATTGTGTGGCGGGTTGTGGCATTTTCTTCTCTCAGCAGTTGTAGTTGATGCATGATGAGATCCATAGGGTTTGGTCTTTCTTCTCCCATGTCTCCTAGGTCAGATAAATTTTCAGGTTCCTCAGCCGAAGGAAATGGATTGGATTTTCTTTTATAGATCGAGTCATACTCTAATGGTTGTTGCAATGACTTTTCAGAGACCTACGACCGAGCATACACAGCACAAACACCAGGCAAGTTGTTGATTCACCAACTCACACAAAAGTTGTCCTAATCCTGCTGGGGGATCCAGGGTGCGGTACTCAGATCGAGGATCTGCTTCTTCCCACAAGAACCTGTGCCCAACGCGTCGAGGAGTTATGATTTCTCTCTGCAATCCCACGTAGCACCAGGGATTTTTGTCTCTATCCAAGGGTTCTATGTGCTCGTGATTTTTGTGTCATATACGTGCATCAAAACAAGCAATCAGAATTTTCCCGCTTTCTACTCGGGCCACTGCGGTGGCCTTTCAAGCTTATCTTTTCAGCGTGATAAAACACGTCTTGTGATCTTTTTAGGTGAGCAGAGGGAGAAGACCACAGAGATGATGCAAAGAAGAAGTGTTTTTTTATTTTTTTTCAGTTTAAGTTCGGAGCGCAAATAAATGCAGGAAATTTTAAAAGCCTAAGATGCCTAAAGGAAAGATGGACTCACAGTGCCTACACTTCTGACGCTAATCTGTAATGTTTTGTCATGCTGATGGCGAGCTTTTCCGAGAAGGGAGGGGGAAATTAAGATTACAAAAAAAATTCTACTAAATTACAAGTTTGCTAAAACAAAATGCATGAAAAAACAAGTATTTTTTCTTTTTGAAGCCTAAGTACCGGCAAAACAAAAAATGCACGGATTATATAATGGAAACTAAGTTATAATGAAGAAGAAAAAATTGCAAACGTTGCCTAGTCCCCAGCAACGGTGCAAAAATGTTGACGGGATTTTTCACAGTTTAAGATGATGATTTTATGAAGTCGTTGCGAACCATGAATAATCGAGATCAAACAAATAAATTACAACTACGAGCACAATGGAGACATACAATATGTATATGGCAAGTAGAGGTTCGAATCCACATAGACTGGGCAACTTTGCATGATTTTTCTTTGATTTTTAAGACTAATGTTACTCTAAAGCGGTTCAAAGGAGTTGTTCTTTTTATAACAAGTCAACGGACATCAATAATGGCATGAAGCATATAACAAAATGTTCCAAATGTCATCTACTTATTTTTTAGAAATTCTATGATATTTCAATTATATTCGAATGCTCAAGATAAATTTCCAGGGGCATACATGTATACACTTTAGAAATTATGAGTGGATTTGCAAAGAGAAACAAGCAAATATTTCATTAACTAATAAAAATGCTACTTGATATGGATGCAACTTGGCTAATCAATGGAGGAATATGATTGAATTCAAATACCATTCAAAACTTCATGATTAAGATTAAAACATAGAATACTGCAAGTATAATTCTAAATATTGAAGATAGAACGAAGCTTAAAAACACGAAGTAAAACGGGAAGGGAAACGAGCTTCTCTTCTTTGCAGTCTTAGGGCCCAGAAATGGAGAGCATAGGTGGCAGACGGCTAGAGGTGATGGTCGGCTGGAGTAGCAACGTCGGAGCGCGGACGAGGGGGTCGCAGGGTGCTGGAACACGCGGCTGGGAGCTGAGATGTGTAGTGGCGGGTCTGCGCAAGAAGGAGGTAACACATCCAGCTTGATGCGCGGGGCGGAGATGGTGCAAGTTCGTAGGTTGATGGCTGGAGGAGGACTGTGGCTGAACGCAGAGGAGGAGGATGCACGAGGGTGGTGGCGCCTACGGGGTGGATGAGAGGGAAACGAGCTGGAGTATTCAGCTGCAATGCACAGCTTCGGGCTATGACGAGACGGACGCCGGTGCGCGCTGACGGAGAAGATGATGCTCGCGGGGGAGGGGCTGGAGAACGGTAGCTGCTGGACGCATCTATGCCTTCATCTGCCAAAGAAAAAAAAACGAGAGAGATGGAGAACAAGAGAGGGGAGAGTACGTGAGTGGGAGGCTAACGCCGTGAGGGAGGGAGAGTGCGAGAATGACAAAATAACAAGAGAGGGAGGGTATGCGTCTAGGCTTTTGCGTGAGGGGAGGGACAACCTCTTTTATATTTGCATTGTGCGACCATGTATGATGAATTGCCATGCAAGTGAAGACAATTTTAAATGAATGTGTATGGCGAAGTGATGGTCATAGGGAAGGCATATGCATAAAGTACGTGGGGCTCCATGTTGCATGGGGTTCTTTTAATGTTTTGCATGGGGAAAGAGAGAATTAAGGGGGAGAGTTATCCACGTGAATTCATGGGGAAGGGAATGGGCAAATTATATAAGAACTCCTCCTTTTTCATTCCAAGATAAAAATGTGAGTGGCAATTGTAGAGCCAAATAGCAATGTATGGTTTGTTGATAAAAAATTTTAAAGTAATTTTAATTCTTTCTTTATATTATAAAGACAGTTATCTCAAGTTATATTCTGATAATTATCACATATATAAAAATATAGTTCCCACCATCTAACTAGAGATTATCGAAAATATTTAGTTATTGGACTTGCCAATTTATTCTTTGATTTCACTGATTTTGTGTAAACAAGACGATTTTCTTCTCTGTAGTTATGTAATAAATAACAAGTGGTTTATGCAAGATTGAAGATTATATGTCAAGTATTGAGCTCATTCTTTGCATAATTTTATCATATTATACCAATATATATTGTAATCATCAGGGATACTATCGGTATCTGTACAACTGTAAATTGCTCAACAATTATCATATTCTTTATATTTTCTCATTATTTTTGTTTTTAATTTTGTCCTATTATTGTATATTGATTATATAAAACACAAATAGAAACAACAAAAGTTAAAAACAAACAAAAATAAATAAGTATAGATGTATGTATCATGTATTTTTTTACACTTAAAATAAAATAATAAAAGAAAGAGAATATTTATGAAAATGGCGAACAAAAATACGTATACTTAATATATAGGTAGAATGTACCTATATTTCACATACCTTTATTTATTTACACATGTACATATATTTTAAAGATAAATTAATAATATATTTAAAATATCAAAATTATATATTAAATTAATAAAAAAGAAAAATTATTTAGTTAAATGTAAAAATATTAATTAAAAATTGTACAACATTCAAATAAGTATAATATGCCTATAAGTTATACCATTTATTTAATCTAACTATCTAAATTTTATTATTTAATTGATTAAAAATACTATTAAATTAATTTTTAAATTATAAAAATTCTATTTTTATTATTTAATAAATTAACATAATTGATTATTTTTATTTAATTTATATATATTTATAACACCTTAGTCAATCTTCTCTGCCTTTCTATGCTTAGAGCCTTGATCGCCACATAGCGACTTATCATTGGGCACTCCGACATATGTTGACCCAAGTCATCCCTTTCCCCTCCTTTATTTTTCTTCTTCTTCCTCCATTCCACCTTCTTCCTCCTTCATTCCTATTGACCTAACATACCCCAACTATTTGGTTGTTTCCCCTACTGTATCTTCCACATCAGCTCTCCAGAATCTTCTTATCTGATGACCTCAAACCCACTACTATAAAAACCCTAAACCTCCATCTCCGAGACCCTATCCATAATTTTATCTTTGCTTTCCTCATTCACGTTCGGAATGAGAGTGAAGGAGTGAAAGTCCACAAGCCCTTCTGTTGACACAAGTGAGGGAGAGAGCGAGAAGGAGTAGCGAGATCTCCTCTAGCATGAATCTCCCAGCTCCGTCGTGCCCAAGCCTCCTCCTTCATCACGAGTAGAGGCAACGATCTAGAACTTTGAGTTCCAATCACATGTGAACTCCACCATCTTAGGTATTCTCCAACTAGTTATCTTCTCGATCCATCTTCTATTGCGAATATGTGGAGATATGGTCAGGGAGATTTTATAGACTATGTATAATGACTTGATATTGAGATTATCTCATATCGGGATACATGCACTTAGAGTTATCTAATTGGATCAGATAACTGAATCTCAATCTTTTATTGACTTTTATCCAGTCAAATAAATTATCCAACTCTTTGGACTAAGATTGTGATTCCAAGATTTAGGTCTCCAAGTGGAGTCATTAAAATCCTTTTTCATCACTCCCTCATAATGGAAGAACCATGGTATACAACCTTTTAAGATTACATCACTCCCACTGCCTTACAATAACTTAGTTAGCTGACCAATCACTATGTTCTTAGATATTATGCCAACCATATTACACACTTGCATATCTCATGGTAGCATTGGTTGAATCCAATATGAATGTTGAATCTCATGCAAGAAATATTCGATCTTCTTAAAGTAGTCATAGTGCTATGCATCACGCGTCTCTTAGTCTATAGTGCTACATATTGGTAGAAAACTTAACCAGGAAGGGAGTTTTATTATCTCATCAGAATACCTTTATATTTGAAGATCTTTATCACCTTAGAATAAGACATAGTCTTAAGTCATTTAAGGCATATGAAGATAAGACTTAAAGGTTAATATCTTCGTAGTCTTCTTACTTTATCTCCATAATAAGATTGGTAACGACTTCCCATTATTAGACATGTGAGCCCAAGGAGAACCATTTCTATAATAAATGTTATTTGTAAATTATTTATTAATAAAAGTTATTGATTTATTCACTTCGTTTAAAATATTATAATATGCATGCAATTATTGGGCCCCTCTATACAAATAGGGGTATTTACCTTGGCCATCTTGCTTTCATACCTCTATTGATTCAATTGTTGGATCATAAAGGCTGGTGTTGGGTTGAATATCTAAGGTGTTGGATTAAGAACTAAACTGCATCATCAAGTGATTATCAAGAACAGATCTTCAACCTGAGAAGAAGATGTCAACCGCTACTTTAAATGCTAACATCCAACCAGCATTTTGAAGCAGGCCCTCTACATAGGAATGGAGATTCAAAGGTGTTGGCTGAGTTAAGCCAAAGAATTGACTTACAGAGACCGAGATAGCAAAGACCTATGTTATAAACTATCACGATATAGGAACACATCCTATGAACCGAGATAAATGTGTTAACCATTAGGTTGATGACCTAATAAAGGTCTATACATCGACATTCTAGTGTACATATAAGGGCATATGAGTAATATGATCTCTCAATGGAAACATACAAGTTCACCACTAAATCGGAAGACATGAGCTCAATAATGAGATACTTGGATAAACTAAATTCCATTAGTGGTCATCTTATTTTAGAAACAATACATTATTAAGATGTATTATATATGATTTGGAAAGTATGTCATCAATACCACCTTCCAATGATTGATTGAGAAACTTATACTTGAGAGTGGCGTGAAATTAATTAATAGTATACCATGACACTTCCATTCCGAGGGAGTGATGGTACATGTTTGGGTTTTAGTGACTTCTCTCAGTGAACTAGTTATTCAATCTTAGTTGGACATTGTACTGAATTCTATTCAGATGCAATGAGAAGATAAGGATATTTTGTCCGATATGATCAAACAACACTGAGAGTACTTTCAGATTTGAATATGAGATTGGATCTCAATGTCCAAGTCAGTACACATAGATTATACGATCACCCTGACCTTATCTCAAAATATTCGTGGAGAAGGAATGCTATTAATGAAAAAGTTCGTGGATTGTTCTGAAAGAAACACAATACAATTATTATGAGAAGAGAGAGAAAATTGGGATAATTAAATTGGATTTAATTATCCAAGATAAGATTAATATGGATAGTGGTATCCCTAATATATTTGGAATAGTGTGGATAAGATCCACATTATTGTTTGGAGACTTATTTATGAATAGAATTTGAAAATTATATTGTGTATGTGAATTGGTTTCTCATTCTGATGTAAATGTAAATATGATTTATGTTTTTAGTTGGATCAATAAATACAATTCATAATTAGTTAGTGGACAATTTTTGAATGTTGGAAATTGTTTTTAATTAATTAACTTCCAATATAAACACACGAATTAAAGTATGGTGATAATAGATATTACCATCAAATAAAATATAATAGATAAAAGGATTATCTCCTCTTTTAGGGTGGATGTCCATGGTGGGTCCATCATGGTGAACATCCACCTAAGAAAATGATAATACTCTCTCTCTCTCTCTCTCTTGCTGTTGTCTCTTATTCATTTCTTGATAATGACTGGAATTATTAATTAAGATAATTAGAGTTGATAATTGTTATCAAACCTAATCATGTTTGAAGTTGTTAGCTCTATCAGTCTCAACTATTAATTGATTATTAGGAGTCAAATCCTAATGATGTGAATCTAAATGAAAGGAGAAGCCGAGACTACTCTCCAAGAATCAATTCAATTGAAGTCTCTACTCTCTCTCCCCCTGGACGTCTCCCCCCCCCCCTCTCTGCTTGTGTCCACCCCTGTCCCAAGGCTGACGAAAAAAGGAGGATCGTTTCCCTGAGTTGTGGGACAATGTGATTCATTACTATGCTCAAAAGTTTTGTCTCTATCGGATCGGACTTTAGACAAGAGGTCTCCTACTTTATAGGCTAGAGGATCACAAAAATGCTTCAAGAGGTAGTTCTATACTTGTGAGAACTTGATGTAACGAATTGGGAAAGGTTCTCGGTTCATGTGGTTTCATCTTTTAGAAAAGTTTAAAATAATGTTGCTATCTAGATTTGTATGATGAATCTCTTTATTTGAGTAGATTTGATCCAATATTCACGCTTCTGTAAAGCGCGAGACCCAAAAACCTCCCTTCACCCATTCCAACCACATTGTAGATATATGATCTTCTATACATCATCGCATACTTTAGGTTTCATATACTGATGCATAAGGTCCTTCAACTATGGTCTTTACTTACTCAACACTTTGAGGTGTCAACTCTTTAGATTATGTCAATACCATATATTAAGTAAAAGAAGCCATTCTTAGAATTTTCCATGTGAAATCCTTCCAAGACATACACTAGATGTGATCATCCCAATGTCCTCTTTTCCTTTTCCTGAACGGCTTCAAATCCAAGATTAAAGAGACATCATTGAGATCTTTTATCGCAAGATTATAGAACAACCAGATCATAGAATACTTCCATCATTCCAAATGATTAGGATTTCATCTAGATTTAGCATGATAAACACAATGACACTCCCGTTAGCTTCATGTATACAATAACTACAAGAAACTTGTTTGAGTCCATAGATAGATTTCGGCTTGCATACCTTTCCTTCCTCAACAATGAAGAACAATAATTTATCTATTTACATAACCTTCTCGAGGTTTTTCAATTGAGGAATTGTAGTCTTAATTTCTATATTCTAGATGTAGTAGTCAATATGTGCAACTATAGATTGCAGTATCCTTATGGACTTAAGCATGACGACATGAGAGAATGACTCATACTAAACGATGCCTTCTCTCAGTGTGTAGCCCTTGGCTATGAGCCGTGCTTTGAAGATCTCTACCTTCACATTGGCTCCCCTCTCTCTTGAAGATCTATTTAAATCCAATGGGTTAGACCCTTTTAGGTGGATCCTTGAGGATCCATAAATCATATTTGTGCAAGGAGACTAATTAAACTTTATTTCTACATCCATCTATCCATGTCGTGATATGCAAGAGCTTCACCAAATGAAGTCGAATCATGTTCATAATCTTTCGATACATGGAATATATATTAGGTAATCTTACCACCCTCGAATTCTTTTGAAGAGGCATAAGTATGTCATCTTCATTTATCTCTCAATTTCTGATTCAAGAATCTCATAATCTTAGAAGACATTGTGAGTTCCTTTACTTCATTCTTATCTTGACTATTTAGGAAGTCATCCTTTAGGAATTTTATTCCTAGACATGAAGACATATTGAGTCTCAAGGTCATAAGGTAGGTATCAAATACCATATTTATACCTAATGATGCAGCACTTTTAGGTGTGAAATTCTAGCTTTTGAATGGAATCATGATTAGGATATATGTCATAGTTTATGTTGTGTATCCTTAGAAACTAAGAGGTGGTCTTGTATAAATCATCATTGATCTAACCATGTCCAACATGACGTTGGCGTATCTCTCTACAACTCTATAGAGTTGAAGATATCCCGGAGTTGTGAGATTGGAAACTATTCCTCTTTCTTTAAGATATTCCTTGAATTTATCTTGAGATATTCACTAACTATATTAACTTCTTTCCTTTTTACTTTGGTTCTCAACCAAAAAGCATGAAGTTTTTTAACTTTTAAAAATTTTCTTACATGTTATAAAGACAAATCATAACACAAATGATTATAAATAAATATTGTATATCATCAATCTCTATTGTGGTGGTATGGAGGGTCCACCCACATTAATATGTATGAGATCTAGAATACATTCTCATCTTACACCTTTCCCGTAAAAGGGTGCCTCGGACATTTTTTTATGAATACAACCTTCATAAGTATGTAAATTATAGGTTTGTAGATAAATCTAGAGGTCTAGATTTTACTAGTCTTTTGATTATATAAAAAAACACATGTCCAAGTCTTGATTCTTAGTCATTGTCAAATTCTATTCATCCTCCAATGATCTTAAAGGTTTTGATTTTTAATATTAAATATATTTATGACATATTAATTAATATTATAATTTTATAAAGTCTTGTAGTTGTTCGATATCTTGTGAAATATATCCATCATAATTTTTTATGATAGGGTTTTCTCATAATATATATATATATACAATATGTTTAGAAATAGATACCGAATTCTTTATAACATCTAGGTCATGGACACATTCTCCAAGACAAAGGACTCTCCCTCTAGAATATGGTAGTCTCTTACTCCATTGGCGACTATTGCAACAATTATCGAATCACATTCAAATGATTACCAATCTTTAGATTAAGTCTGCTATTTTTCTAGAACAAGTGCAACTTGTATGTGTTAGTAGAAACACACTATACAACCATCCAGTTTTATTATCATTCAACGAGTAAGTTGGTATCAATGATGATTTGTAGATGTAGGCTATCACTATAAGCTACTTAAGTATTTCTTTTAAGATCATTGATAGTCAGGATAGTCATACTTCCAGTATTTTAGTTTGTTGTAGTGGTGGCAACCTTTCGACTACGTGGATTCATGTATAGAATTTACATAAGTGCAATCAACTTCTTAACCTTCTTTCCTTTTATAGGATGGACCCATGCTTCCACTACACTTCATTGTATCCTTAACTATCATTAATTAAGATAACATATCCCTCTAATTAAACATGTCCTCGAAGGACTTCAATTTGAGAGTAAATCAACATTTCATGCAATATGAAATGATGAAGTTCATGGAGGACTTGGGTAGAGACAGTAGAATGATGATGATCATCATATCTACATCCATCTCTACTTGAGTAGAATGATCATCATCATATATGCATTCATCTCTATTCAAAAGACTTTGGTTTAGGTATATATTCAAATATTTTGAATACATCATTTCCTATGGAGTCACCATTCTCAATAATGCATGGAACCGAGTTCTTTATGATTTTAAATTGTTGAGAGCACATCTTACTGGCAAAATTTCTCCTTCGGATTTAGAAGTATCTCAACAATTATGATCTATATCGACATGTTGATTTCCAAATACATTGTGAAAGGAATGAGGATGGCAGCGACATACAATCACTTGGTCATTGATCTACTTCATGTTAAATTGTCAATACTTATTTCTATGGGGAATCTAGCATATAGTAAGCACATATATTATGTGTTCAATTGTAGGTACTTAAACCAAATCATGGATCCTATCCATGAAAACTAGTTATAATCGAGTATATAAATATTTTAGTATATGTATAGTGAGGGCAATAAAAAACAAAACAATTTACGTATTTATTTTATTCGACTAAGGCAATATTATTTTTAAATCAAAATTATCTTGCATGTTGTTATTTTGAAAGTCCTTCCTAACTTTTCAAAGCATGAGCTATGTTAACAAATGTCTCAAATAAGTTTTGGGATTTTCTTTCCATATTTATCACACCCCAATTAAATGAGAACATGTAACTACACCGAAAGAAGTTAGAATTCTTTCCGCCATGCAAGTCCAACTTGTATTATCAATGTTCGGTCTTTAACAATCAACCCACCACCCTTGAGGTTATGTTTACATGTTGTTGATTAGAACAATCGTCAATGAAAATAATAGTCTATGCTATGTGCAATCTAATATCACCTTAATTATATAATGGACAATATCATGGTCACTATGCATATGGTTCATCTCTTTCGAGAAATGAAGTGTCTAATCCATGTGCACTTGTACATTGGAGCTACGACTTCGTATATGTGTCTTCGTCATACAAGATGGTGATGGTACCCTCCTCAATGTCGGGAGACCAAGGATTTCATTATATGACTCTCCATATGTGAATTAAATTGAAGATTAATCATTTCAAATCATATTCTCATGGTTAATCAAATTAAAGGAAATCTAGTCATTATTGTAAATAATATATTATTGATCAATATTAATTTAATCTAATTAAATTAACAATAATTCAAATAAGTTGTAGAAAAGGAATTAGCGCAACCAGTTCTTGTAACTCTATACAATTTGCAGTAATTAATTTTTGCATATGCAAACAAACACAATTTTCTCTTTTCAAGAGTATAATTTGATCCATTCATATTTAGCCAAGATATTTTTGACCATGTCATGAATAAATTGAGTAAGAGAATTTCTTTAGCTTATAAGTGCTGATTAAGTAACCACAATAACAATCTAGGTTTAGATACCAAATTTATCTCGATTAAGCTTAACATGAATATATTAAACTGTAATCGAGAAGTTAATTTCTTGTATTATTGATTCACAATCAAGCATTTACCTAATAGCAAATATTAAATATGAAATATATATATTTACACATACTAATTATTGCATACAACCAAACAAACCAAAACTGATTTTAGGTTCCAAATTTGTAATTTCGTGGCCATCGCACTTCAAATTAGAAGGCACCATATAACATGGACTCAAAATTTATTGTGCCCCCAGATACTCCCAATGTATTAGGTCCAAATATTAATGTCAATATATCAAATACATTCTCAACAATTTCAAATCCAGAAATAGAGAAAATAAATTATTGTACTTTATCGAGTCCTCTTCGAACGTCGCATATAGAGAAAACCAATTTCTAAAGGTTGTTTGGTCGGATTAGCACAAAACTTTTTTGTACTGATTAGGGACTTGGTTAATGAATTTTTAATCAATATGTTTGAGTATTATATGACTCAAAATCGGTAGAAAGAAAATTTATAATTTTTCACTACGATCTTTGAACAAAATCCAAGTCTAAGGGAACTTTCTACATCTGAATCCTCTCCTAGACACCACCAACTTTTGGAAGGTATTTTAGGTATGTTTCCAGACCTTCTAGACCATACGAGTATCAAAAAACTATGTTTTAGCGAGCGAACAACAACAACAACAACATATGTTGCTGAAGCATTTGAAATACAGAAGTTATTGAAAAAACAACGTACCTGCAAACAAGGAGATATGGCATTTGGTTCTTGGGACCATAATGCAATATGAAATTTCTGAACAAGCCTTTGATATCATTTTACGGGAGATGATTATCCTCACACATCGTGGAAGAAAAATAAATCCAAATCTAATCATAATAAATAGGGTCATCGTATAAGTCATGTGGATAACACACAAAAAATATAAGGTGAAGCCACACGGTATCAGAAATAATGTTCAAATCATTTCACCATCCATACGAGATGAGTAAAAATACATATGCAGCATGGATGTGTTCCTTAACCTTTAAAGTAGGAGACCTCTAACGTGAGTCTGATCCAACAGAGAAACAATTTCAAGCACAGAGATGACCCCTATACGTCTCCTGAACTTCAGAGATGATTATTTCTTCATGATGCCCACATTCAAGAAGATCCTTGGAGAGGATAAACACTCCAGATTTCATCTTACAAAATCCATCTTCTTCTTCACAAACCTGAGGCACCGAAGAGGATGATCTTCCTCACAGCATCAATTAACCTAATGGAGATGAGAAGAGAAAATGATGGACAACCATATAGAAGAGGGAGAAGGGATGGACGTCAATAGGATTCATCCTTTGATTTTTTAAAGGAACCCTCAATTCTCAGAACTTGGAAAATTAAATTATAAGAGCACTCATGCTTTTTCTTTTATAGGCTAATGGACGGTTAAGATGGCAATCATGTTCCTCGGATCAAATGGCTAGAATTTAGTCTTATTTAAGTTAAATTAGAAAGATAATACTATTAATAATAATATCATTAAGATATAAAGAGAGGGAGGACATGGTGGACATCCACCGTAGCGATCCATTTTTCATGTCCACAAAACAACTTCCATTCTCTCTCCTCTTTAGTTAATCCTAATCCAATTTGAAATATAATCTATTGTCACATATTTATCAAAAAATAGTTCTTAATTATATTTTGACAACAAAAAATAATCCTCCAGGAATCAAATCAAATTCATTAGTCCACAATTAAATGTAAATTCAATTTACATTTTTCAATATTTAATGTGAATCCAATTCATATTAGTATTAATTATTTTAATATGTCCACATGTGTAATCATCTTTGCACATTACTATTGTTCAAGATTAACTAACGTTATTATTGATCGATGTCTCAATGTACATCATCCATGGCTACTTGGAGATAAGGTCAAGTAGATTATATATATCATGTACACTGACTTGATATTGAAATTAGATCTTATATCAGGATCTATACCACTTAGAGTTATCTGATTAGGGTCAGATAACTAAAATCTCAATCTTTTGCTAACTTTAATCCAAATCAAATCAATTGTCTGACTCTATTACTAAGATTGCGATTTCGAGATTTAGGACTCCAAGTGGGGTCACTAAAGTCTACTCTTATTTCATCACTCCCTCATAATACAACCATTATGGTATACAACCTCTTAAGATTGCACCATCCTTGAGTATTCCCAATACTTGTAAATCCAACATATTGGAAGATAGTGATTAAGGATCAGAGGGGGGGAAGCTCGTCGTGGAAGCCTTTCCCACCCTTTTATATTTTGAGGCCAAGTCCAAATCTTGGTTTGATTGTCTTCTTTGAGGTTTATCAGTAAGTATCTCAACATATCACTGGGTGACAGTATTGATAATGTGCTTTCCAAAAGCATATATCGTACTTTCATATTCTTGTCGTATTGCCTAAATAATATCACCATCAATGTAATTTGGTTTATTCCTACTATCTCGAGAGTAATCTCATGTCTTCTGGTTCAGTGAATCTAGTTGATTCCTTCGATAGATCATACATCTCATGTATCCTCACATGCACACCAACTTGCAGGTATACAGACCTTGTTATATCATCAACTTATTGGTCTATCATATGTATGCACTCAGACATGTATGTGTGGTCATGGGATGTATGATTGTTTTGTGACATCATATGACATGTGTCTTAAGTTATCTCAATTTTGTCAGGTTAATACTTTGACTTAAAGTCAACATTTTGACTTTTGATAAACGTTTTAATATTTGGTCAATAATTTGATCTTCTTGGTCAACACTTTGACTTTTAGTCAACACTTTCACCTGATTTATCCGACACCTCAAATCCTTATTCTCATATAGAGGATTTGCATCAAGAGGTTGGCTAGATGTATCTTTGAAGAAAGATTGCCATCTCTTTCTCGGACTGGAGATTGTCTCTTTCTAGTCATTTGATGATGTCAGTTGTGTTCCTCAATCTAATAACTCTTTATATTTATAGCCATGTGTCGGCCTCTATAATCTAACTTTTAGACAACAACTATATGATATCAAGATAACAAAGGTATATTTCTTTGTTTGTAAATGTGAACTTCATTATATTTTGTTTCAGATAAAGAAGTGATTTGCAATAAATTTTATTGCGTAATGGCTCAACATGGGCTCACATTTCCAACACAATCTGTAGTGAAACTAGTGATTATTGTAGCCATTCGATCTTCACCCGACATATCACCATACACTATGATTGTTATGGAATGACAATAGAAGCACTACACATAATTTAGTAATGTACCTACTAGAGAGGATTATTGCAGTTTAAGTACTCCATGGTGAATAACGGTGTTAGTTGGACATTTCATCACTTGTGTATTCCATTTTTTCATGATTATACGTGGATAAAGAAGTTTAAATATATTTTCCAAAGTTCATAGACACTCTCTCTATCTCATATATCCATGTGGGAGATACAAACATACAATTTCTAAAGCAATGAAGGCAATCGGGCCTCGTGCATTATGAAAGAGTGAAGATCAGATCATATCTGATCTAAATAGTAGTACGAGTCACGGTAGTAGCAGAAATTAAAAGAAAAATCGATGGAAACATATGTGTTGGGAACAATTCCCAACCCATTCCATCAAGGTCACATATGTAAAAGGACATACCTTTGAAGTATGACCGTGATCTGCAAGTGTCTAAGCGAAGACACCTCTTGTCTCAAGTCCGATCTGACGAAGACAACACTTGCTGATGCATTGATGAATCATGTGCTTTTCGCACTCCAATGAGATTATCTGAGTAGCATAGCTCCTGATTTCATTACATGAAATGATCTTCCTTCTTCAAGAGCACGGAGCATCGAAGAAGAACCTTCACACGAGATCGATTGAAAATCGATTTGACAGCACAACGATAGGGCGGCCACAGAGGGGATGACCTGACGTAGGGTGGATATTCTCAGTGCAGGAGACAACCACAAGGAGAGAGGGGAGGGAAGGGTGGAAATGTGGGGGAAAAGAAGAGAGACTTGGTGATCTTCAGTTGAATTAAGAAAGACAGAGGTTGTATCTCCTTTTATTCTTTTTTCAGACCGTTAGAATGTACTCCTAATTTTAATCAATGGTCAAGATTGAATTTTGCTTTTCTACCCTCTTTAGGATAAAAGTTGATAATAAATTATCAATTTAATTTATCCTAATTCAATCTCCAATCAAAACAACCAGCACATAAAAATAAATAAAAGAAAAGAGAGCCTCCTTGAATGGGGTGAACGACCATCATGACAGCTCCATTGGGAATCATTCTTTCCTTTTTTATTTTTATTTTGATGTAATATTCATTACAACCAAATTTTTATTTATTGATTTATTTTGAAATTCAATTATCACTAAATAATTCTAAGAGATTGGGGAGCTTGCACCAAGGTGCATATACCTTTACATGCACCGATGACACAAACATCTATTTTTTTATTTCTTTGAAATGAAATCATGTGGGATTTAGATCACCATGTATCATGTTTGTATTTCAAAATTCAATTTAATTCGAGACTTCTAACCCAGACATCAAGATTATCAAATTTTAACAGTCTCGGAATTGTTGAAATTAGCTCTTTCATATGGACATGTTAGGAATATATGTTTATATGATATTTGAAACACACATTCCACTAATAATTCAAAGTAAATCCCGCAAGGTTTCATTTTTTAAAATTAAAATAATAGATGTTTTTGGCATCAGTACATTTAAAACTTACATGCACCTTGGTGTAAGCTCCCCAACCTCAAGATATAATTATAAAACATACATGCCAAAAACGTCCATTTTTTATTTTGAGAATTGAAACCTTGAGGCACTACTTGAATTATTAGTGGGATATGTATTCTGGATATTGTGTAAAATAGATAATCCTAACATGTCCATCTGGAAGGGCTCAATGTTGACAATTTTGAGACTATTAAAATTTGGTAGTCTTGATGAATGGATTAGAAGTCTCGAACTAAGTTGAATTTTGAATTGGGTAGTTGATCTAAATCTCACATGATTTCATTTCAAAAAAATAAAAAATAGATGTTTGTGGTACCAGTGCATGTAAAGTTACATGCACCTTGATGCAAGCTCCCCAACCTCTTATATCTAACCAGTGTTATGAATTCTTTGGATGAAGATAAACACATTTTTGATATCCAAATTAGATGTATAAATGGGAGGAACATATTCTCCATTTTTATGTGCTACATCTGTTTTGAATTGAAGAAATCATCTACTTTTCAAAGCTCGGAATTTAATGTGTTATAGTTCCTTTCTATGGAGGAAGAGAACAAATCCCCGATTTTCTTGTGCATAGGGGATTGCCTTTCAAAGAAAACATGTATTTATTTTTTTCTTACTAGTGCGTAACCAATGTGCTGTACCTTTAGTTTGAGCATATGCGAATGATTACGATGCAAAAGACAAAGTTACCACCGATATAAATACATCACTTATAATACCAATATTGTGAAGAATGCATCATGTAAACAAGAAATCAAATAATGGTGTTTAAATATCGTAAAGTTAAATTTAAAAAATAATGTAGTTATAAATTATTGTTATTAGGTAATGGTTTTTAATCTTATCTTGATATATAACGACTTTTACGATTTTTAAAACATATTACATGTTTTTTTATATATTTGATATTAATATCTGAGGGTTATAAGATTTTATTTAATTTATTTTATGGTTCCATAATGAAACCTTACAAATGTAATCTAAGTCATAAAAAACATAATGCAAACAACACCATATCGAATTTGACATATTACAATGAATAATTTAGTATTCAAATTTAAATTACTACAAAACCATACTTCATTCTTCAAATTCAAAACACAAATCATATTTGTTTTCGTATCTTTAGCAACAAATAATATAACCATGTTTAGCCGTTGATTTTTTTAGTTGTTAAATTAATAACATCAACACACAGGTGTTGTCGCCTATAGTTATATGTGTTTGGGTGAACAAACCTTATACTTCAATCATTGTTTAAGGTCAATAGCAAGTGCTTGCAGCGTGTGCACCTGCGAGTCAAAGTATACTCACTTAGGGCACAATTCCAAAGATTTTTGGCTATAATCCTTATGGCATGGCGTGCACCTCATTCTGTCTAGAATGTACCCGTAAACACCGGGGTTGCTCTCCCACGTAGAATGATGTTCAATTTTATTATGTTTTTTATTTGATCAAACTTTTAGCAGTTTCAATTTTAATTTTGGTTACTACAATAAGTCACATATTGTTGTAGGGTATACTCAAACTTGCATTTATATCGTGTAAGATTCATACCCTACTAAACTGATAAGTAAGATTAAGTGTCAAATTAAAAATTAAATAAATTGAGTGCATGAAAATCTACGAAGAGGCGGAATAAATTATATTTCTCTCCACTGCTGACATCCCATAGAAAATTTCATTTAATTCAATTTAAAAAATACTTAAATACTAAGAGGCGTCCAACATGCGTTGCGCTGAACAAACTCCAATCTATCGAACTAGAGCCACCATTGCATCTAGATTGTTGTTTAGATATTTTAGAGTTTTGGGTTTAGGATTTGTAGATATTGTGTTTTGAAGAATTGGATTTGTCATCCAAAAGGGATTGATGACGCAACTTCTTTTCCGTCTTCCATCAATCTATATATTAATTATTACTCATAAAAGAATTTTCCTCTTTTTGTTAGGTATTGTATACATTCATAACGATAGAAAATTGGGAGAGGCACAACCCATTCTAAAATTGGAAAGGAAAAATAAAACCTCCGTGAAGGGGCAGAATTAGTATATGTCATGGAGGGGCCATGGCCCCTCCTTGATTATTATGTCACTTGTGCAATGTATTAAATTTTTAATATGACCCTTCCTCAATTGTATAATAAAATAGTGTTGTTAGAGAAAAGTTGAAGACATTTAATGGTTAAGTGGTGGAATGATATGATTATTTTTTTGGAGACTAGGGTTCGAAACTCACCTCCCCCAATATTAATTTCTTTTATATATTTTATCCAATCACTTCTCAATCATCAAAATTATAAGTGTAATTTGATATAAAATTGTATTCAAGTTCATTTATCTCTACAATTGTTTCTAGCACTCCTAATAAACAAAAAATATTATTTCTTTTTAATCTTGAATTTTTTTATTTCAAAATTTCACTTGATAATTTAGCTTTTTGGGATGGATTTAGAGAAGCAAATTATTAGATTCTCAAAATTTAAAAATCATTATTGAAAATAATAATATATTTGAAATTTTAACCTTAATAATATATTTAAATTGTAAGTTTATGAAAATTGAAAATTGTTCATTTTAAAAGTATTAACTCCATTTAAAAATGTCATTTGAAAATACACTGATTTTTTCATTTTTGAGCATTTGTATACTTGAACTCTCCTTAATAAAATTCCTGATCCTGCCCCTGCCTTCGTGTCTATCTATATCTATACTTGCCGTCTTTTGAGGAGGAGCATCGACTCGAGTTTAATTTTGCACTCCGTAGATGACATTTCTGACCTTCTTGGGTTTGCCTAATGTCTGATAAATCCTCCAAACTTTTGCCCTTGTACAAACATTTATACATACATTAAACGTAGTTCTAATATTTTTCTAGTATTTTGTATAACAGTGGTTTTCTAAGCTTGCTTTGTAGGAAAAGGGTGTTTGATCGAGTCCGTAGAGATGGCACTTGTCGTCTTATTTTTATTATTCAAATTTCAATACTGGTGTACATCAATGATTTGAAACCTCGCACCTACAGTTTTCTTTGAATTTGAATGACATTGTATACATTTTAAACAATTATGTTTTTTTTGTTAATGATGATCAACCCGATACAGATATTTATTTATCTGCTGTTGTATCAATTTTTAAGCAATTATTAATAAGTGTATTTTTACCAGACAAGGATATGTATTTTCCAGTTCCACAATTATAAATACGGACACAAAGATATTATTATTTTTTATGATATGATCACAGATATTGTTAATATTTTATTGTTAATATTTTATTTTGTGGATATGAAATTGATAAACATTCAGATTTTGAAACGGATGTGTGCTTACTTTTTTCCTCATATCCCTTGTTTCTTTTGAAGATACATTTACGCCGGATCAATTTTATCCATTTAGGAATCCATGCATCATTCTTGTGTACGGAGTCAATTTCAAATTTTATTGCTAACATCCACCTTTATATATCATGATCCGCAAGCACTTCATAAAACGAAGTAGGATCGTCATCCGAATCTTCTGATATATGGAATCCATAAGTCTATGGTGGTCTCACCATCCTAGAATTCTGTCTTAGAGGTTGAAGGTCATTTTTTATAAACTCCTTGATTTGTGGTACAAGAACGCAATCAATCTCAATGGACTCGATAAGTTCTTTTACTTCATTCTTGTCTTGACTTTTAAAGTATTTGTCCTCTACAAAATTTACAACTTTAAATAAATATCTTTTGAATATAAGGGTCATAAAGTAGATATCCGATACTGTTTTTCGCAAACCAAATGAAGTAGCATTCTCCAGTACGAGATTCTATCATGTTTGCATTCACGTTTTTAAGAAAGCCCTAGATTCCTCAAATTCGTGTCGCGTCTAACACTTTTCTTCTTTCAAAACACCTCATGAGATATTTTATGTAATTATTTACTTTTTTTTCAGAAATAAATCATTTCCTTTTTGAACTTTCCCATTACTAATAAAACATGAGTTAGCATAGTACATATTACAAAGAAATTATTGGGAGACGGGCAACAAGCTGCACCGCCAATCCCTTTTGAATGGCAAATCCAATTCTTCGGAATCTTAATAGTATCGTGTTCTATTATGAAGAATCGATTGCAGCATACTTTTTCAATTGTTTCACATTTGCTCCGAGGAACAATGAAATGGTTCTGAAAGCTTTTTATTCATTGATCGAACAGTCAGCCCCATTCATCAATATTATCTAAGAGATCCACACCACATGGAGCGTCCCCCTTCCCCTTGGACAATACAAGAGTCCTCACGACTACTGCCATCGTGATTCATGCGTCAAAGAGCATGCTGAAAGATTAGCGAGAAAAATGTGTTAAATGGGGTAAAAATATAGAGATAATTAAGTAAAAGACTGTAATTGCCGATCTTAGAGATCCATCTTTTTTATTTTGGGAGTTTATCACTTGTGCCACTCCGAGATCTCGCAATTTCACTTATGCCCCTATCTTTTTGGTAATATCAGTTGTACCCCTCACTTCTTGCCGTTTTATCAATTGTGCCCCTTGGGTTAGTTGCCGTCCATCCACAGTGCAAACGGACGTTAACTTTGAGGACATAAGCGGAATTAGTTTAAAAAAAAGATTCAAGGGTCATTTCTCCACCACCTCATCTTCTTCATCTTCCTCCCTTCTCTTCCTCCTTCACAGCTCCTCCCTCCTCCTTGAGCTCTCCTGCATCCTCCCCCGAAACTCCGGCTCCACCCATGCATAGCCTCGCCTCCGTCCACATCCTCCTCCTCCCCCCGCCCCTGCACCCGCGCCCCAGCGACCTCCGCGCCGAAGCGACCCCTGCGCGCCCTCCCTCCTCCCCCCTGCGCCCCTGCGACCCAGCCCCGCGCCCCTGCACCCCCACGACTCCTGCGCCCCCTCCCTCCTCCCCCCTCGCCCATGCGCCCTCGCCCCGCCCCTGCACCCCGCGCCCCTACGCCGCCGCGACCCCTGCGCCCCTGCAACCCAAGCCCCGGCCCCTGCGCCCCCGTGACCCCTGAGCCCCCTCCCTCCTCCCCCCTCGCCCTTGTGCCCTCGCCCTGCCTCAGCCCGCCCCTGCGCCCCGCGACCCCTGCACCCCGTCCCCGTGCCCTACCTCCCCCGCGTGCCTCCTCCCGCAGCACATGCTCCTCTCAGGTCACCCCCAAATTCTTTCATTATTTGTTAAGTTAGAGATAAATTTTTAATTAATTGATTCATGAAAATTCACCGAAAAATTCAATAAAATTCACCGTTTGATCCGTAATGAGTGATATATCCGTGAAAATGCAAAAATTTTAAAGATTTGATGGATGCACGAAGGTGTAACTAAGAGAGAGAAATTATGAAGAGAAAGGAAGAAGAAGAAATGGAGGAGGAAGAAGATGAAGAATTCTGGACAATAATACCCCTCTTAACTGCACCAAAGTTTGAAAAAACCATGGTTAAGTCAACTCATTGACGATCAATCTGACGGAAGGGCACAACTGATGACGGAGAATGAAGTGAGGGGCACAACTGATATTACCAAAAAGATAAGGGTATAACTGATATTGCGAGATCTCGGAGGGGCACAAGTGATAAAATCCCTTTTATTTTTTAGTCAACAAAAAAATCACGCATGAAATCAGCAATTTTCCCACCTTCTCACAGTACTAGTTACTTCCTACCAGCACCTTCACACGCATTCCCCAATTGATGCTAATCCCCAAACTAAGCTACTCTTTGTCTAAAGAGAAAAAACTGTGCCCGCGGGGAAATAAGCCTTCAAAAAATATATTAATAACTACGCAAAATAAATTACAAAGACGCACGACTTAAAAAGAACTATCATATGTTCAAACACATTTTCCACGTAACATTCTCTTGATAAAAAAATCACCTCAATTTTTACCAACCAAATTACCCAAAGAGTACGTTTGGTTGGAGAATAAGCAGGAATAAGGATGGAGAATAAGGAGAATAAGGGTCTATTCTTTGTTCGGCTGGAGGATAGGAATAAGGAGAATAATGTGAAATAAAGGTAGGTAAGGTGGGATAAAGATAGGAATAAGAGTAAAATAAGATGCAATAATGGGAAATAATCGTACCACTGAGAATTGTGTCGGGAGGAAAATTGACCCCTTATTCCAGGGCTATTCTCCAACCAAACAAGGCAAGGACAACCGGGACAGAAAATTTGATTTAGGGTCAATTTACTCACAGATCCATATATATTTTAGGCCCTTTTCCTTGTAAAATTTTCTCTACTTTAGAAACTTAACACATTCCTAACGGAAAGGTATGCTGTTTTTTCCCTCTTAAATTGACTGTAACGACTTCTTACTGTCAAAACTGTAATTTAGGAGGTGTCTTAAACTACCTCACCATTTCAGGGAAAAAAAAGACAGTTTGAGGGCATCCTAAAACTTACAAATCATAGCAAGAAAAAAACATGATAGAATATCTGCGCTGATAAAATTTCCAAGATGCAAACTGCAAAATAAACAAGGGATCATCACCATTACAAATATCTATGCAGGATGGCTACCTGCCATAAATACAATCTTCCTTTACAATTCACAATCTACATACAATGCACCCCCATTTTCCTTTCTTCCACGAAAATTCCAAACGGAAAATAATCGCGCTAACTCAAGTATAGTTTCCACCCGATGTGAATCTTTCCTCCATTGCATCCATTCTCAGCTGTATTATTATTCCTTACTGAAGATCTTAATCTTTTTTGACAGCTTTATCGAGGGCGGCGAGCCTTTCCACCAATGGAGGATGTGAATAATGGTAGGCCGAATACAACGGATCAGTGTTCATTGTCGACAGATTCTCCTCCTGAGGAAAAATAGAGGAAGAATGCAATACAGTGGTTAGAAAGATGCACTTTCTTGCATAAGAATAGCAAATATAATGCATATGGACATTTTTTACCGCATCCAACCTGACCGAAAGTAGAAAATTACATATTTTTTGAAAATCAGAAAATAGAGTTGGCAAGTGAAAGTAAATAGTGAGTTGCATTCAGAAAAAAAAACATCTGGTTTTCCAACTTTCTCGAGAAGCTTGGGCTGCCATTTCAAATGAGAAGGGATGTTGCTTTCTCGGGCATATTGCAATTGGGATTTGAGCAACAAATGAAAACACAACCCCGTCCTAGAACCAACCCACACAAAATAGTCCAACATCTCGAAAAACGTGAAATTTCATTCTACAAAAGTCCACATTAATTTAGCGGCATCCATGCACCAGCCAGTACGGCAAGATATTATAAGGGGCAAATATCGAACACAATACCCAATATCTCGAGCCAATGTATTAAACATGGCTGCATCCAAATGCTAATACGCGTTGTTTGATCCTTCGAACATTTGACACGTTTAGAGAGACAGTACTATTTAACCTATTAATTTACCTTATACATACTTATATATTGTTGGTGGAAAGAGTTGTTGTATTATCCAAAGAACCCTCGGCTCTCTTATATAGAGGAAAGCCTATGGGTAAACTACATAAGTAGCAACTACGGAAATAAAAATTGATAAATAGTACACCGACTACATAAATATCTCTACACTCCCCTTCAAGATGGAGCATAGATATCAATCATGCTCAGCTTGGAAGAACACTTCTGGAATGGTCCTCTGAGCAATGGCTTGGTGAAAATATCGCATGTCTACTCCCCTGAACTCACATGTGAAGTAGAAATCAGGCCTCTCTGGATCATGTCTCTGGTGTAGTGGCAATCTACTTCAATATGCTTAGTTCTTTCATGGAAGGCAGGATTATTGGCAATGAAAGTAACAATACGGCTTGATTATCACATTTTAGCTGCATGGGTAGAGGTACATCTATATGCAAGTCTTCTAGCACAGCTCAAACCCACATCATCTCCGTGCTCTCTTGTGCCATTGCCCTATATTCAGATTCAGCACTAGATCTAGCCACAACAACTTGTTTCTTGCTTTTCCAAGAAACCAGAGAGCTTCCCACAAAAACTGCAAAGCCTGAAGTAGACTTTCGATCCTTGGGACATCCTGCATAGTCTGCATCCGCACATGCCGAAATAAATAAATCTGTGTCCTTTCTAAACAGCAATCCTGAGCCTGGAGAAGACTTTAGATACCATAGTATCACATACATAGCATCCATATGTATCTGTCTTGGTTGTTCCATGAATTGGCTCACTCGACTCACTGCAAAGGCAATATCAAGTCGAGTTATAGTGATGTAAAGAAGCTTACCCACCATTTCTCTATATTCTCTTGTCAACCTCCTCAGTATCGTTGTCATATAATTTCATACTTGGATCCATAGGAGTATTCGAGGGTCTACATCCAACCATGCCCATTTCAACCAGCAAATCTATAATATCTTTCTTTTGGGTCGTCACAAGACCCTGTGCATTCCTAGCAAAATTCTAGCCCCAGAAAGTATCGTAGGGTACCAAGATCCTTCGTGACAAAATGACGGCCCAAAAATATTTTTGCTATCTCTATCCCTTGAGCATCATCTCTTGTCACCAAAATATCATCAACATATACCATGATGACAACCGTACCTCTCGAAGTCTTATGAATGAACGAGTGATCGGCATTTGATCTTTTGAATCCTTGTCGTTCAATTAGATGGGACAGCTTCTGGAACCATGCCCTTGGACTCTGTATAAGGCCATATATCGCCTTGTGAAGTCTACACACCATATGACTCTCCCCCTCAGCAGCAAACCCCACAGGGTGCTGCATGTAGACTTCTTCCTGCAGATCACCATACAAGAATGCATTCTTAACATCAAGTTGGAACAAGGGCCAACCACGTACCACGACCACTAACAAAAGAATATGAAGAGTGGAGTGACGGGCAACTGGAGAGAAGGTATCCATATAATCCACGCCGTATGTTTGTGTAAAACCTCGCGCAACTAGCCTTGCCTTGTAACGATCAAGACTACCATCTGCGTGATACTTGACAGTGAATACCCATTTGCAATTAATGACATATGCTCCTAAGGGAGCAGGAACCAAGCTCCATGTACCATGTGACTATAGAGCATCCATTTCCTCCTCCCTGGTAGAATGCCAACAATCAATTTTCAAGGCATCTTGATAATTCAGTGGTATCTCCACAGAAGACAAAGCCACTGTAAATCTCTGAAAGTCCCCCGTGAGGCGATGAAAGGAGACCTGGGAGGCAAGAGGATACGAAGCACAATTGCGTTTCTGCTTCCGTATAGCAACATGAATATCCAGATCATCAACCATTGTACTCGTTGGTTCACATTCCTCCTGCAATGATGAATCCTGCACACGCACACTATTCGACCCAACATTAGTAATAACATCAGGACATACCTTAGGCGTGCTGGATGATTGATGTGTAGCAGGAGCAAGACCCGACCGGCGTGTATAATACTTGGTAGTGGCGAGACTAGTGGTTTTGGTGGTGGTGGTGATGGCGTGACCACAGGGACTGGAGTGGGACTCTGGTGAACTCAAAATTGGAGGAGGAGGAACATAGACCTCATCATTAGATGTGGATGAGGCCAACCCGTCACCTGCAGGAGAGAAGTACATAACAAACCAAAGAATGTAATATCAAAACTGACGTAGTATTTCCCGTTACAGGATCATAGCAACGGTATCCCTTCTGAGTCCGAAAGTAACCCACAAAGACATATTTGACAGCCCTAGGTGAGAGCTTGTCAAGACCAGGAGACAATTGATGAACAAAAGCAACAGTACCAAAAACACGAGTATGAGAATAAATCCTTGTCTAGAAACACAACAGAAAGAGGAATTTTCTCACCAAGTATTGAGGACGGCATACGATTGACAAGGTAACATGCTGTAAGGACGGCATCTCCCGAAAAAGAAATAGGAGCACAACTCTGGATAAGTAGGGTTCGAGTAATATTAAGAAGATGACGATGTTTTCTCTCAGCGACTCCATTTTGTTGAGAGGTGTATGCGCATGTGGTTTGATGAATAATTCCCTTTGACGAAAAGAATTGTGAGAGAGAACGAGTGCAAAATTCCAAAGCATTGTCAGTACGAATATATTTCACATGAGAGGAAAAAACATTTTGCACTTCATTGATAAGATTTCTGATAACATCTCCTGCTTCAGATTTATTCTTTAATAAAAAGACCCACAACACACGAGAGAAATCATCAACGACTACAAGATAAAACATGTGTCCCTGGTGATCAGGGACACGACTTGGACCCCAAATATCAACATGAAGTAATTCAAAAGGGAGCTATTGCTCCGACACTGACGACTAGGGAAGCTACCTCTATGGTGCTTTCCCAACTGACAGGCTTCACACCGGAAGGAAGAAGTCAGAGAAATCTGAGGCAAGAGATGACGCATCTTCTAAAGAGGAAGGTGACCAAAGCGTAGATGCCATGTATACGGAGAAACAGATCCAGCCACATGAGAGGAGACACCAGCATATGAACTCCTGGTTAGAGTCGTTAGACGATAAAGACCATCCTGCTTGAACCACAGCCAATCACCCTGCCCGTTAGAATGTCCTGGAATACAAGAGAAGATGGGTCAAATATAACACGACAGTGCAAATCTTTTGTAATCTGACTAGTAGAAAGCAAGTTCATCGAGAAATCAGGGGCATGTAAGACATTCTGGAGATGCATGGAAGGCGACAAGGTAACCTCCCCCTGTCGAATAATGGGTGAATGAGTCCCATCAGCTATTACCACTGACCTCCCTGGTGGAATCTCCCTGTACCACATAAGTATGTCTCTGTCGCGGCAAAGATGATGTGTGGCACCAGAGTCCATGATCCAATCTGAGACATTGATGAATCTGTGATTCATCACATCAAAAGTCAAAAATAGAGCCTTGTTCCCGAGAAAATAGAGGCATATTTCCTTTTATCTTGCATAAATAACACTCATGCATGCATCCATAATTCATGCATTATAGCAGCTCATCTGCATCTAAATAAGAAGCCAAAAATCCCCTGTACAAATACCCCTTCATCAAATAACTCCTTCTCTATAATATATGTGTATATTCTTAATAATAGAGGGAAGAATGCCAAAAAGCCACCCTTGTAAAATAGCCCAAACATCCTGGGAACCCTTGTACATTAAAACACACATAAAGCCCTCATACAAACCCCTAATTAGGTCTACTCACTCTTAGAATACTACATATTAAAAGACCTTTAAAATGAGACTAATTTCATTGCAATTGGAGCTTGTATGAGAAACTTGGGTTTTTGGGTCATTTTGTATACTACATATGTACATTTATGTATCCTTGTATTTATGTACCATATTTGACCTTATCTCCGTCTTTGGTCAACATGAAACTTGTAGATCTCATCAAGATCTACAACTTTCATGTTTTGAGTTTTTCCAAATTCGGCTTCCTCTTCGATCTACACGCATTTTTCCCTCCAGCCACTCACAGCAGGCCACGTGGCGCCCTCTGATTGCGCCACGCGGCCCGCTGCCCTTCGCCTCGTCCGCCCGCGTCCTCCACCGTTGGATCGCGCTTCAGATCCAACGGTCCAGGCCCTTCCACGCTCTTAACCACCTCCCAGCCACCCGATCCGCTCCACACTTCATCTCCACCGTCCCTTAGCGCCGCGCTCTCAACAAGCCACGTGGCGGCATCCACGCCGCTCGATCGCGCCCCCGATCCTCTCATCACAGCCGCCCATCTTCCAGCGAGTCTCGACCCTCAGATCAACTCCACCCTTTCATCTGAACCATCCGCTCGCGCCTCGCCACAACGCGCCACGTGGCGCTCTCATAACCCCTCATCTGGGCATCCCAGATCTAATCCTAACCGCTCGCTACGCGCTGATCTCCACCGTTGGATCACAAGATCCAACGGTGGAGACTTCGTCTCCTACCTCGGGTACCCCCTCTCTCCCACGATCTCTGCCTTGCGGGAGGGGCACCCCCTTCCTATTCTTGGAAGCGCTCCCTCCACCCTCGCCGGCCGCTGACCTCCCCACGACACACCCCACTCATCCCTCTCCCTCGCCAGCTCCCTCAAACACCACCATCTCCGCCACACTCGCCCCACGACAGCCACCAACTTCGCCACTCACCCATTCCAGCCGTCACCTTCATCCTTTAAATACCCCCTCTCCGGCCACATTCATCCCCATCCGCCACTCCAGAGAGATCCCTCGAGCTCCAAGCTTCCTATTGGTGACAGAAATTGGTTGAATTGTCGAGCGAAGACAGAGATCCAACTCCGGCGAGATCCACGGCCGCCACCGCCGTGCCGCAGCCTCCCTCGAGCCGCTGCCTGAGCTCGGGACCCTACCGATCCCTCGAGCGACGACCCTGGAACTCCCAGCAGAGCTCCAATTCCCAGGTAACTCTCCCATCCGTTCTCCGATCTTCTTCTTCTTTTTCTTGCTTTTTCTCTGCTTTTATTCGCTGTCATTGATCACCCTCGCACCTTCCAATCACCTCGGCGAGTTTCGCGTCGAAGCTCCGATCATCGCAGCACCATCCGCACATTCCGACGACGCATACCACCTTCCTCTGACGAGCAGCTCCGCCATTTGGCCGGAGCTTACTAACCAGACCATCGCACTCCACCGTAGGCCTCGCCGCTCACTCACCTCACCTCCACGAACACCTGCACGCCTCGGCTATACGTCTAAACCCTTACAGGCGCTAAAATCTTCATTGGACGGAGCCTCGCCGGAGCTCCCTTCGAGCTTCATCGACGCTGAGCTTCAGCACATCGCCAAGGATCTTGAGGCCACCGGAGGCTCCGCCGTGCACTCCCGTTTCTTCCGAGCTATTTGGAAGCTCGAGACGTCCTTCATCGACGCCTGGCGATCAAGGCGGAGCTAGGCGACCTTCACCGGAGCACAGCCTTCTCCTCCGCAGGCGGCGGAGGACCATTCGAAGACGACGCAGCAGCAGCCGTTCGATCATCCGATCGAACGATCCTCGTCCCGCCACGTATTCCATCAACGCGACCTTCCTCGACCGTTCATCGCACTTCTGATCCGACGCCTCGCAAGTCGCCACGTGCCTTCATCGACATCCCTTGGATCATCTTGATCCAAGGGCCTTCAGGCTGCCACGTAGACGCATCCGAGCCTCGGCATCCAAGCCTAGGCTCGGGTAACCCGAAGCTGCATCGAGGCTAGACCGAACCTCCAGAAGACCCGAGCCTCGCTCCGAGCCTCCGACGGCCTCCGAACCTAGGTTCCCCCACGTGAGGAGCACGTGCGACCTGGGTTATTTGCACCGACGCCCCTGGAGCTTTCCAAAATTGCGAAGAGGTCCCTGTGAAGCAGACATCACGTGAGGAGCACGTGTTTCGTGGAGAAATTGCATAGAAGTCCTGCATATTATTGGTAATTGCATTTTAGTCCCTGTCAGCATGTTTACTTATTGAAATTTTATTTTCCAGTATTGTATTTACACCCTTGTGTTTGCACGTGTCCCTAGAGTGCATTTTTCATCATTTTGAAGTTCTAAAAATTGCATGTTGTTGAGAATTTTGTCCTCTACCTGTTAGTACACGTGTCTAATTTTTGTTGGCTTAATTGAATTATTAATGAATTAATTGGTTCATTTGTGACATATTTTGCCCAGTGATGCCTTTTGATTTTTAATTAATTATCCGTGCCTTCAAAAATCACCAAAAATTCACAGTAGCTTAAGGACATTATTTTCAACACACCATAAAAATTTCATAGCATTTGCACGCATATCGAGGCATGAATAAATAGTTTAGTGATTTTCTTGAATTAATTTTAATTAATTCATTTCACAATAAATTTAAGTTCTGTTAATTTTCCTAGGTCCCTGATCATTAGACCCTCCTAGGATAATTTTAGTTCTTGGAAAAATTGTGATTTGATATTTATTAAAAATGAAACACTGAAAATCACTCTGACTGTTTAGTTAATTCACAGAAAATTTATTTTGAGTCGAAAAATTCCAAAAAAATTAGTGTAGGTCATTTTCATCATAAATAATCTTCTGGCCAATTTTCATTATTTTTGGACTTCGTTTGACACATCAATTAAATTTGACTTTAAATTGGCTAAGACTTGTCTGCATATGTCTGCATAAGAAATAAAAATTACCAAAAAAATTTTGACCCTCGAATATCAACACTTGAAAATTGCTGTAATCCACCTAAGGAGACAGTTGCCTCCCTGAGATCGACCTTGGACTCCACCAAGTAAAAAAATATCACCGCTTAAAATTGACCAAAATCTGAGTTAAGTGGTTTTTGATCAACCTCTCGTATCCGACTGCAACGAACACTTACAATTAATTTGGACCATTAATTTGCCCGAATTAACTAAGGGTGCGGGGAGCGATATCAAAATGGCGCCGTTGCCGGGGAGGCACGGCTTAGGTTAATTGTAGCATATTTTTGAAGTGTTTGATTTCTAACCCCCCGGGTAGTCTGACCCCCGGTTTTTCTTGTAATTATTTCTCTTATTTGTTTTATTTTTGCTCTATTTTTGTGTCACTCTCTGACCTCTATTTCATTTTTGTGCGAGGACCGCGAGGAGTCGGTGACGCTTCAAGGACTTAGCATTTAAAGTGTGTTGAGAGAAAGAGAGGCATTGTACTTTTTATTTTATTTTTTTCTTTTGCATTATTTCCAGCGGTTCCCGTTTGGGAGCTCGCGCGTGTAAATATAGTGGAAAACCGTGTCCCGTGTGCTGTGTGGGTGATTGGTAATTAAGCTTGCACTAGCGGCTCCTCGAGCCACTCTAGGACTTGTTTGTGCTCGTAATCAATAGGACCACACAACACACTTAATAGACGCACCTAGACCGCAGGACTTAGTTCAAATTAAACTGTTCTTCACGCTAATAGAACTGCCTGTCTAGGAGCGGCTTTCATCGCCTGCATTTGCATGTAGAGTAAAGTTTTCAATTCTGTATAGCATCCTGCATCAAAAAGCGAAGGATCACTGTAAGTATTCTCTACTCAGCATACGCATCATCGATTTCAACTTGCATCGGCTTTTCTCGATTTCCCTCTCTGATTTTCTCACTTAATTTAAAAAGGAAATTGGGACTGTCCGATAGGCGTGATTTGTGGTGATTAATTACAGTGATAACCTAACTTTAAAATCGGGACTGCTAACAGTATTGACCATAAAAAGGGAATAAAAGCTGAAAATTGTTTGCGGGAGACTAATCCCCGACCTTGTTTTCAGGCTGAGTGAGGGTACCTGAGTGTGTGTGAACACCCTAAGGTAGAGCCCAAATCCCCGTCTTCCATATCACGTTCTAACTAATCCTAGCAAATATCACGAGCCGAATATTTTCAGATTCTTTGACTAGTACCAAGTAGCCTCCGCCTGTCTCAGGTAGATAGGGGCGAAATTGCGGTACTTCGCGACAAGCTGCCAGTAACCCCCCGGGGCGAAGTTCCGGCCTTGTCAGCCTCCGCCTGCTTGCAGGTAGATAGGGGCGTGGTCACTGAGTCCATCGGCTTGGGATAGGAGCGAAGAAAGGAAGGAGCGGCGGTATCTTAGACGACAGGATAGACAGGGAAGACGCATCCGGCTCTGAGCCGACTTCCCTCTAGGCCGCGTAATCCTTGCTAGATTTGCTTGAAAATCACACTTAAAAACTACAAGATAAATTGGACTCAACTTTGAGTCCTTCACTGTGTTGAGTGTGAATCCAGGGTCTTGGATTGATCTTGTGCTTGCTTCAGGTAGGAGTAAAATCCTATCTTCTTCTTTCACCAAGATGAGTGACTGGGGAGATCTCGACGCACCGTTCACTGATCTCTCTATGAGTCCCCCAAGTAACTCGTCTTTTCCGGTCCGAGCGCACCTTGGACCACCCAGGACTCATGACCCTCTTGAGTCCTGGTTCCCTCCGGCTCAGGGTGGTTACTCTCAAACCAACCCTCTTATCTCCTCTGAGATTACCGAGGAAGATCATTGCCTCGGTAATCCCTTCCTTGATTCAACCTCTAACACCGACCTTATTTTCCAATTCCCAGAAGTAGAGGAAGAAATGCCGCCAAAGATGCCGCCTGATGAGGACCAGATGAGACAGATTCTAAGACGCCTTGCTGAAGCTGAACAGAAAAATGCTGATCTCACTGCACGAATGGGGCGGATAATAGTAGCTGAAGGGATCGACCGACCAATGGTCGATACCTATAACCCGGCGGAGAACGAAATCCAGAATTGGCTAGCACCTGCAGTTCCCGACCAGGCATTCGAGCTGAAGCCCCACTTCCTTGGCCTGCTGCCGAAGTTCAACGGAAACCTAAGCGAAGAGCCGTACACTTTCCTCCGTGACTTCGAACTAGTCTGCAATAATCTGAGCCATCCCAATGTTGGCCAAGATTATATCCGACTGAAAGCCACCCCGTTTGCCTTAGGAGATAAGGCTGCACATTGGCTGAAAAACCTAGGGGTGGTATGTACTACCTGGATGCAGTTCAAGGACCTCTTCTTGAAGAAGTTCTACCCACTCAGTAGAACCAATCAGATGCGAACGAAGATTGCCAGCTTCGCCCAAGGACCCTGCGAACCGTTCCACGAGGCTTGGGACAGGTTCAATGACTTAGTACAGAAATGCCCATGCCACGGCATTTCTAAGGCAATCTTAGTCCAGACCTTGTTCTGCGGCCTAACCCCAGAGATGCAGGGGTTAGTCAGCGCCGCCTGCGGAGGAAGCTATCTGAACAAGAACGAGCACGCCGTATGGAAAATCCTAGAGCAGATGGCAGAAACCAGCAGGTCACAGGCCACAAGGGCCTATCAGTTGTCTCCCTCGATTCTATCCAATGAGACAACTAGAAGGACTGTTGCAGATCTGACAGAGGACCTCATCCCCAGCATGGGGATGATTGCAGACAAGCTTACTATGGTCGAGCAGATCCACAAGAGAGTCGCGGAGATGGAGTCTCTTTCGAGCCTTCCCAAGAAGGTGGAGGAACTCTCTGAAAAGGTAGCCAAGATTAAGCTACCCACCCCTTCTGCACCACCTGTACCTGTACATCGAGTCCATCTTGTACAGGAACAGGCACCGGGGTCTCAGAGCAGCTGGGATCAGACTTACACCCAGCAGAACCATCATGTACCCCCACCAGTGGAGACAGAGTACGAGGAGCCTCCGCCCGTTTACGAGATCAACGGGCTCTGGTATAGCCGTGACCCATTAGTCCGGCAAATCGAGATGGGGAAGGACCAGGCACACCGCCCAACCCCAGTCTACCAGGAGACCAGGCCCGTCACAATTCCGCGATATCAGTCCAGGCCAGAACAAGGGTACCAGCCGCAGCAGCGCACTTACCAGCAGGGGCCAGCACCGCCCCATCAGCAGCAGTATCGGCACGGCCAGCAGGGCCAGTTCAGGACCGCATCCACTCAGCAGCCAGCCCAGCCCACCGAGTTGGAGTCCCTCACCTTGGCGATCCAGACCCTGTCTGATAGGGTCCAGCAGATGCAAAACGACTACCTGGACATGAGAACCGACATCAATCGGGTCTCTCGTGCTCAGGACCAACAAATGGCGCCAAGGACTCCAATTCCCGCACAGGTTCAGGCCAACCCAAATAGCATACAGCAGGGCCAGAACCGACCCCGAGATCAGGTATACTATTCAGATAACTATTTATCTGAACATGAGATCCTTTCGTACGATAATGTTAATCATATGTCCCTCAGGAGCGGAAGGACCGTGACCATACCTGATCGGGCACGGGCACAACAGGAAGGAACCTCCGAAATTCGACCTGAGGAGAATTCGGAGGAGGAAGAGGAGGAGCACCACCGTCACCACCAGCAGAAGAAGAGGACATCTGAGTCCTCGAAGCACCAGCCCCGCAGTCATCCAGAGTCCGACGACACCGATGAGCCCGCACCTCCATCTGAGGAGGACCAGCCAGAAGAAGCGGAAGAAGCATCACCGGTTTCGCCCAAGCATTTCCCTTTTCGTCAGAGTCAGAGTCAGAGTCTGTATAAAAGTCCGAGTCTTGTTCAGAACTCAGTTTCAGCAGCTAATGAAGATATTTCAGTTCCAGAACCTGAGTTAATAATCCCTTTCCCCCAAGCTCTCAAGGGTGGGAAGAAGAAAAACAAAAAAATCCAAAAAAATGACCCTGAGATGGTTGAGTTTTGTAACAAACATATCAAGGTCACAATCCCCTTTGACAAGTTCGTGGAAATGACTCCTGCATTCCAAAAATACCTTAAGGTGAGATGCACACCTACTAGGGTTAGCAGGAAAACCAAAAGCCGTGTTGAGAAACACGTCCTATCAGTAGCCACGACTTGTGCAATAAAGAACTCGTTTCCTCGGAAACGAAGAGACATGGGTGCACACTATGTAGTGAGTCATGTTGATGACATCGCGTTTGCACGCACTCTCCTGGACAATGGTTCCTCGATCAACTTGATGCCCACAGCCCTCTATGAGCGGCTCGATCTCGGACCTCTTAGGAAATCTAGAGCTATTCTTCAGTTCGCGGACAAATCCACTAAGAGGTCCCAAGGAGAGTTAAGGAACATTGTGATCAAAGTCGAGGGGCAGGAATACATGGTGGACTTCACCGTCCTCGATATGGAAACCCCTCGTAATTGGAGAGATTCCCAGATCATTTTGGGTAGGCCCTTCCTCAGAACAGCAGGGGCCTTATTCGATTATAAGAATGGGAAAATTCAGTTCCAAACTCCAGGCAGAGATGAGGAACTAGAGATGAAGCAGACGAGATGGCAGAGACCAGACTCCGAATCCAGCACCGAGTACTCTTCTATCGAAACAGACCGTGAACATGTAGACTTAGTTGGGCCATGGAGACAGAACCCAGCCAGCACCGATGTGTCCATCTCCTTTGAAGATGATCCAGTGCATGAGTCAGTCTGCGAGATCCTCAGGAACGAGTACAGCTCTGAGCCTGCATCGCCCTACATCTTCGATGACACAGAGGCCCAAGTGGGCCTGTCAGTCCTTACATCCTTAGGACAATCGGAAGATGAGGATGACGAGTCGGACGAGGCGTTTGCCGATTGCATGGAGACTTTTGACGATCCGACTCCAGAGCCGAGCTTGGTGGCAGCCACTGCAGAACAGGATCCAGCCACTTCCAACACCGAACCAGATCGGATTGAGCCAGACTTCTTAGACGATCATACCATCCCTGAGCTCAAACCCTTACCCACAACCCTGAAATATGCCTTCCTTGCGGGCCAAGACAAGAAATTTCCGGTCATTATTAGTTCGCAATTGACCGAGGAGCAGGAATCTCGCTTACTAGAGATCCTGGAGAAGAACCGCAAGGCAATAGGCTGGAGCATTTCCGATCTCCACGGGATAAATCCCGCTCTGTGTTCGCACCATATATATTTGGAGAACGAAGCCAAACCCTCTCGTGAATTCCAACGACGGTTGAATCCAAATCTACGAGAGGTTGTGAAGAAAGAGATAGAAAAATGGTGCGACGCGGGTTTTATTTACCCAATCTCCGATTCTAAGTGGGTGGCTCCAATCCATGTTGTCCCGAAAAAGTCGGGAATTCAGACGACCACCAACGAGGACGGAGAGGAGATCGTGACAAGAGTACCCACGTCGTGGCGCGTCTGTGTGGATTACAGACGCCTGAATGCCGCGACGAAAAAGGATCATTTCCCCCTACCATTTATTGATCAGATTTTAGAAAGACTAGCGGGGAAAGAATTCTTTTGTTTTCTTGATGGGTTCTCGGGCTACAATCAAGTAGCCATAGCTCCAGAGGACCAGGAAAAGACCACGTTCACATGCCCCTTTGGTACCTATGCTTTCAGGCGCATGCCTTTTGGGCTATGCAATGCTCCAGGTACTTTTCAAAGGTGTATGATTGCTGTATTCGCCGAAATGGTCGGCGAATTCCTGGAAGTCTTCATGGATGACTTCTCGGTCCACGGCGACTCTTTTGATTCCTGCCTTAGGAATTTGGACCGAGTCCTCAAAAGATGTTGTGAGGTCAATCTGGTGCTCTCCTGGGAGAAAAGTCACTTTATGGTGACGGAGGGCATAGTGTTGGGGCATGTCATCTCCAAGAGAGGAATGGAGGTTGACCCTGCCAAGGTGGACGTGATCAGACGACTCCAGCCACCAACCAACGTACGGCAGTTGCGGTCGTTCCTCGGGCATGTCGGATTTTATCGGAGATTTATAAAGGATTTTTCTAAGATTGCCCGACCGCTAACTGAGCTTTTAGGCAAAGACGCGGAGTTTATTGTCGATCACAAGTGTCTTGAGGCCTTTAAGCGGTTACAAGGAATGATCATGGACGCACCCATCTTACAAGCCCCAGATTGGTCTCTTCCTTTTGAGATCATGACGGACGCCTCAGATTATGCTGTTGGGGTTGTATTGGGACAAAGAAGAGATGGCGTCCCGTTTGCAATTCACTACGCAAGCAAAGTGCTTGATTCGGCTCAGCGTAACTATACAGTTACCGAAAAGGAAATGCTTGCGGTAGTGTTTGCCTTGGACAAATTCAGATCTCATTTAATCGGATCCAAGGTAACTGTGTTCACAGACCACACGGCACTACGATATTTGATGGAGAAGAAGGACGCGAAGGCGCGTCTTCTTCGTTGGATTTTACTTATCCAGGAGTTTGATTTGGACATCCGTGATAAACCTGGAAAGAAGAACGTAGTAGCCGATCATCTCTCTCGTCTCGAAGATCTTAATACTTCCGAGGTTTCCCCGATTCGAGACTCCTTCCCCGACGAGTCGATTTTTGTTATCGACTCACTCCCATGGTATGCCAATATCGTGAACTATCTTGTCTCCAAGAAAGTTCCCGAGGATTGGCCCAAGAGCCAAATTGACCGACTAAAGTCGGACGCTAGACACTACCATTGGGAGGATCCGATCCTTTTCTTTGAAGGACCGGATTGTGTCTGGAGACGTTGTATTCCTCAGGAGGAATACCAGAGTGTCCTTTCTTTATGCCATAGCCTAGAGACAGGAGGACACCACTCCGGGAAGAGGACCGCATGGAAGGTACTTCAATGTGGCTTTTACTGGCCGACTCTATTTCGCGATGCCACCGCCTTCGCGAAGTCGTGCCCAGTTTGCCAGAGAATGGGAGGAACCGTTGGTTCCAAGGATGAGATGCCAATGCAGCCGGTCATCATTTGTGATGTCTTTGACGCCTGGGGCATCGATTTCATGGGCCCATTCCCTGTCAGCCACGGGTTTGAATACATCCTTCTTGCGGTTGACTATCTGTCCAGATGGGTGGAGGCTATCCCGACCCGAGCCGCAGACAGCAGGACTGTCTGTAAATTTATCAGAGAGCACATAATCTCTAGGTTCGGGATCCCCAAAATGATGATATCAGATGGGGGTAGCCACTTTGTGAATCGGGAGGTGAAGAAACTCCTGAAGGACTACGGCATCGAACACCGTGTCGCTAGTCCTTACCACCCACAAACCAATGGTATGGCTGAGGTGTCGAATAGGGAGGTGAAAACCATATTGCAAAAGCTCGTCCGCCCAGACAGGAAGGACTGGTCTCAGATCTTGGATCAAGTCCTCTGGGCGTATAGGACGGCTTACAAGACTCCGTTAGGCACCTCCCCATTCCGAATGGTATTCGGAAAGCCGTGCCATTTGCCCGCAGAGTTAGTGCACAAATCAGAATGGGCAATAAAGAAGGTCAACTGGAACACACACCTAGGCCAGAAACAAAGAGACATGGATCTGAATGAGCTTGTGGAAGTCAGAAACCGAGCATACGACAACAGTGTGGTGTACAAGGACAAGGTAAAGCGTTGGCACGATAGATATATCAGACGAAAGACCTTTGTTCCTGGACAGAAGGTATGGTTGTTCAATGCCAGGCTGAAGACTTTCCAAGGCAAACTAAAGTCTAAGTGGACGGGACCATTCGTTGTCCGAACAGTGCATGATAGTGGATGTGTCGAGATCTCAGATCTCGCAGATGACGCACCGACATTCCTAGTAAATGGGCAGCTGTTGAAGCACTTCGTCGAATCCAATGAACAGTTAGTCCATGTGGAGGAGATTGTATTCATATGCGAGACAGATATAGCAGATACATCTCAAGCCGCGTATGCGACCTTGCAGCAGTGAACTCCAGCCATCGGCAGCATCTTCAAAAGATTCAGACCAACTCAGCTGTATATATATCATTCTTCCTGTATATCCTATCCTTACCTGCACGATTCTAGTAACTCATCCCCACATCATCGAACCATTATCTCAGACTGTACTTAGGATGCCAGATCCTAAGTATAGGGGGAAGAGGTCACCTGAGTCGATTCGCTGTACATTCTCCAGATCACATTGGTCCTTATACTCATTTCCTACCAGTATTTAGGCTGACATATGCCTAAGTATAGGGAGGACCGATGCCCGCACTGATATTCGCCCACATCTCATCTTTCCCTCGTCTGCCCCGTTTTTCGATCTTCTTAGACTGCCAGAGCCTAAGTATAGGGGGGCGAGACGACTTCTATACACTTTTTGTTATTTTAGCTCTCCTATGCCTAGCCCGAGCTATGTCTTTTTAGTCGCTTTCGTGCTCTGAGGACATAGCACACGCTAAGTATAGGGGGGCGTATATATATTACATATATACTTTACCCATAGCTCGTACTTTCGCGTATTTTTGTATATATTTTGCAATAATTACGGGTGGGTAAAAATATGACAAAAAAAAATAAAATAAAAAAATAAAGGCTTCTTATTTACTCTTGCACATCATCTCTGCATAAAGAGTCTTGCATTTTCATAGCATGACATCTCATCTCATCTGCATATCTTTGCATATGCAAAGTGAAAAGCTAGTGGGTTCTGAACCAAGTTATGAGTAGATATCGAGGATGGACTTGATTTGACCTTAATCCACCTAATTTCAGAGGAACCTTATAGGAACTGGAGTTAAGATTTCTCAGGTCAAGTGACTTAATTCTTTGAGTCCACAAGTCTATGTTCACATGTCATCTTGATTAGTCTAAGTAGAATATCTCGTGCACACGCATGATTCTTATAGACAGTGACCTAACTTGGACAAGCACAATGCACGTAACTCTTCATTGATGAGGTGGTGAGGAGGTAGAATCCTTTAGCTTGGAGTAGCACACGGGTGGAAACATCCGTCCTCCTCTAGGGAGGGTAGTGCATCTCAACCTAGTCTGGTGGTGTTGACATCTGAGGACAGGACGCTGTGGGTTGCAATAATGCTTCAAAAGAGGGATAGTCTACTAGCTCAAGAGAAAAAAAAAAAACTCCTGATGTACATGCTGCACCTTGTATATAGTTTCAAAAAAAAAAAAATGCAAGAAAGAACTCCAAAAAAAATCAGACAGGTCCAAGAAAAAAATAATACCTGTCGGAGTATGTATATTAGCAAATGCAGCTGGATGACTTGGCTACACTGGTCAGGCATCCCGGGATAGGTAGCTACACTGGCTACCGTCCATTCTTTTCTCTACCCCCTCCTCTTGAGTTGGTCGCACTTGAACTTAGAAGGGAATACCCCGCTCCTCGAGGAAAGAGTTACTGGACCGGGTTATTGAGTTACCTTGTTAGAGGAGGCTGGTTCCGAGCCATTTCTGATGTGGAGAGCTACATCTCACTTACACGGTACAAGTAAGAATCATAGTCATCAGAAATTTGCGTTTGAGGATTTGTTCTGACCTGACTATTGAGGCGTCTTGAATAGAAGACTTGTGGAACTTGAAGTCTGTTAGGTCTTAAGTTCAGGTCCAAATAAGGTTCCGCCACACAATTAATCCAAAGGTCGAGTCAGGCTCCATTTTCAACTTTTGTTCATGACCTTGGTCTGGAACCCAAAATCATTTCACTCTTGCATTTCATTTAGTTGCTCGGGGACGAGCAAGGTTTAAGTATAGGGGGTTGATGAATCTGTGATTCATCACATCAAAAGTCAAAAATAGAGCCTTGTTCCCGAGAAAATAGAGGCATATTTCCTTTTATCTTGCATAAATAACACTCATGCATGCATCCATAATTCATGCATTATAGCAGCTCATCTGCATCTAAATAAGAAGCCAAAAATCCCCTGTACAAATACCCCTTCATCAAATAACTCCTTCTCTATAATATATGTGTATATTCTTAATAATAGAGGGAAGAATGCCAAAAAGCCACCCTTGTAAAATAGCCCAAACATCCTGGGAACCCTTGTACATTAAAACACACATAAAGCCCTCATACAAACCCCTAATTAGGTCTACTCACTCTTAGAATACTACATATTAAAAGACCTTTAAAATGAGACTAATTTCATTGCAATTGGAGCTTGTATGAGAAACTTGGGTTTTTGGGTCATTTTGTATACTACATATGTACATTTATGTATCCTTGTATTTATGTACCATATTTGACCTTATCTCCGTCTTTGGTCAACATGAAACTTGTAGATCTCATCAAGATCTACAACTTTCATGTTTTGAGTTTTTCCAAATTCGGCTTCCTCTTCGATCTACACGCATTTTTCCCTCCAGCCATTCACAGCAGGCCACGTGGCGCCCTCTGATTGCGCCACGCGGCCCGCTGCCCTTCGCCTCGTCCGTCCGCGTCCTCCACCGTTGGATCGCGCTTCAGATCCAACGGTCCAGGCCCTTCCACGCTCTTAACCACCTCCCAGCCACCCGATCCGCTCCACACTTCATCTCCACCGTCCCTTAGCGCCGCGCTCTCAACAAGCCACGTGGCGGCATCCACGCCGCTCGATCGCGCCCCCGATCCTCTCATCACAGCCGCCCATCTTCCAGCGAGTCTCGACCCTCAGATCAACTCCACCCTTTCATCTGAACCATCCGCTCGCGCCTCGCCACAACGCGCCACGTGGCGCTCTCATAACCCCTCATCTGGGCATCCCAGATCTAATCCTAACCGCTCGCTACGCGCTGATCTCCACCGTTGGATCACAAGATCCAACGGTGGAGACTTCGTCTCCTACCTCGGGTACCCCCTCTCTCCCACGATCTCTGCCTTGCGGGAGGGGCACCCCCTTCCTATTCTTGGAAGCGCTCCCTCCACCCTCGCCGGCCGCTGACCTCCCCACGACACACCCCACTCATCCCTCTCCCTCGCCAGCTCCCTCAAACACCACCATCTCCGCCACACTCGCCCCACGACAGCCACCAACTTCGCCACTCACCCATTCCAGCCGTCACCTTCATCCTTTAAATACCCCCTCTCCGGCCACATTCATCCCCATCCGCCACTCCAGAGAGATCCCTCGAGCTCCAAGCTTCCTATTGGTGACAGAAATTGGTTGAATTGTCGAGCGAAGACAGAGATCCAACTCCGGCGAGATCCACGGCCGCCACCGCCGTGCCGCAGCCTCCCTCGAGCCGCTGCCTGAGCTCGGGACCCTACCGATCCCTCGAGCGACGACCCTGGAACTCCCAGCAGAGCTCCAATTCCCAGGTAACTCTCCCATCCGTTCTCCGATCTTCTTCTTCTTTTTCTTGCTTTTTCTCTGCTTTTATTCGCTGTCATTGATCACCCTCGCACCTTCCAATCACCTCGGCGAGTTTCGCGTCGAAGCTCCGATCATCGCAGCACCATCCGCACATTCCGACGACGCATACCACCTTCCTCCGACGAGCAGCTCCGCCATTTGGCCGGAGCTTACTCACCAGACCATCGCACTCCACCGTAGGCCTCGCCGCTCACTCACCTCACCTCCACGAACACCTGCACGCCTCGGCTATACGTCTAAACCCTTGCAGGCGCTAAAATCTTCATTGGACGGAGCCTCGCCGGAGCTCCCTTCGAGCTTCATCGACGCTGAGCTTCAGCACATCGCCAAGGATCTTGAGGCCACCGGAGGCTCCGCCGTGCACTCCCGTTTCTTCCGAGCTATTTGGAAGCTCGAGACGTCCTTCATCGACGCCTGGCGATCAAGGCGGAGCTAGGCGACCTTCACCGGAGCACAGCCTTCTCCTCCGCAGGCGGCGGAGGACCATTCGAAGACGACGCAGCAGCAGCCGTTCGATCATCCGATCGAACGATCCTCGTCCCGCCACGTATTCCATCAACGCGACCTTCCTCGACCGTTCATCGCACTTCTGATCCGACGCCTCGCAAGTCGCCACGTGCCTTCATCGACATCCCTTGGATCATCTTGATCCAAGGGCCTTCAGGCTGCCACGTAGACGCATCCGAGCCTCGGCATCCAAGCCTAGGCTCGGGTAACCCGAAGCTGCATCGAGGCTAGACCGAACCTCCAGAAGACCCGAGCCTCGCTCCGAGCCTCCGACGGCCTCCGAACCTAGGTTCCCTCACGTGAGGAGCACGTGCGACCTGGGTTATTTGCACCGACGCCCCTGGAGCTTTCCAAAATTGCGAAGAGGTCCCTGTGAAGCAGACATCACGTGAGGAGCACGTGTTTCGTGGAGAAATTGCATAGAAGTCCTGCATATTATTGGTAATTGCATTTTAGTCCCTGTCAGCATGTTTACTTATTGAAATTTTATTTTCCAGTATTGCATTTACACCCTTGTGTTTGCACGTGTCCCTAGAGTGCATTTTTCATCATTTTGAAGTTCTAAAAATTGCATGTTGTTGAGAATTTTGTCCTCTACCTGTTAGTACACGTGTCTAATTTTTGTTGGCTTAATTGAATTATTAATGAATTAATTGGTTCATTTGTGACATATTTTGCCCAGTGATGCCTTTTGATTTTTAATTAATTATCCGTGCCTTCAAAAATCACCAAAAATTCACAGTATCTTAAGGACATTATTTTCAACACACCATAAAAATTTCATAGCATTTGCACGCATATCGAGGCCTGAATAAATAGTTTAGTGATTTTCTTGAATTAATTTTAATTAATTCATTTCACAATAAATTTAAGTTCTGTTAATTTTCCTAGGTCCCTGATCATTAGACCCTCCTAGGATAATTTTAGTTCTTGGAAAAATTGTGATTTGATATTTATTAAAAATGAAACACTGAAAATCACTCTGACTGTTTAGTTAATTCACAGAAAATTTATTTTGAGTCGAAAAATTCCAAAAAAATTAGTGTAGGTCATTTTCATCATAAATAATCTTCTGGCCAATTTTCATTATTTTTGGACTTCGTTTGACACATCAATTAAATTTGACTTTAAATTGGCTAAGACTTGTCTGCATATGTCTGCATAAGAAATAAAAATTACCAAAAAAATTTTGACCCTCGAATATCAACACTTGAAAATTGTTGTAATCCACCTAAGGAGACAGTTGCCTCCCTGAGATCGACCTTGGACTCCACCAAGTAAAAAAATATCACCGCTTAAAATTGACCAAAATCTGAGTTAAGTGGTTTTTGATCAACCTCTCGTATCCGACTGCAACGAACACTTACAATTAATTTGGACCATTAATTTGCCCGAATTATCTAAGGGTGCGGGGAGCGATATCAGACATCAGAACTGAAATAGGATGTGAAAGCAAAAGCACTACCTGAGGTGCTAGCAGTGGCAGAAGTACTGGCTGAAGCTGAAGCAGCAATATCTGAAGGGCCTCCTGGAGAATCTGTAGAAACAGGAGGCATAATGTCTCGTAATCTCGCAACAAGCTCCTCAAACCTTTGATCCAAAGCAGACGCGGACGGAGATGCAACATGTTCGGCTACTCATGCCGAGGCTGGAAATCCATGCTTAGAATAACAAGTATCCTCAGCATGGCATGTCCGATGACAAAAGGTGTGTGGCTGACGAAAACGACCACGTCTCCCACGAGGTTCACGGCCACGGAATGAAGAAGAACGACCTCTCCCTCTGGAGGAGCCATCGCTGAGGGTGGTGGAGTAGAAGCACTGGATGAGACAGAGATGTGGCTAAGCCTCCGATAGACGTCCTCCATAGGAGGAATGGTAGCATCGGCAAGTATCTGTGATCGTGCAGCCTCATATTCAAGATCAAGAGCTGCAAGCAGGACTCCCACCATGGTCACATTCCTAAATGTCTTCTGCTCAGGGGTGCCGCAAGCAGCCTCATTCCGCACCTGTGAATATGTGGCGGTCAGTATATCCCACATCGCCTTAGCGGTGAGCTGATGGAGGACATCATTGGCAATCTCCATCGACAACGTGCCTGACAACCAAACCTTTGCATATGAATCATCAGCCTCCCAGGAGGCATAGATCCCAGTCTTCTCTGCCGGCTCTTCCTCGGTAAGAATATGCTTCTTACCATTCGACTTCATGAGACTCATGAACTGCATCACCCAGAGCTCATAGTTCGTCCCATCCATCTTGACTATTGACGTTGGACCTTTGAATGCACCTATGGAGGGCATATCGACTTTGTTTTCTGACATGTCGCCGAAGACGAAGAACTAGGGTTTGTAGATGAGAAACAAGTGTCTACATAAACATGATAGGATTTGAGTGCATATGTAGACTTTATGCACCCAAATCCATTGAGATAACGGAGAAGACGGTTGCAGTAAAGACCGGGAAGGGCGGAACCGAAGGGTGAACGGCAGTTAGAGGGGGCCCACCGAGAGGGGCTGCGCCGGCGGGAGGTAGGGTCGGCTAGAGAGGGCCCAACGGGGGTGGGGGGAAGGCCCGGTGATGGAAGAGAGGGCCGAGCGATTGGAGGGAAGGGGCGATCCGGGGCAGCGGAGCGGGGCGAGATCCGGCGCGGCGGGGCGGAGACAGAGAGGGAGGGGCAGCGGCTGTGGAGGGATAATAGGGGTAGGGTTAGGGTTTTGGCTCTGATACCATGTTGGTAGAAAGAGTTGCTGTATTATTCCAAAGAACCCTTGGCTCTCTTATATAGAGGAAAGCCTATGGGTAAATTACATAATAGCAACTACGGAAATAAAAATTGATAAATAGTACACCGACTACATAAATATCTCTACATATATGTGCATAAAAACTCATTGAATCACATATCACTTTTGTAGCTCAAACATGCCCTAGACCTCATCGTATAGAGAAGTTAGGGTTATGGTTAACCACAAACTAAAGTAAAAAACAAAAATACCCTCAAAGGGTAGCAGTAAAGTCCTAACTTCAATGGCCACATCCTAGCACTCTCTCCCTTAAGATAGAACATAAATCCATCATGTTCATTATACAACACAAACTCTTTGGAGTGCCTTGGAGAACGTGTTCTTTGTCTAATATGCAAAAGAAACACCAAACATCTAGAGATGGCCCAACTAAATGCGATCTCCAATGAAGTGACAAGTCTAAACATGCTTAGTGCGCTCGCGAAATAGGAGATTGCTTGTATGCATAATTTCAGTGTTGTTACACCCCAGGATTTTAAATATCGTGTTATATCGTTGATATATCGGTATCGAGAGGTTAGGGATTTCAATATTGCACAGTAGTTTGGCATGAAAGCAATAGTAATTTGGAGTATCGGTCTGTCATGTCGTGGATGGGCAGTAGAAGTCCGAGACGATCCCATGTAAAGAACTCCATGTTGATGTCAGGGGTAGACACCCAAGGATCGAGGATAGGCACCCGATGTAGTGGTCGTCCTCTATGTAGATCTCGAGAGTTGGGGATAGGCACCCCATGATCAAGACTTGGGGACATGCACCCAATGATCGAGGATAGACATCAGATGCAGAGATTTCTTTTGTCGAGGAAAAACGAGTAGAAGATAATGTATGCAGATAAAAATCCAGTAGATACATCTCAAGTAGAAGAATAGGTTGCCCTGCTCTTACTCTCCCTTTCTCCCATACTTGACTAAATAAGAACATAGATCTCAAGTTGGGAGAAAAAAATAAAACATGCATTTTTTGTGCTCCTTTTTTACACAAATCATCCTTCTCTCTTTTTTGTAGGTGTTTCCCTTCTCCAATTTTTTTTCATATAACTTTTTTTAGTACGGTAATCTCTTTTTTTCCACAAAAAACTCATGGCCAAAATTGGCTCAAAATATGGTAGCTCCCTCTCTTTCTTCTTTCCCATCGGCTTGTTTTTGTTCTTATGGGCTTACAGCCTAATTGGGCTTATGAAACTGGCCCCATTTTTTTGAATCAATGAGGCCTAATTGGTTATAAAGAAAATACAACACCACCCCTCTCTCTCTTCTTCCAATCGAACTCTCTCCCCTCATTTTTATTTTATTCCCCTCTTTTTTATAAAAAATCAAAGGAGTATCGGGTCCGCTAGAAAATACACATATGTAGGGTTCCCTTCATGGAACCCATCCCTATTGCCTCGAACTCTTGGAGGTAGTGCCGCTTGGAACCATCGAAGGTAGTTGTAGCTTGCGAGATTGGGGGACGCCGGTGCTTCTTGCATGTTGGAATTGAGTAACAAAGCACCTGGCGGTGGGAGGTGCGACACCTGAAGGATTGGATAGGACAACTGCACTGCCTAGAAGTGTGTCGTTTGTTGTGTTGAGGCAGATCGTATGGGGTTGCAACGCCTCTTCTTCTTCCCTCTTCGAGAATTGCATATGGGTACCAGGATGATCAGAGATGCTCATGTGCGGTCGGCGGCGCCTGGAGAGGAGGGAGCGGTCAAGAGCTTTTTTGGTGGCGATTGGGGACGAGATTGCGTCGGAGATATCGTCTGGAGGGTGTGCTTATCCCCCTCTCTCGATGTTGATTTTCGATAAATCGAGCAGTACGTGCAATTCAGATTGCTATCACAAAATAGGGTTGGATGTGCTCTTGAACTTGGATGGACAGAGACTAAGTACGGGCATGGATGGCATGAAGTTTAAACTGGACACGAAACATGATGTGTCTGGGAGGTCATGCGTGTCCTGGATCGGAAGATTGGCGTTGAAACAACCAATCAGAACGGAGTTGTCGATGACAACAGAGAATTAGGGTTTCAAGAAACCCTAGAACTAAATCTAGAAGTTGAACAAATCAATGAACATGAACAGATCTCAAACAGGAATATAATCAATTGTAAATCTTCACGAACAAATCCCGAAAATCGAACATGCTCTGATACCATATTAAAATATAGAAAAATGGAAGCAAATAATCATAACAAGAAATCAAACATAAACATCTTGGGATTTACGTGGAACCCTACTCCATAAGGTGCAAGATGAAACCACAAGAGAAGGCCTCAAAGGATCGGATATTCCATTGAATCTTCTCAATGAGTACGGGGGGTTTGGGGCTTCTTATATAGCCCAACAGACAGACCAGATTCCCACTTACAGATGATATGGGACTAAACATGAGTTGGAGTTTGGATCTTGGAGATATCCCATTACCCCTATGTTACATACTCCAACATCGCCTTTACTGGTGATGACTCGAAGGGCATTATGGAGGTGAAGAAATAATGGACATATCAATTCGTGATCAAGGACCTTAGACCACGACAATACTTCCTTGAGATTGAGATTGTGCATTCTAAACAAGGTCACCTCTCAAAGGCAACTACAAGAGACGGTTATGTTGGGATCTAATCTAATTTGGATTCTCATGGATCCTAATACATATATCTACGAGCATAGGGAGATTAGAGACATAAGCCTATATATATGGTTGGTTGGGAAACTACTATATTTGACCATTACTAGACAAGATATCTCGCTTACAATTAGAAAGCTCAGTTAGTCCACGGATTGTTCTCATTCCCATTTTGATGCATGCATGACGATCTAGAGTTACATCAAGTCGTTGAAGGATATTGGTGTCCACCAAGAAAACCACTCTCGACTTCATCACCTATTCCGATGCTAAGTATGGAGTAAGCTTACTGAATAGGAAGTCCAGTACCTTAATAACAAGTATCCATCATACAGTTGCATCCAATAATTCTTGCCTCAAAAGGAGCATCAACCAGAGACCACATACCACGAGAAGTAAGAGCCGGCATCTATATATGACTCATGATTTTGAAGGTGGAGAGGGAAGATATAGGGTTCAAGAGAGAAGAAAACACATTGATTGCATGAAATATTGGGAGGGAATGCATAAAGAATGTGTATAGGGAAGGGTGAAAGAATAATCCTAGCCACATAAGGAAGAAGAAATTGGGTTCAGTACTAGAAATAGGGAAAGAGAAAGAGAAAAGACCAATAAGTGGGGAGATCAAAGTCGAGGACTAACCAATTACTCATCCTTCATTCTATATTCTAAAAATAAGGACTAATCCCCATTTTCTAAAGGAGTTTACATGGTGGTTGCATGATTAAAAGATGCAACCCTATGAACCAAGAGGGCTAGGAGCCCATCTCTTATCCAATCATACAAATCCAATAATCATTGCTTCAAAAGGAGCACCAATCAGATACAAAATGCCAAAAGATGTAAGAGCGAACATCTAAATTCAGCCCATTTTTGGAGAGGGAAGAAATAAGATTGAAGAGAGACGAAAGTGCATTGATTACGTGAAATATTGGGAGGGAATGCAATCGGTGTGGCGAAGGGTAGAAAAAGAATCCTAACCACATGAAGAAATGGGGTTGAGTGTTGGAACTAGGGTCAGAGAAAGAGAAAGATCAATGGGGGATCAAAGTCAAGGACTAACCAATACCTATTCTATATTATGAAAATCAAGATTAATTAACCCCCTTTTAAAAGAGTTTGAACGGTGGTTACATGATGAAAAGATGCAACCCTATGAACCAAGGACTCCCTAGGATGATTTTTTAGTCAAAAAAGGGAAAATATGCTATGGTGGTCCGCCACAAATATTTTTAAAAAGGGGGAGATACAGGATTACCTTACAAAAGACAAGACTCGAGACTTTTGGCATGAAACAAAACATTTTCAAAATAAAAGCGATTTGCCTCAAAGATAACACCATTTTGCTCCAACCAGATCGCTCGAATGACTGCTACTAGAAGGACCTCATTTGGTGTGCATCACCTAACGGTGAAAGGAGCCAGATGAGTGAGCAGGAGCTGAGGACAGGTCCACAAGAGGGACCTTCGACCATGGCTTTCTTTCCTCCAACCTCGGCGACATCGGGCAACCCACCCCCACACCTGGTGGATGAGCCTTCCTCGAAGTGGACAGGGAGTTCCGTGTGACCCTCCACTGCAACCTCCATCATCGACATTCGGTCGGGTGCGTGAAGCGGATCCACCTGCAACTTGGGTCCGATAATTTCGGGTGCACGAAGTGGATCCATCTGCAACTCAGATACATGATACACGTTTGCGTGTAGGGGATCTATAAGCAGCTCCGCAAGGAGTTGCACTGGGGTGTGAACGCACTCCAACTCTGTTCATTGTGAGAGCTCAAACAAGCAATAATCGGCTCGTTTTCGAAAGGCCTCTAAAGCTTGACAATAATGGTTCGGCTAGGGGATCTATAAACGACTCTGGCAAGGAGCTGCACTGGTGTCGAAACGCACTCCAACTATGTTCATTGCGAGAGCTCAAACAAGCAATAATCAGGTCGGTTTCAAAAATCCTCTAAAGCTTCATAATAATAGTTCGGCTCCTTCGTCTCCTCACTCCTTAGAGGCGTCCTCTTCTCGAAGGGCTTGAGCAAAACCCTAGGACCTTCCAAAAAAGTCAGTTATGAAACATCTTCAAAATTATAAGGATCATGCAGTAACCATGGAACTAAGCTTTCCTTATCATTACATTTTTTAATTTGTTTGAAATTGAAACTTCGAAAGCACCTCATCAATCCTCGTTGGAACATCCACTTCCCACTATGTTTTGTTTGTGACCATAGCGATGTTGCTACCCATCCTTGACGAGCTCACGACAAAATCACTAGGGGAGTTTGGGAACAATTGTTGAACCAAGATATAGAAGCATATCAGATCAACAAAGAGTGGGAAGATCGCCACCAACGAGATGATGTTCAATCCATGAACAATCTTCAAAGTAAATTCCATATTAGTTCTCGACATCCAATTATCTGAAACAATTATGTGACATCACCAAACTATCTAAGAGCTGATCTCAAAGCCTCTCCACCCTTCGGGATAGGAATGACACCCCAAAATGCAGACCATCAGCTTAGGGGCATCCCTCGACACGCCATCAGTAAACCACAGTAGTTTCCAGTTAACTCCTCCCTTCATGTTCTTGGAAAGGACCTCCACCTCCGATCGCATCAGGCCTTTACCATAGGCCAAGCCTTTATCCACAAGACATACATTCCCTGAAAACGGGCCTCTCAAAGATCATTCCAACTCCATCTTTAGCCTCTTCAGATCCCAGTCAGGTCCAGATCAAAGCCCCATTAAAATTATGTCACGCAAGGAACCCTTGGTGATCGGCTTTCCTCCTACCACCATCGCAAAAGTGTGGCTCGGTAAAGCATTCTGATCAGGCAAAGGTGATGGATTATTTTAGGAGTCTGTAATAGTTGGGTAATTGGAACTCTCCAAGATACAATTATCCCCCGCCCCACTCTTGTTTAGTCCTACATCTGGTATTTGTGGGATTTTGGTCTGTCTGTGGGGGTATATAAGAAGCCTCGCAACCTCTGTACTCATTGAAAAATTCTAATATAAGATCCGGACCTTTGAGGCCTTTTCCCATGGTTTCCTTATGGAGTAGGGTTCCACGCAAATCAAGATGTTTATGGTTGATCCTTGATTATCGATTTTGCTTCCACGTTTACATTTCAACATGGTATCAGAACAATTTGATTTTGTGATTCTATTTTTCAAGTTTCGATTCTTGGTTTATTCTTTTTTTTATGGAAAAAAGGGCGATCCCCAAAATGGGAGTCACCGCAATTCTTAGTTTATTCTTGAAGGTTCTTTATATTCATGTTCAAGATTTGTTAGAGTTCGATAAATTTTTTGTTCTAGGGTTCTTTATAGTACCCTAATTCTATAAAACCACGTCGTTCTCCAGGTAGCGCAAAAGTGTGCATCTTCAGGCCTTCAGATCATCGTTCTCGAAGAGGAAAGATTGAAGTATCTACAAGACAAACCTATCTTGCAGGCGAAACCCATCGACCAGAAAGTGACTCATCTTCAATCAAGCCGAGCATCATCGATAAGGAAACCCTCCTCACGATGGCACATCACCCTTACCTCCACCTCTAGGCAGTGCCCCAACATATCTCCAGGATCCCAAAGGTCGGCTCAAAGAAATCCGAGAAGAAGAAAATCTGAAACCCCAAAGATCAACTCATCTCACGTACTCCAGACTATCCTCGAGCGCAACATCCAGATCCCCTTGCAAGCCTTCCGTGCGACACCAACCACCAAGGTTGCAACTTCTTGAAGATATCGGATGAAGGCCGCCAGGAGAACATCGACCCGCCAACGGTCCCCAAGCACGTACGCCAGTGTTTCAAATTTCGCTGAAATTTCGATTTCGACACTCAACCGAAACCGAAATCGAAAACTCAATATGGACCATTCCTTCACAAATCTAGGCCGAAATTGGAGAAATTTCGTTGAAATGTCAAAATTATTTTGTTTTTTCGCCATCTCGAAACGAAATCGAAATCGAGATTTAAAACCTTGACGCACACACAACAACACCCATCTCCCTCCAAGCCATAGTGCATCACATTTTCCAGGCAACGGTAGCACCATAGCAGCAATGGCTGCACAAGAAGTTGATAGCAACATGTGTACGATGGGTTCTTCGACCCCTAGTCCCCTTTTATGATGGGTTCTCTCATGTGTCAATAGAAGAGGAGGTCAGATAACTTCTCTTCTGATGGGCTTCTAGATTCTTTTTTAATTTTTTTATGATTAGGCCCAACGGGCCATTGTGACTTGTTGTTGTAATCTTTAAAAGAGAGAGAGAGGGAGAGACAAAAAAATAGGCCCAAAGGTGGCATGCGGTTGAAAAGGAAAAACCTGAAATGAAGCAGATGTTTTGGGCCCATTTGGGCTGACTTGATGTGATAAAAAAGGAGGGTTCCTTGACTTTTCCGAAGAAAAGGGGGTTAATGTATTGAGCCCAAGTAGGTCGCGTTTTTTGGAAGAAAAAACGAGAGAATTTTTTGAGAAAAAAGGCTATCGTACAGAAAAAGCCGCACAGGAAAAAGAGAGTATAATCGAGAGAAAAAAAGGAAACAGCTATAAAAAGAGAATGATTTATGCAAAAAAGCACAAAAAAAGAAAAAAAATGCAAGTTGTGTTTTGGTTTCTCCCAACTTGTAATCCATACTCTTGTTCTATTAAGTATGGGAGAAGAGAGAAGTTAAATAGGGCATGTATTCCTCTTCTTGAGATGTATCTATAGGATTTCTACTGCCTATGACAGACCGACACTCTAGACTATTACTGCTATCAGTCGTCTTCATCGAGCATCGACTACTTCATCGGGGTGTCTATCCCCGACTACCACTCCGCACTGGACTTTCTTCCTTCACAATGACTCTACTCCAGGTACAACTTGGTTGTCGCAACGACTACTACAAACACAATTGATGTTCTTTCCAGGTAACATGAGCATTGTAGATCTATCTACGAGCGAGGTCTTCTACCAACAATGGTTACTTCAAACGAGGCATCTCTACCCCCATTCGAGCAGGGTGTCTCTATCATTGTCTCTCTCAAATGTATCTAGTGAAGATATGTTGTATATTTTCTTTTATTGCAAGATGCAACTTTCTGAACTTCGGCTTGAGGGAGTGTGGGAGTCTGTTTGGCAATTAATGGTGGCAGTAGCATATGTAAAAGGTCTAAGAATATAAAAGATTAATCCAAGGACTGACCTTCACTCATCATATAAAAGATAGGTGAACATGGTGGGCGAGGATCATCATATCACAGGAAAGTGATTTGACTTATGTTGCAACATATGCATTGGATAGAGGTTGGCAAAAATGAGAGGAGCGGAGTGGGAGAGGTTGTGGAATGGGATTGAGCAACTCCATTGGGAGGTGCGGAAGGGGGTTCTTTCATGGAGGAGAGCTACCACTCAGGCAACGTGAGGTGCATCGAGGGCCACCAAACAGAGTGAGGGAAGGGAAGAGGAGGGCTGGTCGGTAGTGTCGCACCATAAGCGGGGTAAGCATTGTTAACGATGTGGTCTCCACAGTCACTTAACATACGGTTGCCATTTAGCTCCGCGTTGTTTAATTTGTGGAAATTTGGGGCACTGGTAAACGAGTTGTCAGTCAGAAGAGAAGGGCTGAGTACTGATATTTTCGTGGGGTGAGGTCGGGCGAAAAGCTTCGCATGTATGCGATGGCGGTCAAAGAAGGTGCATCATAGAGTTATATCATTGTTGAGTGCTTGGATGAGAAAAAGTCTACTAATTGGGCACAGGGACTCGCGGTTCAAGGAAATCGTCGTGGTTCAGGAGCAGATCAAGGAGGCGTACGGAGGGTTTTTTTCAAGAGATCTGGTCTCGTTGGACTCCAACCATTGTTGCGCAAGGGGGCTATTGAAGTTTGAAGCTCAAATGTTGCTTCAAGAGCAAGGTGTCGATATCTATTGGTGTTTTCTGTGATTTGCGAACGGTGGGATCAGGAGAATCTGCGAGTGGGTGGTACGTGTCGCCGGCATACCCTTTCTATCACGCTATGCGGTTGTCCTGGACTAACCTTGATTCACTTCGGTCGGGTCATACGAATCTTGTCGGACGATTGCTCGCCGAGGTCCGACCATGGGGACACTATTGTGATGCTTGAAGGGAGGTTTCTGATCCCCTTCGATACTTGCTCTTTCAATGTGGGCAGAGCCTCTTTCAGCTTGAAGGTCGAGGTGATGGCGCCTCCGGCCTCGCCGCCGGCGACCTTTCCTATGACCCCTTGTTCTCCGTGCCTTTTGAGAAAGCGCCTTCATTGCATACTTTAATGGGGGAGCCAATCGTTCAATTGCGGAAGATTATTCAAATGTACGCGATGGTATTTACGTTGATCCTCGTAGTGAGGATGCCAACCGTTGTCCTTCCGAGGAAGGTATTAGCATTCCATCTCCCCAGTATTAGTGCGAGCCGTTGGCGCTTCAGGACACCGGTTTGGGAAATGTCGCTGACTTCGAAGGTAGGGTGGATTTTTCTTCATATATTAAAGGCCCTCCCACTCGGCTGGAGAACCTGAACCCGATTATCGAGGACTTTGTTATCGGGCCTTCTGAATCAAATGATGTGATCCCTCCCCTTGGGTCGATTATTGTGCAGCCTCTGTCTGACTCCCCATTAGGTCCTTCCGTGGACTTGTTGATTTCCCTTGGGGAGTGCAATTTTTCGGAGGTGTATTCGAGACGGAAAGGCTCAGACCGATCTTCAGCTACTCATTCTTCGACACCCGACTAGGAGGATGCACAGATCTCTTCGGTGGATGGACTACTGCTCCTATGACGACCTAGGGTGAGAACCCCAACATTGAGGCTCAACCACTGGCGCTCCAGGCGGGAGACCCCCTTCCAACATCGACACTCTCCAATTCGACATGCTCCACCTCGGGCGTCACCCGAAGACATAAGCGCTACAGGCCTCGAAGATATCAAGCAAGAGGAGTGGTCGAACCTAGCCAACCTCTTACTTCAAAGCCATAGTGGCACTGGCGGCAGGTGATTCGAGAATCTCAGGTACTCAGCAGGTTCCTAAACGAAAGTCCTAAGTTGGAACGTAAGTCTGGGTGACCCAAAAAAGCGACGGCTCATTGGGACCCGCTTCTTGAAGTGGTGCTACAATGTTGTCCTTTTGTAGGAGACTAAGCTCAGCTCGTGTCCTACCTCCTTGTAGAACTCCCTTAGGAGCAGTCAATATTCACAAAAGCGACCTATGCGACCGCGGCACTTTACCGCACCGCTTTCATGAAGCCCCTAGTTATGCGCCCATGACGCTTATACAGGCCGCATATGCCCTCTGTTAGCCTGTGTTTTTTATGTGATTTTTTATGTGATTTTTTTATATGCGATTTTCTAAGCCACTTATTTCATGTTACTGTTCTGAAAGGTGTCAGATGTGTGTATGAAATGTGTGTTATGCAACGTTTTTTTATTTGTGCCATAGTTTTTATTGTATGATTTGTGTCACTTATCAGAATTTGTTCATGTGACATAATTTAGATAACATTACACCCTCATTTTACCATTATTCCTTGTTTTTGTATGTATGTCAACCAAGTATTCCATTACCATTTAAATCCATCATCGAACTCGAAGTAGTCGTACTATGAGATTGGAGTAAACATGAAGGAAGAAAAGGAATAATGTACCAATAATTTAACAAATTAATTTAGTCAACTAATAGTAATTTTGAATGCAATATATAGGTATATGTAGAGTTTGGTACTTTTAATGGAGAATTAGTAATAAACATAACGATGGAGAAAATGACATTATAATTCAACAATAAAGGCATTTATACAAATATATATTCACATGCATTGGTATACAAGTTGCAACAAAAGTCAGCCCACTTAATTTATTATTAAGAAGCACATCATACCATCGTATCATGAATTTAGTAGACATACAGAGTCACAAGTCTCACCTCCACATATTGGAGTTAACCATTAGCAGGGTACTAAACCTCGTCAAATTTCGCCAAACTTTCGGTTTCGATGGACTCGGTATATCAAAATCCATATACATGTTGATTTCTTGGATTTCGACCGAAATCTCACGAAATATCGCCGATATTTCGGGTCATCTCGCCATCTCGCCCAAAAAAGTGAATCTTGTATTAAAAAATTCGTATGTTGTCGAGATAGACCGAAATGTCGGTCAAAATTTCCCCATTTCGATAGACACTCGGCTCCTTTGGTTCTCCAAGCTTCTCCAAGTCCGTGTTTCACCCTTTTCATCAACGTAAGACAAAAGTGATCAAATCTTCATAAATTTCTTCAATTTTTTTAGGTTTTTGTTCCTAAGATGTTCTCTCTTAGTGTGGTGTTTTTTTAATATTTTGAATATGTAACTTGATTTTTAGAGACCAAAATTAGGGATTTTGTATTTTAGTGCACAATAATGATGTGTTCTGAATGTATTTACTTGAATCTCATGTATAACGTACAGTAAAGCGTACTTTGAAAATAATTTGTGAGATCTATGGAAGAGAAAATTGGGGCTTTTATGTTTAATGTGGAATCATGATGAGTTCTTCAAGGATAAACTCGGATCTTAAGTTTTGGACGTAGAAAACATGTTTCGGATTTTTTTTAGTAAATGAAATATTAAAATAGAGCAATTCCGAAAATCAAACCTTATATCTATACGTTATTTTACATATTTTGTATCTCTTAGGTGATTTTTCTCGAAAATAGTTTCCTAAATGTTAGATCTAAGACCCTGATGTAAAGATGTAAGTTGTTTTTTGGTGAAAATCTGAATATTAAGAGTATACTTTCAATTTCAAACACCAATATTTTATGACATTGTGAATATTAGGTATTAGAAAAATTAAATATATTAATTCCGAAAATTAAAACATAAAATAATAAGCTAATTCGTAATTGTTCGCATTGTATGGCTCGTGAATGATTGTTCTTCAATTTTCTCGTAGGTTTCGGTGATCATCATAATGGCACATTCTGGATCAGGATCTGACAGTTCTGAGGATCAGAGGGGGGTTTTTAGTGGGGACATTGGTTGGAGGTATGCCTCCGCTCCTAATGGCAACAAAGCGAAACCACAATGAAATTTCTGTGGAAAGAAGTTGGGAGGAGGGGAGATCACGAGGATGAAGCAACATCTTGTTGGCAACAACAAAAATGTTGCCAAGTGCATGCAGCGTCCCAAAGATGTGAGGGACAAGGTGAAGGTCAACTTGGAAGGGAAGAAGGACAGGGAAACAGAGAGGGCAAGGAGGGATGAACAATTTAAAGAGTTCATGTTTGACAAAGAATTCAACGTCCTCTCAGATTTAGATGGAGATGACTTTGTCTACCCAGTTGACATTCAGACTACAGCTGAGAGGAGGGCTTATAGGAGGGCAACAAAAGAATCAATGAGGAGCGAGTTCAAGATGAGAGAACTCGGTAGTGCATGAGGCAGCTTCTATGGTGCAGCTAGCAGTGGGACTGGTTCTGGAGGTGCACCAGTACCACCACCACCCACCAAAAAATACAAGGGGAAGGGAATTGAGCCCTTCTTGACGAAGAGCGGATCCATGCAATACAAACCAAGCAAGGATCCGAGGCAGAAGACGGTGAAGGGCATGTTCAACAATGCATGGGAGAGGGTGGGAAAGGCCATCAACAAGCTCTTCCTTGGGGAGAGCATTCCTGCCAACGTTGATAGTGGGTCATTCCTTCAATATGCCATTGATGAGATCGCTGCAGCAGGAACGAGAGTGAAGGCTCCCACATCCTACGAGATAATGAACAAGTATCTTGGGATGGAGGAGGAGATGAATGAGTACATCACCGAGCTGAGGAGAAAATGACCAGAGTATGGGGAGACGTTGATGTGCGATGGGTGGACGAGCTACACGAGGAAGCATATCATCAACTTCCTTATTTATTGCGATGGAAAGACAGTTTTTTTGAAATATGTTGATGCATCCGAACATGTAAAGGACCACAAGTACCTGCTGAAGTTGATGAAGGACATCATCAAAGATGTTGGGAAAGAGAACATTGTTCAGATTGTCATGGACAATGGCAGCAACTTCAAGAAAGCAGGTGAAACAATCATGAAGTCCAGTAGCTACAGCATTTTTTGGACACCGTGTGCTGCACATTGTATTGATTTAAATCTAAAGGACTTCAGCAAGAGGAAGCTCGTCTCAAGGGTGGTGGAGCAAGCACGGACGATCACCACATTCATTTACAACCACTCCAAAGTGTTGGCGTTGATGAGGCAGGCATGCAATGGTGAGTTGGTGAGGCCTGACATCACACACTTTGCAATCAATTTTATAGCGTTGCATAGCCTAAAACAACATAAGCCAGGGTTGAAAACCATGTGTTACCAAGGTGAATGGTTCGAGATACCTGAAGCTCGAACTGAAGGAGGATAAAAAGTGGAGACATTGATCAATGATCTCCCCTTTTCGGATGACGTGGGTCGGGTCACGAAGATCAATGATCTGATTGTTTCTGCATTGCGGATCGTAGACGACAATAAGAAGCCCACCATGGGAGTGATCTACGAGGCAATACGATGCATGAGAGAGAAGGCCAGAGAAGTAGTTGGAAAAGGATTCAAGCATGGTTGGACATCATAGACGAGCGATGGTCCAAGATGCTCTCACATCCTCTTCACAAGGCTGGTATGTAATGTAAATTATGTAATAACCTAATTTATTTTTCATTTTTTTATATCACTTTAGAATCTGAGAATTGTGCTTGTTTGTGTCCAGCTTATTACTTCAATCCTAAGTACTGTTATAAGAATGGACTTGGTACAAATGCTGACCTTCTAGCAAATGTACAAATCGTGGTGGAGAAGCTCGTCAAGGACGAGAAGGCACAAACCTTGTGCATGAACGAGGTATCTTGATTTTGGAGCTAGATTGGGACTGAGATTGACAAAATATTCTTTAAGAGTATTATGTAACAATTTATGACTTCAACCTATGTGCAGGTGAAGTACTTCAGGGATGCCTTGTACTCCTTTGGTAGAATTACTGCAGTAAGTGGACGGGGCAGTACTCTTCCTGGTAAGGACAAAGACAAAAAAGTACATTGAATGTGTAGTGATGTATTACTACTATTGATTTATCTCCACTTGATTTTTTCGCATCCGAATGGTGGTTACAGTACGGGATGGAGGCTCCCACCTACGAAACGTGGCAGCGAAAGTGTTGTCTCAAACCGCATCTACTAGTGAGAGGAACCGGAGCACATTCAACTTGATACATTCAAAGAGACGGAACAAGTTGGGAGAACAGAGGCTCCATGATTTTGTCTATGTGAACTACAACTTGAGGTTGAAGATGAAACATGCAAGGGAGGGTCAGGACAAAGAAGACTATACAAACCCTATTGATCTTGCATACATTTTCAAGATGCACGATAACGATGCTGATGAAGATGTTCTCCAGAGGTGGATGGATTCCAATGGTGCTCTAGTACTCGATCAACCAAGTGGAAGACCAAATGAGAATATAAGCCAGCAAATGGGAGCAGATATAGGTGACTATCTGCAAAATCCGGGCAGATTACAGACCCTCTTAGAGGGTTGGAGGCCGAGGTTGATGCAACTGTTGATGAAATTCTCTCCACTACCTCCAAAACCAAATCCAAGTCAAAGGATGACAGTGGAGATGATGATGATGACGATGATGATGATGATGTTGGCGATCGTAATGGATCTGGTGATCGTGGGAAACATACTCAGGTGGGTCAGGAGGGGGTAGTTGTGGACCACAAGGTACAAGATTTGAGGAAGGGCTCCACGCAGGGCGTGAATATATGGAGTGACAGAGGAACACACATGAACAGTTTGTTCGAAGTCCGAGTCCAGGACCAGTACGGTCGTGGCCATCATCCAACCGACAGCTACATGGACGATTTGATATCATCTGTAGCTTCCTTGAGCTGCATGGACATTGATAGTCCATATCGTGGAGGAACACCAAGTCCCTTAGGCAGATATGGATCATCGCACGATGAAAGATCATTTGGCGTATTCCTGGAATACTTTCATGCTCCTCCTCCAGGACCTCCTCCTCATCCTCAAGCTTATGCACCTCCATCATATTCATATGGTTACAGTGGGTATGGGGGATATAGTAGCTACAACGGTGAGAACTATCAAGGTAGCCAACCTGAGCAGAGTCAGGACAGCTTCTTTGACGGTGACAGTTATGGTTTCTTCTCTGAGTAAACGTCAGTTCCTCCTCCTCTGTAGAGATCTTCTCCTACTCCATCGTCGTCGTCCCGAAGATCTCAAGCTAGTACTTCGCAGCCTCGTCGTGCCACTCGTGATAAATCTAGTGCTGCTTATCCTCGTTTCGAGATACTCATAGGCATCGATGACCACCAATACAAGAAGTATGTGATAGATTACAAGGTCATATACTCGTACATGACATGGGAGAACTAATGCGAGTTCATTGAATCTGCGATGCATTATGAGAGACAACAAGGGGGCAATTTAGATCCACTGCAAAACTCTTGGTTCTGAACCAAACATATCACCAGGTAATATATTTTAATCTTTTATTGCATTAATCATTAATGTACATGTTTTTATTTACCTTACGTGAAATATATATATTTCACTTGTTGTAAGATTGTTACTCTGTTATTAAGTACTAACAACGATATGTTCGATACGGTGTGTAACATACCGTCATAGTCATAGATGATAAGATGATCGGTATGTATGCTATAAGCCTATAAGTGTATATCTATTGTTTCATTGTTTGAAGTACTCAGACTAACTCCATTTAAAATATCTAACATATTGTACAATATGACTGATATGGCCGATATGTACAACATAAGGGGTATAAATGAGCAATATGTGTAAAATAATTGTTTATTTAAAAGTTATTAATTATTCTAATAACTTGGAAAATCATAATTTACAAAATGAAAAAATGATTTTTTTAGCCATTTCCGACATTTCCACCGAAATCGTCGAAATTTCCTGAAATATCGACGAGATATCGATATTAAGGGTGACAGAAACGAAATCGAAATCAAGATTTCAAACCTTGCCAGTTAGAATATTATCATTTGAATATTTTTGTTTTCTTATACTATTTTAAGTAGTACATTACTAATGTTATTTGTGTTAAATTTCGCTTTTCTTTCGAAATGTTGTCAATTATTATGTGTGCTAACTTTTAAATTGAAGTATTGATATTTGAATGATAAGGATTGTTTTAAGCTCTATATGAAAGTCATTTTTCTTGGATCTTCTGTTGGACCACAATTACACATAAAGTTAGTTCAGTTGTACTCACTTTTGTATATATTTATTTATTTATAAATAAAAAATTAGAAAACCGCGTAGAACCGCATACACCTCGCATATACCCCCGCATACCGCTTAATCGGTATTCAGTGACCAGTCCGAATGTATATGCATACCGATTCCTGAACCTTAGGAGCGGCTCTATCTCTGGTTACAATACTATTGATGTAGTGGGTGTGGCAGGAGGTGTTATTGTTGCACGGAAGGAACCCCTTTTCTAGGCTTGGAAGGCGGTTTAGGGCAGACATGTCCTTACGGCTCTGCTGGAGAACAACCTTCCGGGCTCGCAAATGTTTGTATCTTGCATCTACGGGCCTTGCGCTCCTATGTCCCGGGATGATCTTTGGGCAGGCATATGCGTTGCATGCAACACCTTCCGGGTGTCGCTTGGATGTTGGGCGGATACTTTAACGTCACTCTTCTCTCCTCCGGCCGCTCGCGGTCCCGTGGAGGCCAGGACCCAGGCTACCTTACTTTCGCTGAGTTAATCGATGATCTCGAACTAGAGGTGATTGATGCAAATGACACGAGGTTCACTTGGAGGAACTCGGGCTCTCGCTCTCGTATTGATCGTTTCCCCGCCTCTCAAGAACTTCTGGCTGCCTCCCCTCTGTCTTTCTGCACCTCCAAACTACGTACGTGGTCGGATCATACTCCCATCCCGTGGGATTGTGGGAGCGAACATGTCCACGGGGCTACTTCATATTCGAGCGGGCTTGGTTGTACGAGAACTCATTCAGAGATTTTATCCACAACACCAAATCGTCTGTTGTTGTTTCTGGGTCGGCTGCTTCCCGTTTGGCCCAGAAATTAACGATCTTGCGTAAACACCTGTGTTCTTTCAAGAAGCTTGTCATAAATGCCAGATGGGTTGATCGTTTAGTGGCTGAGGCGGAGGTCCACAAAATCGATGACATTGGAGATGTTAGGGAGCTGACATTGTCAATCAATGAGATATCCCAAAGAACATAAAATCGTTATGGAGGATAAAAAGTGAGTTATCAAATGGAAACAATGCTCTAGGAAGTGCTCGCTTAATGAAGGGGATGCAAACACCGCATATTTTCACCGAGTGGCTAGTGGTCGATGCCGCCACAACCTCCTTTCTTCTATTATTGTGAACGGTACGTCGGTTGTTGGTGACCATGAAATGGATCGTGTTATTGCAGGCTACTTTCATGACTTCTCTAGAAGACAGGAGAGCGGGCCTTGCAGGTGGTCGGGCTTGGGGGCCAGTCGGGTCTCCGACGCTCACGCCAACAGTCTAATTCAGAGCGTTACAGCTGAGGAGGTCAAGAATGTTGTGTGGAAATTGAATGTAAACGGTGCGTCGGGACCAGATGGTTCCCCTATCTTCTTCTTCTTCCGCGAATTCTAGACTTTTCTTAGTGGAGAGATCGTCGAGGTGGTGGATGAATTTGCACGTGAGAATGCTGGATTTGAAAGGCTGAACAAAACTCTAATTTTCCTGTTCCCGAAGAACGGCGCTCCTACGAAAATAGAAGACTCTAGACCTATAAAGATCTCAGATGCTATTTATCTTATTATCGCGAAGGTCCTTGCCATTAGGCTGAGCAGAGTTATGGACCACATCATCTCCCCTTTGCAATCAGCTTTCATCCTGAGCCAACAAATCACGGATAGCCTTGCCACTGCAACTAAAATTCTGGTTGATTGGAAATGCACACGACAAAAAGGGGTCCTGTGGAAGGTGGACTTCTTGAAGGCTTACGATACAGTGGATTGGCAATTCCTTTGAGCAGCTTCGTGCATACGAGGATTTCCAGACAGATGGATCACTCGGAAGAAGCGATGTGTCACAACTTCCTACTACTCGGTCCTGGTTAATGATCGCCAGGAGGGAGGTTTCTTCCAACCCCAACGAGGGGTCCGTCAGGGATGCCCTCTCACGCCCTTATTATTTGTCATTGAGGCGGACGTCCTCCCGTGCATGGTGACCCAGGTCATTAGCAGTGGCCTCACCGTAGGCTACTCCAATGATGATATATCGATTCTCCTTTTGCATCACACGGATGACACGATTTTTTTAATGAGGCCGATCAGGAGGAGGCCAAAGGAATAGCCGTGACTTTGGAGATATATAGCGAAATGTCATGGCTTGCCATAAATCACGTGAAATCCACCTTCATCCCTTTTGTTCGTTCGGAGGACACCAGTGAATGTGTTGTTGTGTTGGATACATCCAATGGATCTTTACCGATCTGTTACCTCGAGCTGCCCCTAACATCTGGAAGACTCAAGATCATTGATTGACTACCTATTGTGGAAAAAATGGAAAAGAGATTATCGGGATGGACGAAGACCATTCTGTCGAGAGGCGGGCGCCTTGTGTAGGTTAAAGCGATCCTCACTGTTATCCCTATCTTTTTTATGTCCTCTAGTCTTATGTCGGTGGGCATCGAGAGCAGAATTGAAAAGATTATACGCAAATTCCTATGGGGAAAATCAGGACAAGGGGTCCCGGGATCCATCTTATGGATTGGGATATTGTTACTTTATCAAAGGCGGACGGCGGCCTAGGTATCAAAAGTCTAGAAACATTGAACAAGGCGCTCCTTTTCAAATGGATTTCTCGTCTTTGGGACAGAGATGACGGCATTTGTTGCAGATTGATTCGTAGAATTTACTCTATCGGGGACCCGATCAACATGCCTCAACACCGTCATGTGCACTCGTCTGCTTTCTGGAAGGGAATCACCTCCCTTTTTCCCCGCTTCCAAGAACTTTTCAGACCAATTCTTAGTGGCGGATCTTCCTTCTATTTTTAGAAGGACAACTGGACGGGTGAGGGCCGTCTCTCTTCGAGGTTTCCACGCCTCTTCGCGTTGGCCAGTGATCGGGCAGCATTGGTTTCGGATTGTTGGAATGATGGGAAATGAATGCATGGGTTCATATCTAAGTTCTCATATCAACGGCTTGAAGAATTTCTAACTTTGCTTGACACTCTGAGACATTTTGGGAGGCTATAAATGGGCAGAGATCATTGGATTTGGAAGGAAAATTCCTTCACTATCAGAAGAGCTTACCGACCTATCTATAGGCCTCCACCTTAAAGATCAAAAACTTTGATTCATGACTGCATACTCATATGGGAGCTTCGTCTGCCTGGCGGGATAGGTATTTTATGTGGCTACTATGGAGAAGACGCATTATGACGCGAGATTACTTCTCTAGACTCTTCCCTATCATTTCTACTAGTTGTCCGCTCTGTTCAACTCACAATGAAATGGTGGAGCACATCTTCCAATGCGAAAATATATCTCCAATCTGGGCAAGCGTCAACTCGAGCCGGTTGAGCCTCCACGACCTGGATCGTTTCTAGGATTCCATGTTCATCGCGAAGGAGGATGCTAGAGAAGATCTATTCTGCCCGGTACTGGGCTATTTGGTTCAGCAGAAATGGGCTACTATTTTCCGCACAACGTTTCTACTGCGAAAATGTAATTTTTCTTTCTAGTTCTCTCCTCGAGTCCTGGTTAATGTAAGTCGCTCTAATTTCTTAATTAATGCATCGAGGGCAGACACCAAGGCCTGTTTCCCCCTTTTTTGGCCTAAAAAAACAACAAATGCATTGCGGATTTTTATATGAGGAATATGGAAGGTGGTGAGGGAAGAAATAAAGGTGAATATAAATGAAAACAAGCAGCTTGCATAGGATTTTGGGAGGGGATTCATGGAGAATATGCAGGGTGAGGGGTAACCTTGTGATTGGGAAGAAATGGGGTTGAAGCCCTTGCCATCTTCTTCACTTGACTACCCTTTGTTTTTTTCATGTACCTCCAAATGTCATTGCATACCTTACCCATTTCCCTCTAACTGAACAACCACATCTCATCCCCAGTACCTACAACAACAACCGGCAACTAGGTTGGCAATATTGAGGCACGAGTCATGTATAATAATAGGTTCGTGGATCCATGGCACTACATCTTTCATTCAAAGCTGATGGGAGAAAAGAAATCGATATATTAGACATACCCGAGGACTCACTTATATAGGAGAATAGCCCTGAGTTAATTACATGATAAGTACACTGAGAAAGAAGAAATTAGACTAAGCCATACATAATACGATATTTTATTTAACACTCCCCCTCAAGCTGGAGCATATATATCTATCATGCTCAGCTTGGACCAACACTTCTGAAAAGGACTTCGTGCTAGAGCTTTGGTGAAGATATCAGCTGTCTGATCTCCTGTAGACACGTGAGTTGTAGATATGAGCCCCTTCTGGATCAGATCTCGAGTGTAATGACAATCCACCTCAATATGCTTCGTTCGTTCATGGAAAGCAGGATTATTTGCAATGAATAATGCAAAGACAAGTGAGTGACCAACAAAAACAGCAAATCCTGAAGTAGACTTTCTGTCTGTGGGGCATCCTGCATAGTCAGCATCTGTACATGCTGTTACCTCCAATGAACTGCCCCTACTGAATAGGAGTTCTTCAGATATCTCAAGATCATATAGACAGCATCCATATGAGTCTTTCTGGGACACTCCATAAATTGGATAACCTTGCTTACAGCAAATATAATATCCGGTCTGGTGATAGTCACGTATAGGAGCTTCCCCACTAGCTCCCTGTACCTCCTGCTATCGACTTCCTCAGTGTCATCATCATACAGTTTCACATTTGGATCCATAGGCGTCATAGCTGGCTTGCACCCAGTCATACTTGTCTCGGACAGGAGATCCATGACAAACTTCCTCTGGGTCATTACTAGACCTCGATGATTCCTGGCAAATTCTTACCCCAGGAAGTAATGAAGGGTGCCAAGATCCTTGGTCACAAATTCTTTTCCTAGGAACTTCTTGGCTACCTGAACGCCTTGAGCATCATCTCCTGTTACAATAATATCATCTACATAGACAAGAATGGCAACTGTACCTCATTGTGTCTCTGAACAAATAGAGAGTGATCCGCAGTGGACCTCTTGAATCCTTGTTGCCCAATCAATTCTGACAGCTTTTGATACCATGCTCTAGGACTTTGCTTGAGTCAATATATGGCCTTATGTAGCCGGCATACCTTCTGTGACTCCCCCTCAGCAGTAAACCCAGGTGGTTGTTGCATGTAAACTTCCTCGTGAAGATCGCCGTATAGGAACGCATTCTTCACATCAAGCTAGAATAACGGCCAATCGCGTGAAACAGCAACGGCTAGTAAAATCCGGAGCATAGAGTGTCTCGCCACTGGAGAGAACGTGTCCTGATAATCTACCCCATATGTCTGGGTCAAGCCACGGGCCACCAACCTTGCCTTGTAGCGATCCACGCTCCCATCCGCATTATGCTTAATAGAAAATATCCATTTGCAGCTTACTATGGACGCACCCTGCGGAGGAGGGACAATAGACCATGTCCCACGAGCTGTTAAGGCTGCCATTTCCTCTTCCATCGCCTGACGCCACTTGTTGTCCTGTAATGCCTCCATATATGTTCTGGGTATAGTGATCACGGATAGGCCAACAATAAACTTCTTGTACTCATCTGAAAGATGATCCAAAGAGACATGCGCTGCAATTGGATATTTAGAAAATGGACGACGTGGCTTCCTCAACGCAATAGGAATATCCAAATCGCCCTCCACATTATCATCTACAGCAGAGTCATCCTGTAAAAGTCCAGGGCCATCAGTAGAAACAGTGTTATCATAACATACCTCAGGCGTGCTGGAAGATGTGGACGGCTGATGAGCAGAAGTGCTAGTAGAAGACCTGCGCGTGTAAACAATGGGTAAAAATTTCGACTGAGGTGGTGGTGGTGGTGGTGTGGGTGGTAGTAGGTCGGCTGATGTGGTAGATGGAGGTGGAGGAACCACAATATCGTTTGCATTGTCATTGGATAACCTGTCACCTGTAGGAGAAAAATACATGATAGACTCAAAGAAAGTGATGTCCGCACTCACATAGTATCTCTTATTCATCGGATCATAGCAGCGATACACTTTTTGAGTACGACAGTACCCAACAAACACACATTTGATAGCCCTTGGAGAGAGCTTATCACGACCAGGAGTACAATTATGCACAAATGCGACAGACCCAAAGACACGAGGTGTGAGGGAGAAAAGATCCTTCTCGGGAAACGCAATCAAGAAAGGGACCTTTTCTCCTAGAACAGCAGACGGCATGCGATTCACCAAGTAGCATGCAGTGAGAACCGCATCCCCCCAAAAGGAGTGAGGGGCACAACTATGGATCAACAGTGTCCGGGTGACGTCTAGAAGGTGACGATGTTTACGTTCCACCACACCATTCTGTTGTGACGTGTAACTACAGGAGGTTTGATGAATGATTCCCTTTGAGCTGAGGAAATCGGATAAATGCAGTATTGAAAACTTCAACGCAAGATCTGTTCGAATGACTTTGATATTGGTAGAAAAATGTTATTAACTTCCAGAATGAATTTTCGAATAATAGCACTTGCTTCAGACTTTTGTTTTAACAAGAATACCCAAGATAATCTAGAATAATCATCAACTGCAACCATATAATACCGATGTCCCTGAATATCAGGTACACGACTCGGACCCCAAATATCAAAGTGAAATAGTTCAAAAGACTGACTACTGTGACGACTCGGACGAACAGGAAATGAAGACCTATGGTGTTTCACAAGCCGACAGGCTTCACAATCCAATGCAGTATGAGTAGATATCTGCAGCAAGACATGACACATTTTCTGCAGAGGCAGATGGCCAAAGCGGAGATGCCAAAGGAAGGGAGAAGTGGATCCTGAGAGAGTAGTAGCGGCGCCAGCACATGGTGATATTGCAAGCTTGTACAAGCCTTTCTTCTCATGGCCACCAACAATCATCCTGCCAGTCAGTATGTCCTGAAACACAAATGTAGACGAGTCAAAGATGGCACGGCAGTGTAAATGTTTTGTAAGTTGGCTAATTGATAACAGGTTCATCTGAAAATCTGGTGCATGTAAGACATTTTGAAGAGTAAACAAAGATGTCAGGGTGATCTCCCCCTGACCAATAATGGGTAATCGGACCCCATTGGCAATGATCACAGATCGTCCTGGTGTAAGTGCTCTGTAGGTAGTAAACTGCCGTTTGTCGCCGCACATATGATGAGAGGCTCCAGAACCCAAGTAGTACTGGTATGTGCATAAGGGGTACCTGATGAGCTAGAAGACGCTCTGGTCGAAGCTGCAACATCCGTTGAACCTGGAGACGAAGACGAGCAATCATATCTCGAAGGCATGAGACGAGATCATCAAAGCGAGCAACTGGAAGAGGTGCAGCTGTAGTCTCGGTCTGCTCAGCCACCCATGCAGTGGCGGGATACCCAAGCTTGTGAAAGCACGTCTCCTCAGAGTGGCATGGTCAATGGCAGTGAGTACAGGGGCCACGGTGTCTTCCTTCCCCTCTACCACGAGGTCCATGACCTCGAAAATGTGACGCTCCTCCTCTGCCACGAGTGGCAGCCATAGCTGTAGGAGTAGTCTGTGCTATAGACGTCGATGTAGTAGGAATCCTGCTCAATCGCTTATAAACCTCCTCCATTGGTGGGATAGACTCGCCAGTCAGAAGTTGAGTACGTGCGGCATCGTACTCTTAATCAAGGGAAGATAGAAAGACGCCAGTCATTGTAGCATTTCTGTAAGCCTATTGTTGCTCCGTACTGGTAGTGATCGGCATGAAGCTATGCAATCTCTCGAACATGCCCTGCAGATGAGAGAAATGTGCATGGAGTGGTTTTCCATTCTATTTGGTGGAAAAGATGTCAAATTGTAACTGAATGATTTTGCTCTCATTCTTCGATTGTCCATATGTAGCTGCCAGTATGTCCCACATAGCCTTTGTTGTGGGTTGATTCACAATGTCATTAGCAATCTCTGTAGTCAGCGTCCCAGAAAGCCATATACGAGCATACGCATCGTCTTGCTTCCAAGTCGCATTCGCTCCTATCTTGTCTTCCGGCTCGGGTTCTGTCAGTATGTGCTCCTTATTGTGGCACTGCATCAGGGTTCGAAACTGCATGGACCATAGTTCATAGTTGGTCCCGTCCATCTTCACTATAGGGGTCGGGCCTTTGAAGGCACCCGAAGATGTAAAGACGTCACCCTTATTCTCTGACATGATTGAAGAAGAGCCGCAGACCGACGAAGGTAAACAACTGGTCGGTCTACAGTATCATATGAGGAATAGGTTGTATGTGTAGAGTCATACAACCATCCCTAATCTCCGTTGAGGCACGTACACTATCAACCAATCTTCACCGTTGAATCCCTAGCCGTTTGAATCCGTTGTAGACTCTTGGCAGCCGTACGCACGCAGGATGGTGCTGCAACAGCTGTCGGGGATGCCCGCTAAGCCGCTGCAAGGGCTGCGAAGAGGCAAAGTGGTTCTGGCACGGCGTTAGGGCACCACAGGAGAGGCAGCCGGTTACACGACGGGGACAGGCGGGCTCGTGCGGAACAGGCGATAGGCGCTGGCAGCTTAGGGCTTCAGGCGGGGACAGGCGGGCTCGTGCAGACACGCCTTGGACCGCTTAGGGCTGCAGGGATAGGTGCTGGCGGCGCCTGCTTCGCAGGGGGTGACGCGCAGCAGCGTCGGCGATGCGCCTGGAGGGGCGCAGGCGGCGCTTGGGAGCCGCCGGCGAAGCGTTAGACGCGCTTGGGGTGCAGGCAACGGTGGCGATGCGCCTGGAGGAGTGCAGGCACCAGCGGCGACGTGCCTGGAGAGGCGGCGACGCACCTGGAGAGGCCCGGTGCTTGAGAGCCTCTGGCGGAACGACGAGAGAGAGGGGGGTGTTTAGGTTAGGGTTAGGGTTTGGATGGGATACCGGGACCCCGGTATAGGACCGTTGCTCCGATACCATGATGGGAGAAAAGAAATCGATATATTAGACGTACCCGAGGACTCTATTATATAGGAGAATAGCCATGGGTTAATTACATGATAAGTACACTGAGAAAGAAGAAATTAGACTAAGCCATACATAATACGATATTTTATTTAACAAAAGCTACCTTCCAAAACTAAAGTAGTGTTGCAATAGTTATCGATTTTTATAATTGATGTTGTCATATTATATTTTAGATACATATAAACCAACTGTTAGCATCCTTTACCTCGTACAAAAGCAAAGAACTTTTTGAGAAATGTGATAATGCCTTCCATGCAGGTCATCCCGATTCTTTAAAAGGGAGAGCAATGCTTCTGAAGACTGAAGGTGGCCGAAGTTTCAACCATAGACTTGGCAGTATCAATGAAGATATTGCTAGCATTTTTTTGTGCACTTTAGGGTTCACACTTTACACTCCTCCGTATGCATAAAATGTCATCTAAAGATATTTCTTTACATCTATGCATTCACCAAATTTCTACTTGCCAAATATAACCTCGATTGAGGATTCCTGGATGCGACAGAAAACATTGGTAATATGCCAACATGGAATCTTTCCCGTAGTAGGAATAGTAGTACAAGTAGTAGGAGGGCACAACGGCTCTTTTATCAAAAAGTTAAACACGTGAAAGTAGAATAAAATGTTTATATAGAACGTAATCTAATATCAACCCTGTTTTGGGGTTTTTCTGTAATTTGCACATTTTAAAATCATCTCCAGGCATATCTTGGCTATAATGTGGGGATTAAGAACAGGTGGAATGGACTTCGAACTATAAATTTTTCAACAGGTTTACATATAAAAAAACACATATTCAAGATATCGAATTTATATAGTTGTTATAATGACACGTTTTCAAATGTAAAAGGATGGCTTCTCAAGGCCTTCATCTTGAGAACTTGCAATGCAATTATAGACTTAGAAAATCTTCTCATCCCCCTGTCCACAGCTCACCCGTAAAGAACTAAGAGAGATGCAACATCTTATGTCTATTGATTGTTTTATTCAAAAAAATGTCATGCGATGTTCATGACCAAAACTTGTAGAATTACACAATATAAAAACATCATAAAAGCATGGTGTGTGTTTGTGTAGAAAAGTCAGCCAATTAAAGAAAACAAAAATCAATCCTTTAATCAGACTGATGGCACCATTCAACAGGGCAAAGCCAAATAATAACTTAACAAAGAATAAACTCCTAAGATAACTGCTCAGCCTTCAAATATATACCTGCAACTTCACAAGCCCAGCTCGAAGTGGCTCGGCATATCCAAGCTGCTTTGCAAACGCATCAGCCTGCTTGACAAAGAAACTTGTAATTTGCACTTCTGAGATAATCACACACACATAAAATCATGACGAATACAGCCTAACTTATAATCATCAATAAATTACCTGAAATTCAAATCTTCGGCTAATAAGATTTAAACCAAAACTTACAAGATGTTGGAGTGGTATCAAGTTTTAGCAACATCACAAATACATAACATAATTAAATCATATAAAGACAAGTGGAACAGAAAAATAGAAGATGTAAATCTACAGATTCTACCACAAATAACTTGACATGGGTATTACAAGTTGCTTATAACATTGTATGAGCTGACCAATATGCCAAAGACCTATAAAGATTTGATGATAAAGCATTCTATCAGTGTTTGGACAAGCTTCTGCAAGTTAAAATAGATGATGTTTGGACAAGCTTCTGCAAGTTACAAAATTGTTGCAAGGTTATGCAAAAAGTGGCAGAATTACATGTTTGGCAGGACCAGGGTCTAAGCAGAGAATGTTTTACTCTTAAATAACTTGTTGAACTCGTGTTGTTCCTAGGAAATGATATTCCAAAGGAGACGTAATGTTTATTCAGGTTGCAATTTTTTTCCTATTTGGCTCATCCCATAAAAATGGACAACTATTAACGTTTTAGAATATGCAAGAGAGGAGGGTGGTAATCCATGTTAGGCAACGGAGACGCAAGGCTCCTACATACGAAGAAGGGTTTTTGTCACTTGTGCCCTTCTTAACATCTGCAATAACAGCTATGCCCTCCCTTTTTTGCAATATCAATTGTACCCCTAACTTACAAAATTCACAGATCTGCCCTTTCATAATATCAGTTATGCCCCTATTGTACCTTAACGAAAGGGCAGAACAATGAATTTTGTAAGAAATCAGGGGCACAACTAAAATTACAAAAAAGAGGGGCATCACTGATACAGCAGAAATTATGGACGGTACAAGTGATAAAAATTCTACGAAGAAGGCTCCAAGACCGATGTGTGCTGTCGATGCCAAGGTTAGGACAACCTCACGCATTCTTGTCAGAACCTACTGGTGTGTCATCTATTGGACCATGGGTATACAAAAGTTTCAAGTGTCCGAGAAGGTGGTGGGGTTGTGGGGTTGACTGCAGCCATGTCTATGAGACCGTGGTGTCCTTCGAGGGCAATGATATTCCCGATGTGGACATGCAATGGCAGTGAGGAACATCATCTACTGAAAGGTAGCTTGAAAAAAATACTCTGATCGTTGAGATCTCCAGTGGCCTGACTTGTTTTGCACCAATTTGTTCGCCAGTTCCAACTCATCTCAGGACAGTGTGGTTTGGGCTTGGCTAGGAGCTTTGCATCCACATATTCATGTCCTGCAGAGACTGTATGTGGGGATCATTGGTCTCTATGCAGTTCAATAATGTAACTAGATGGCAAATCTGAGGTCTATCAATGAAAGACACCATCTTTCAATGGTGGTATCTTGGTGCTCTTTGACATTCCATTGAGACTTCTATTAGGATGTTCATACAGCTTTGGCGGAGCCATTTAGGTGCATCCTGTGCATTGTTCATTTGGATAAACATAGGCCCAGAGGGTAGCCCCATTCAGAGGTCTCAAGGGTAGAATTTTGTTCATGTCGATTCTTGATCATACTTTTGAACATAGTTTTAAATTTCACGAATTTTCGCTGAAATTTCGGTTTCAAAACCATGGGGATCCATGTCGAAACTCCCCTCTCTATCGATTTCTTGGGATTCGACTTAGATGGGCTAAAATATTGGTGATATTTTGACATATCGAGCCATATCGGTAGAAATAGATAGTTTCTCATATTTCGACCGATATCGATAATATTTCGTTGATATCTATGTATATTGTAGAGGTTTATGTAGAGGTTCATGTTATGTTATGATGTACCGTTACGTATTTCCTATTTATCTCACGTATGTCTATGTAATTTACCCAAGGGTTTTCTCTCTATATAAGAGACCCTAGGGCTCTATGGAATAACACAACAGAGCATTATTGACTCTAACATGGTATCAGAGCCAAAATCCTGATCTAGGGTTTTTCCACCCCCCCCCCTCTCTCGACCGCCGCCTACCTCTCCCTTCCAACCACCCGCCGCCGCCACCAGCCCCCCCCCCCAACCGTCGGGCCCCCACCTTCTTCTTCTTCAGCCGCCGGGCACCCCTTCATCTATGGGTTCAAGTGCATAAAGTCTACATATGCGCTTGAATCCAATCCAATCTTTGTAGACAAACGTTCATTTGTCTATCATCCCAACGTCTTCTTCTCCGGCAACATGTCAGACCAAAAGGTTGATATGCCCTCCATAGGTGCCTTTAAAGGTTCGACACCAATAGTCAAAATGGACGGGACGAACTACGAACTCTGGGCTATGCAGTTCCTGAGTCTTATGAAGTCATGTGGTAAGAAGCACATCCTTACCGAAGATGAGCCGGCAGAGAAGACGGGGATATACGCCTCATGGGAGGCTGACGATGCGTATGCCAAGGTCTAGCTGTCAGGGACGCTCACGATGAAGATCGCCAATGACGTCCTTCATCAACCCACCGCCAAGGCGATGTGGGATATTCTGGCTACTACGTATTCTCAAGTGAGGAACGAGACAAAGATGCTGCAGTTGCAGCATGACATTTTTACCATGAAGCAAAATGGCCGGCCTATTCACTCTCTGTACACGTCCCTACGTGGGATGTTCGAGAAGTTATATAGCACTATTCCGCTCACAGCCACCCCCGAGCAGCAGAAGATGTTCCGCAATGCCACTATGGTGGGCGTGTTACTTGCTGCCCTTGATCCGGAGTACGAGGCAGCCCGCTCTTAGATCCTCGCCGATGCCACTATTCCTCCGATGGAGGAAGTCTACAGGAGACTCGGCCGTATCTCTGTCCCTTCCAGCGCAGCGACTCTACCTCCTTCGGCAATGGCAGTCTCCAGAGGACGAGGTAGTTCATCTTCATTTCGTGGCCGAGGTGGTGGCAGACGTGGTCGAGGAGGTCGTACGCGTTTAACGTGCTCATTCTGTCGTCGCACTAGTCATTCCGAGGATACATGCTATTCCAAGCATGGATTTCCTCCTTCGGCATGTGTAGCTGATCATGTTCAGGCACCGTCAGCATCTACTCCAGATCACAGGTTCGAGGAGCTTATGGCACGGCTTCGTGACATTATGCCACAGTCATCATCAGAGGCTGCTGATACATCTGATGTTGCGGCTTCTGTGTCAGCTAGTACCCCGGCTACTGCCAGTACCTCAGGTAGCACTTCTGCCTTTCGATATAGTCATGATCTCTCAGGTTGGATTGTTGACTCTGGAGCCACCCATCATCTCTGTCGTGATAGAGATATGTTGCAGTCCTACAGGGGTATTCAGTCTGGTCGTTCAGTTCTCATAGCTGATGGCACTCATTCCTCTATTGTGGGTCAGGGGGAGACTTCCTTATTGCCCTCCATGCACTTACAGAATGTTTTACATGCACCAGAGTTCTCCATGAATTTATTATCAATTAGCCAGATTACAAAAGCTTTGCACTGTCGTGCTATATTTGACCCATCTTCTGTCATTTTTCAGGACATACTAACGGGCAGGGTGATTGATTGTGGCTCTGAGCACAATGGCCTCTATCGTCTAGTACGAAACTCCTATGCTGGCGTCTCACTACACTCTCAGGGATCCGTTTCTCCGTATACATGGCATCTTCACTTTGGTCACCTTCCACTACAGAAGATGCGTCACCTCCTGCCACAAATCTCCCCGAATTCCTCATTTCGTTGTGAAGCTTGTCAGTTACGGAAGCACCATCGTTCTAGCTTCCCTAGTCGTCAGGGTCGGAGCAGTCGCTCCCCGTTTGAATTATTTCATATTGATATTTGGGGTCCTAGTCGTGTCCCGGATCATCAGGGTCATAGGTTTTATCTTGTTGTGGTTGATGATTTCTCTCGTGTTTCTTAAACTTTTCTAGTTAAGAATAAATCTGAAGCAGGAAGTGTTATCACAAATCTCATCAATGAAGTGCAGAATGTTTTTTCATCTACTGTTAAATATGTACGCACGGATAATGCATTGGAATTCTGCACTCGTTCTCTTGCTCAGTTTCTTTCCTCTAAGGGCATTATCCACCAAACTACATGTGCTTACACATCTCAACAAAATGGTGTTGCGGAGAGGAAACGTCGTCAATTTCTTGATATTGCTCGCACTCTACTTATTCAAAGTTGTGCACCATTAGCCTTTTGGGGAGATGCTATACTTACGGCATGCTATCTGGTCAATCGCATGCCTTCTACCGTTCTTGGGGAAAAGGCTCCAATCTCTATTCTCTTTCCTGAAAAGGACTTGTTTTCACTTACCCCTCGTGTCTTTGGAACTGTCGCGTTTGTTCACCGCTTGTCTCCGGGACTTGACAAGCTCTCTCTCTTAGAGCTGTTAAGTGTGTATTTGTGGGCTACTCGCGGACACAAAAGGGATATCGTTGCTATGACCCCATTAACGACAAGTACTATGTTAGTGCTGATGTTACATTCTTTGAGCCAGTTATGTACTTCTCCCCTGCAGGTGACAGATTGGTTTCCTCCACATCTACAGATGATAGTGTCTATATTCCCCTACCGCCAAGTCTGGGTCGATCTGAGCCCACTACACCACCACCACCACCACCGCCTCCATATCCTTCCATTCCACCATTCCCTAAGTTCTACGCAAGACGGTCAGGGCCTGCTCAAGCTACACGTCAACCATCCAGCATGCCTCAGGTATGCTCCGATGCTATCACTAATGATGGGATAAATAATGCACCGGTGCAGGAATCTTTGATACAGGGGGAGGATCCGCCAATCAGTACAGTGGATGATGATCTTGATCGTCCTATTGCTCATAGGAAGCAGAAGAGGCACTGTGCATCCTATCCTCTTGCGTCTCACATGTCCTTTAATCATCTTACTGGTGATTTTCAGAAGTTTGCAGCAGGTGTCTCGACAGTTGAGATCCCACGGACTTATCAAGAGGCCATGGATTGATAGCTGGCGTTCAGCCATGGAGGAGGAGATGTGTGCCTTACAGTCTCGAGGGACTTGGTCTCTAGTTCCTATTCCTCCTGGTGCTTCTGTGGTGAGTTGCAAGTGGGTGTTTACAGTTAAATATCACGCAGATGGCCGTCTAGATCGGTACAAGGCCAGACTTGTTGCACGTGGCTTCACCCAAACCTATGGGGTCGATTATTTGGATACATTTTCACCAGTGGCCTGACACTCGACTCTTCGCATTCTACTATCTGTTGTTATGGTACGTGATTGGCCCATTTTCTAACTTGATGTCAAGAATGCACTCTTGTATGGTGATCTATAAAGTCTACATGCAGCAGCCACCGGGTTTTGCTGCTGAGGGGGAGACTCAGATGGTGTGTAGACTTCATAAGACAATCTATGGCCTTAAACAAAGTCCAAGGGCATGGTTCCAGAAGCTTTCCCAGATAATTGAACGACAGGGGTTCAAAAGATCAAATGCGGATCACTCGTTGTTTATCCAGAAGACTCCCAGAGGTACTGTTGTTGTCATGATATATGTTGATGATATTCTGGTTACAGGAGATGATGCTCAGGGAATCGAGATGACTAAATCTCTCTTGGGAAGTCAGTTTATTACAAAGGATCCAGGTACAATATGATATTTTCTGGGGATAGAGTTTGCGAGAAATGCACAAGGAATGGTAATGACCCAAAGAAAATATGTCACAGACTTGCTAGTTGAAACAGGAATGGTTGGATGCAGACCGTCGAGCACTCCTATGGACCCAAGTATGAGACTTTACGACAATGATAATGAAGAGGTGGACAAAAGAAGATACAGAGAGATGGTGGGCAAGCTTCTATACATCACCATAACTCGACCGGATATTGCCTTTACAGTAAACCGGGTGAGTCAATTTATGGAGCAGCCTAGGCAAGTTCATATGGAAGCCCTGTATATGATATTGAGATACCTAAAGTCTTCCCCAGGCGCAGGTTTATTATTTAGAAAGGACACAGATCTATCCATTTCCGCTTGTGCAGACGCAGACTATGCAGGGTGCCCAAAGGATCGTAAGTTTACCTCAGGATTTGCTATCTTCATAGGAAGCTCTTTGGTTTCTTGTAAAAGCAAGAAACAAACTGTTGTGGTGAGATCCAGTGATGAATCCGAATATAAAGCCATGGCACAAGCAAGCACAGAAATGACGTGAGTTCGCGCAGTCTTGGAAGAGTTGAATATAAATGTCTCTTTACCCATGCAGCTTCAATGTGACAACCAGGCAGCATTGTTCATTGCCAATAATCCAGCTTTTCATGAAAGAACAAAGCACATCGAAGTCGATCGTCACTACACTAGAGACATGATCCAGAAGGGCTTGATTTCCACTTCACACATCAATTCAGAAGATCAGACTGCTTATATATTTACCAAGCCATTGCTCAGAGGACCTTTCCAGAGATGTTCTTCCAAGTTGAGCATGATTGATATCTATGCTCCATCTTGAGGGGGAGTGTAGAGGTTTATGTAGAGGTTCACGTTATGTTATGATGTACCGTTACGTATTTCCTATTTATCTCATGTACGTCTATGTAATTTACCCAAGGGTTTTCTCTCTATATAAGAGACCTTAGGGCTCTATGGAATAACACAACAGAGCATTATTGACTCTAACATATATCAATGACATTATTCATGTGAGTTTGATTTCATTACTTATTTGAGCGAAGTATCCAATTTTTTATTATATACAATAATAATCATGATGATCTTAAGTATAATATTAATTATTATCAAGTTAATTTGTTATGTACTCATATATGTATGTTCTTGAGCATCGGCGATCGGTTTCACCATAGCAAATCGAATGGTTATGATTCAAAGCATGTCAATATATATGGTTATGAACAAAAGATGTGTTCTAAGTGTGGTTAACTGAGCCATTTTGTTTCTATTTCCAATATCAATCAGTCAGCAATCAACATTAACAATGATATGTTCGATATGATCGATATGTACGATATAAGGGGCATAGATGATCGATATATGTAATTTAAGTATATATTTGTAAGTTATTTATTCTTTTGATAACTTGGATGAACTCTATTTCCAATATCTATCAGTCAGTAGTCATCATTAACAACGACATAATTGATATGAGCGATATAAGGGGTATAGATGGGTGATATGTGTGACATAATTAGGTATTTATAAGTTAATTATTGTTCTAAGAACTTGGATGATCTTAATTTGAGAAAAAAATGGTAAACAACTTTGTTGAGTCATTTCCAAGATTTCCATTGAAATCGTCGAAATTTCGATGAAATTTCCATTTTCGAGATGACGGAAATGAAATCAAGATTTCGAACCTTGCTTTTGATGAGGATGCTTGTTCACATCGAGGATTTGGGGGCTATCATCAAGGAAGCACAATGTCCAGATTGTGGGAGAGATGTGACCTCTTAATTTGTGGAGATGATGAACAATAGTAGTGATGGCAGAGGCAATAATGGCACCATCGATCGTGTTGTCCCATGTGTTGAAACAATGGTATGATGGAGGATGCAATCAATCGTAACCAACAGAGGGAAGTGCGACGCAATTTTGGGTCATGAGGAATCTCATCAGCAACAACGGTATGAAAAAACTAGCCTCATGGCAAGACAAAGACTCCCCGGCCTAAGGCAGGTGCCTTGGCTGAATCTATTGCTATGCACCTTGCATCACTAAGGTGGTCATGACTCATGAGGCAGAAAGGCTAACACATAATCTCAGATATGGGGACACTAAGTACCACATGCGAAGATAAGGTGGCTCGAGGTTGAATGAAAACCCGAACCATAAGCCCCCTTTATTGACGATCCTCATTGTTACAATGTGCAATCATCACCCGTTCTCTCACCATTGGTGTGATTATTGTAGCATGTAGCTCCTTGGTGTGTTTACGGTGAGGAAGGCATAATGTTTCCTGGTTGAGGACAGGAGGAGGTTCAAGAAGAGGTCATGTTGGACATAGGCTTGATTTTGCGGTGTAAGGTGCCCAACCGGGTTAAGGTCTTCCTTTGGTTGTTCAGACTCGGGAGGATTCTAAACAAGGGTCGTAGGGGACAGCTGCTGGGTTTGGAGGATGTGACGTGTGATAGGTGTGAGTCGACGGTAGAAGATGTGGACCACTTGTTCTTATGTCCTTTCTCAGATGATGTATGGAATCGAGCCGGCATCATGTGGCTTGCGCGGTGAGATTGCACCACCTTCTGGAGAGATATTAGATCGGTCTGCATCTTCGGACATGAGGACAACTCGTACCCTTTTGCTTTGTTGTGGTCGATCGGGTGCGCCAGGAACATGGTCATGTTTGTGGGACAAATATTTTACACCAAAAATGTAATTGAGCATTGTAGGGCGCTTTGTTTGTCATGGTGAATGCAGTATGATGTAAATCTCAACTTTTTGATACATATATATACATATGCTAAGGTGGATCCCATATTGGAACACCACCCTTCTTTCCTCTAAAAAAACTCATCGTCACCATCAAATCATTTGTAGCTCCAGCAATCAGGTGACGATAAAAACTTTTATTTTTGCATTGCATGATCTTAAATCATACTTCCTTATTTTTATTATTGTGAATCTTGTATAGTCTAATATTTGTACTTAATACCTTCGATTTATTTGTTGTGTTTTGTTATACAACTTTGTATGGTTTAGTATCCTATTTGTTTGGTTTGATTAACTGTGTATTATTCAAAATATCTTACAGACAATGGGCTTATTTTGTGCTTGTTTTTTTGCATCTACATTTTGCACACCAAGCCTCCACCACCAGCATATCCTAAATATTAGCCAAAATGAATAATGTGGGAAGCGGTAGCAAACAAACCCCTCCTTGGTCGAATCAGCATGCCAAAATTTGAAGTTTCTGCTATCTCTAGAATCGGTCACTTGAAGAGGGAATATGTAAGTATAAAAAATAATGCAAGTATACAAAAATATGATCCAATTTGATCCAATCCGTGATCTGGTGGAGTGGATCAGAATGGGTTTGAACATATACAGATTGTGTTGGATTGAAAAAGGCTTTAATTGGTTTGGGTTGGATTGGACATGGATTGAGCTAAAATCTGATCGAATCTGATCCATGTGCACCTCTACTACCAAATAGAGCATGCTGGAGTTATTTGAGTTAATTGTATATTTTATTTTATTTGAATCATGTAAACCTTTGAGGATATATATGTAATTCTCCATTTTTTACTCTCTAGGGTTTTACTCTAAGAAACCCTAGATCTATGGAATAAGACAATGATTCATTACCTATGGAATAAAACAATGACTCATTCTCTCCTCGACATAGCATCAGAGCAGCGGTCCTAGACCGGTGTTCAGATCTAAATCCCACAACCACCACAATTCACCCTTGTGCGAGCCCTCCCCTAGCCCTAGGGCCCCGCGCCAGGCACCCTTGTGCCACCACAGGACCTCTGCGCTACCGTTGAACAGCTACCAGCAATCCTAGGGCTCTGTCAGGGCCTTCCTGGACGCCGCCAGACCCTCCTAGGGCACCGCTCATGCCTGTTGGACCTCTGCTAGCCTCTCCTACAACACCGTCAGATCTCCTAAGGCTCCGCCCAAACCTCATAGATCTCCGTCATGACCTTCTAGGACTCGCCAGACATCGTCGGTCACCTTTGAACCTTCCTTGGTGTCGCTAGGGTCCTCGAGGGCTTCCCAATCTGTTGCGCAACGCATTTTCAGACCTCATGCACACCCATGCATGAGTTCTAGGGCATTTTCAGCTCCCATCTGTGTACTTGAACAACAACAAGACTTTCTTGATCTTTCTACTTGGCCACCATGGCATCTCTTCCTACTAAGACAAAGCCCGTGTACACTCCGTCATTTATGTTGGTACAAGGCACTTCTATCAAACATAAGGACACGGAAAACGTCACGCTCATGTCCCGTTCCTTTAACGTGTTCATTGGTGGTTAGCAGAAACTCTACATCTTGATGAAAGATCCTCTAGAGGAGACAGTCAAAGATTATGATACCTGGCTCGAAGATAACTACAAGGCCATCACTTAGATGACCAACATATCGAACCACATGTTGCGTCGAACCTACTTTTCAAGGACACGACCAATCTCTCAGAAGACGACTAATCGTTGACATCTACACGTGGATCTGGTCTACATCTCAGGGTGACTCTACCCTTGTTGAGTACTCCAGGCATCTCACTAGCATGTATGAGTAGCTTGCTATCTTTAGGACTACCAGTTGTATCAAACAGGTACAAGAGTGTTCGAAGTGGCAGGTGTATCGATTTTTTGTTGGACTGCATCCTAGTTATCAAGTTGTGAAGAAGCAATTTATGATGTCTGACACCCTGCCATCGATGAAGATCATAGTTGGTAGTCTTCAAGAGCTGGAGACATGTGTTGCACGTCCCTCTACTTTACCTCTCGCAGAGAACTCTGCTCACTTAGAATATTTTGGGAGAGGACGGCGCCAAAGCTTTCGAGGAGGATGATGCCATGATTTTGGCTGCAGACGTAGATGTGACTTTGGTTGTGAACATGACCTGGATCGTGGACGTGGACGAGATAGTACTATTCCTCAGTACCCACAGTGTATTCACTGTGGTTGCTGGAATCATCCGTCCAAAGATCTTGGCAAAAGTTTGGCTATACCCCTCATCTAGCAATTAGTGCGTATGAGAACGCCTACAATGCTGCATAGGTGTCTTCTTATCCAGTGCAGATTACTTCTATCTAACGTAGATCCTGCACAACCCTGGGCCCACTTCTCCTATAAGTGAGAATATCACTGCTATGTTGGCTACCACTTCAGGTGTAGCACTCAAATATGCTGCTCTTGCTTGGATCATTGACTTCGGAGTCTCTAATCATCTAACAGGAGAAGCTAGTCTACTAACCTTTTCGAAACCCTCTTCATCATTAAAGTCGGTTCAAGTCGCCAATAGGGCTTACTCGCTTGTTACTACCATCGGAACTATGACGTTTCCCTCCAAGCTCAGACTGTCTGGAGTTCACTATGCCCCCTAATTTTCCTCAAATCTTATTGTATGTTCATAAACTTTGCAGTAAGCTTAATTGTCGTGTGATATTTGATGAATTCTGTTGCTATTCTCAGGATATCTGGACGAAGCAATTTTTGATGGTGGCATGCGAAGAATGGCCTTTATTATCTTGACATACCCTCGGATTCTACTTTTGTTGGTGATGTGTCCATCTCCTACGATCCGTTCCTATGGCATTTGCCCTTGGGCATCTTTCTGCCAAGGCACTCTCCATGATGTTCCCTAAACTCTGTATTTTGAAGCCCTTTCAATGCGAGGTGTATGAGTTCGGAAAACATCATCGAGCTTCATTTCCAATCCGTGCTGAGCCGCGTCGTACCTGTAACATCCGGATCCGCATAAACCCGAACCCAACTCGAGTAGGGTCTGTATAATTCAACAAAGTTATTAATAAACATTAATTGATCTAATGTGATCAATTGGTCAACAATCAAAAGTTGTTCCGACGAAATCAACCAAAAATCAATCGCATCGTAATGCATGCAGCGGAAAAGCCGCGACGCAAATCTAGAAACCACAAAACAAATCAAGACCACTCAAAAATCCGTTTCGACGAAATAAGACCAACGGAATCGAGCGTCGTTAATCGGAGTTCATTTGATATTTTTAAAGAAATTTGACCGCAAACCGAAATCGTATCTCAAAATTTCGGCATCCAAACCCGATCAAAATTATATGAATATTATACTCATATTATTCGTCATTCAGAGACAGTCAAAACGAGAAATTGCGCATCGAAATTCGAGAGTCAAGGTGCGCGTACGGTCCAATTTAATTATGTCAAATAAAAAAGGGAAAAATGGTTTTAAAAAATATAAAAAAATTATTTAATTCGTGCTACAGGTACGTTTGGAAAAAAATATACAATAATATTATGGCATCATGGATGATGTCATGGTGAGTGATCGTCACTAGTGACATCATTTGTGGTGATGTCATGGCTGACATCATACTAAGAGGAAGCATCCCCCCACTTTCCCTATTCCCTTTTCTTTTTACTTAATTCCTCCAATTCCAACGTAAGGGCTTCCCTTCCTACTTCCATTTTCTTTTCCCCCAAATTTCCTTCTCTTCCCCTTATTTTCTTCCAAATTCCAAGAGAAGGCTCCAGCCCCTTTCCTTAGCTCCTGAACTGTTGTTCAGGGCAGCAATAACTCTTGCATAAACTGCATTTTCCCCCTCCAAGTAGCAGCAGATGCTCCTTCCTTGCTCAACTTTTCCATAGTTGTTCTTCATCAACCTGCTACATGCAGAACCAGATCAAGCTTCTACTTCCTTGAAATTGAAGATCTAAAGAGGTACGTTCCTCAGCCATTCCAATTGCTGCCATGCATGTATATTCTAACCCCAAATTTCTGACCCATGGTACTGTTCAACACCATCTATCCTGGGTTTATGATATAATGGTGTAATATAAATGCATTACATGGTCCATATCAAGTGTTTCCTCTAATACCACCAGTCCTACAACTTAAACTGTCATATCTGATTATGATCTGAAGATTGGTTAACAAGACTGTGTATTCATGATACTATTAGATGTTTCTGTTTATGTAAACTATAAAATTCGGTAACAATAATTGAATTAAAAAATTGATTTAAGCTATGCTTCTGCAACCATTAATTCATATTTTAGGATAAAAGTATTTCATATATAATAACGATTAGATTAAGGTTATGTCTATGCATGCTTGTAACTTCATGTTAGTAAAGTTTCTTAAGTTAAAATGTACTTGAGATTATTATTATTTAGATATGTTTCCTGCTCCTATATCTAAAAATATATAGATGGTTAAATTATCAGCGATATCATGTAAGCATGTTGGTTGTTGGGATCCACATGCTTTATTTACAAGGATCTTGAGCAAGGTTTATTTAGCCTAGAATATCAAGCACAAAAGAACTTAGGTAAATCTTCTGTAGAGGAGCCCTTACCAAGATCACCTGCTCCTGGATCTAAGGTTGAGGGTACATTCCTGTATAATCCTGTTCAGCCTCTTTGCTATTTTTCTTGCATGTTGAAAGTTGTTCCCAGACTATACTCATAGGTCCTGAGATCTGTCAGGAATAGCAGACTATTGCTCATGAATCGACAGGGGGAGATAAATGAGAAAATGAAAAGCAATGGGCCACAGTCTTTTCAGACTCTGTCTGTGGGGGGAGGGGAAAGGTGTCAAGGCTTCGAGGGATACAAACTGGTTGTGACATCCCCATATTTATCATCGAGGATTTAGGATGGGCCTAGTCCATCAGACGAGATACTTTTGTTGCTAGTGTTTCGAAACTCGACCTCCCAAATTTGAAGCAAGATATTGGCTGGGAGTTCCTTTATTTCAGTAATGTCGCCACGCCATTTATGGCTCCTTTCTCTAAGTAAATTACCTTTGTCAATAGCACATTGATGACTAACATCTAGGTTGAAGTGGATGGGTATTATTCTATAGTAATCATCGTTTGGATTTTTGTATAAGATTTTATCAACCTCCAATTTAGGCTCCTTGATCTCTCTTACCAGATCTTAACCATGTAACGGTACCAATCGTATTTGAAATAAGAGAAAATGTTGGGAATTTGTGATTAAGTGATATTGTTGAGAATTAGCGATCAAGTGAAAATATTGAGAATCGGTGATGATTGACAAATAATAGTACCGTTCATGGTGACCCATACACCTAACTGTGCGACGATGCGGTAACCCTCAACTGGGTGGAGGAAAGGAAGCCCATTTAGGGCAGCGGCCGTCAAGTGTGTGGGTCTAGGATCGCAGTCCTTTTCACGATATTTACGCGAGCTCATAGTGTTTTTACGCCTCGTTGGGATCACGACTTTTAACCAACTCCGTTGACCCTCTGTTTTAGGGTACCCATGCATGGGATCCTTGGTTTTAGTTTTTCGTACGAGCTCGTTAGCCTGTACTAGTCGAGCCAATTTCTATAGTGACCTTTCCGGAGAGTCTCTCCCATCCATCTTAATGGCATAGTTTTGGAGTAGACCTATCCCCCTAATGGACTGCACTTCTGTTTAGAAGGCGAGACGGAAGAGTCTCTTAGGAGACTTCCTCACTGCTTGAGTTTTGGTTACTTTCCACCAATAGGCTTGGCGATGCTACATCTGAATCATCTATGTCTACATCTGAATCATCTAGGGGTCACAATTGGAGGAGTTACAGTTGAACTTGGAATGAAGCATAATGGATCTTGGCTAAGAGATGAAATTAATTATAAGTTGTGTTGGCTAGAGTTGATTATAATTAAATTAGTGGACGTGTTGGGAACTTAGTTAAGATGAACTATATCCCATCGCATGCCTACAGAGGCACCCCAACCCTAAGGCACTCTTCACGCCTTAGAGTCATAGTGTGAGGTCATACACAAGCTAAGACCACATACTACCCACTAAACTTGAGAATTTAAATAAGATCAAGAGTCAGTTCAAAAACTTAAATCTTCCTCATTATCAAAATCCATAATTATGATTTCTAAATAACAAGATATTAATATAATTATATATGAATCATTAATTACTACATAAGAATAGAACATATAAAAAGATAGTGGGTAAAATTTGGGACATTTACTTCTGAGTAGCTTGAAAACCTTGTTCATAGCAAGTAGTTACAAATCTTTAGTTGTTTATACCTTACTACTTATTTCTTTTGCAATCACCTTAAAATGCCTATATGTTTTAATAAGTTTCGCGATTTAACGCTCGTTGACAGCTCTTGTACCTTTCATGTGTTGCAGTCAAGCAGCCTGCAACTCAGTAGCTGGTTGATGATTCCAGATATCCGCTGCTATTCGAGACAGTACAGTTACTTTTGTCACAGTTTTTGTTCAGTTTATGATGTAAAATACGTTCTTTCTCTTCTGTATATTATGGGATACATGTATGCACTGTCAACCCTTTTTTTACATAATGTATATATAATGAAATGAAATTTTGGTGGCGCATCTTCTTGTTGTTCTGTGGTTGTGAAAATTGATTTAAATGTCATTGCATAAATGCAAAAAAATTCTCTATATTTTCATATAACTTATATGCGATCTTTTGTGAATGTAATACCGTGAATGTGTTGTAAACAGGTACCCGGATCCGAGGGGGTTCACAGTACCACTCATTTTGGATTAGTCCATTGTGATGTTTGGGGATCCTGTCCGGTCCAAACGTTGAGTGGTCATAGCTATTTTATTGTTTTTGTGGATGATTATAGTAGACCATCTTGGGTTTATCTGATAAAAAAACGCTCGAAGATTAATAAGATTGTCAAGAATTTCTTTCAATATGTCAAAACTTCTTCTGTGCCTGTATACAAATTATTCAAACTAGAAATACTCTTGATTTCACCCAACAGGATTTGATGTCTTTCTTTGGTTCCTAGAGAGTTGTTCATCAGACTTCTTGTCTGTATACCTCTTAGCAAAATGGGATAGCGGGAAGGAAACTCATACATCTTCTTGATATTACTCGGTCTCTCCTCACTCAGATGAATGCTCCCAAGTGATATTGGGGAGATGTCATCCTTACAGTTGTCCATCTCATAAAGAGGGTCACATCTTCTGTCCTAGGGGGGTTGGCACTCCTTTCTCTCTACTATACCACAATGAGTCTCTTGTCCTTTGCCACTGAGGATTTTTGAGTGCATTGTGTTTGTTCATAACTTCCATTTGCTGACAAATTGTCACCAAGGACTATCAAGTGTGTTTTTCTTGGGTACCTCGCACTCAGAAGGGTTATAGGTGCTATGATCCTATTGGATGTCGATATTATATTTATGTGGATATAACTTTCTTTAAGCAGAGACTAGCTTCTTTACACAGATTGTTGGTGGTATCCCTTTGGATCTACCACCTCCAACGATTGTCTATAAACGCGAGCATACCACTACACGTGCTTTTGTACCTTTACCTGTTCCTTTTTTGCACAATGATATGCCCTCTTCCCATGCTCCCACCATTGTTGCTCCGAATGTGGTTGAGGATCCTATAGCTCTCCGAAAACAAAAAAGGCAACGAATTTTTCATCCTATGTCATATTTTACTTATATTGACAGTTTATCTACCTGTGATAAAAGGTTTGTAGATGTTCTGATGGCTATTTCGATTCTCAGAGATCATCATAATGCACTGCAAGACCATAGTTGGCAATAAGCCATGGATGAGGAGATGGATGCCCTTACCTCTCGAGGCACGTGGGATTTTGTGCCATACTCCACAGTTGTTCGTCATGTGGCATACAGATGGAACTTCACGACCAAACATTGTCACCTGATGGGTCCATTAACAGATTGAAAGCCGGATTAATTGCAAAAGGCTCCACGCAGACCTATGGGGTTGATTACTTTGAGGCATTCTCTCCAGTTACCAAAATGGGTATATGCAACATTCTTTCTATTGTTGCTAATAAAGCATGGCCCATCTTTCAGCTTGATGTGAAGAACATCTTTCTCTATGGTGACCTCAAAAAGGAGGTATATATGATACAGCTGTCATCAAGGCCTCAAATTTCGATTATGATCACCATTTCGGTGACCGATCGAAACAAAATTTCGGTCAAAATTCGACCGAAATTTTGATCATTTCGGTTGATTTTTGAACTGGGACCCCCTCATTTTGGTCGATATAGGCTATTTCGACCAAACTTTGATCACCTGCTGAAAACGAAATTCGATCAAAATTCGGTCGAATTTCGGTGAAATTTGATCACATGGCATTCGAGCTACGTAGTCGAGGGAGAGTGTGTATGCCAGCTACATAAGATCATCTATGGCCTGAAGCAGAGCCCTCAGGCAAGATTTGACAGACTTACCATTGACATAAGTACTCTTAGCTTTCAAAGGATGACATATACCTACTCTGTCTTCGTTAGACGACAGTTTACTGTCATCGTTATACTTACAATCTATGTTGACGATATGGTTGTCACTGGAGATGACAGAGCCAGCAATTCAGAGACCAAAACATTCCTCCAAAAGGTCTTTATCGCGAAGGATCTTGGACAAATTCGCTACTTCCTTGACATTGAGGTAATATGCATTGCATAGGGGCTACATCTTTCATAAAAGAAGTATTGCTTAGACATTATCATGAGGCTGGACTGCTTGATGCAAGCTATCTAGCATCTTCGCTAAGTGTGAAAGCATTTTACATCTATTGATCCTGAGTTTGAGGACACTACATGATATAGACGCCTAATGTGTAAACTACTCTATCTCAATGTTACTAGGTTGGATCATGGTCTCAAATTTCAGCGAAATTCGATCGAATTTCTGTCGAATATCGATATCCGATCGAAATCGAAATTCGACCGAAATAGTCGAAATGACCGAAATATGGGGGCTCTAATAAAAAAATGACCGAAATGACCGAAATTTTGGTCGAAATTTGACCGAAATTCGACCGAAATTCCGTTTCGGTCGGTCACCGAAATGGTGACCGAAACCGACATTTAGGGCCTTGGGTTGGATATATCATATGCTGTGCAGAGCCAACCAGCACATGGAGAGACCCCTCTATAATCATTGACAGGATGATCTACTGATTCTTCAATATTTGAAGGAATCTCCCATTCGTGGACTCTTTTCTAGGGTCAATGGTCACACTGATGTCTCCGCATATACAGATGATCGCTATGCCAGTTCGCCTAAGGACCTCCGATTCACTACACGTTACGTCATGTTTGTTGGGGGTAACCTGGTTACTTGACGAAGCTAGAAGACAGTGGTCTCTAGATCGAGTGCAGAGGCAGGTACTTTCAGCCTTGTCGAACAAGAGTTGGGCAAGAGTCAGTCATCCCTTTCTCCTGAGCATTCCACATGTGAGATCACACGGCTTATCTCCTTTTTACCAGTCTGTCACCTGCGAGAGTAACCGACAAAGACACACTTGACAGCTCTAGGAGAGAGCTCGTCAAGTCCAGGAGTTAGAAGATGAACAAATGCCACAGTACCAAAGACACGGGGAGTAAGTGAGAATAATTCCTTGTCAGGAAAAATGATAGAGAGAGGAATTTTCTCACCAAGAACAGAAGATGGCATACGATTGACCAGGTAGCAAGCGGTAAGAACAGCATCCCCCCAGAAAGAAATAGGAGCACAACTCTGAATCAATAGGGTTCGAGTAATGTCAAGAAGGTGGCGATGCTTTCTTTCTGCCACACCATTCTGCTGAGATGTGTAAGCACAATTGGTTTGGTGAATAATGCCCTTTGACGAAAGAGACAGAGAGGGACCGTGTGCACAATTCTAGAGCATTATCTGTACGAACATATTTGACAGTAGAAAAAAACACATTTTGCACTTCATTAATCAAATTTTTAATCGCATCACCTGCTTCAGATTTATTCTTTAAAAGGAAGACCCAAGATACACGAGAAAAATCATCTACTACCACTAGATAAAATCTATCCCTGATGATCAAGTACACGACTTGGACCCCATATATCTATGTGAAACAACATGAACGGGGAGCTACTGCTCCGACTCTGACGACTAGGAAAGCTCGACCGATGATGCTTTCCCAATTGACACGCTTCACAGAGAAAGGAAGAACTGGGAGTGATCTGAGGCAGAAGATGTCGCATTTTCTGGAGCGGGAGATGACCAAAACGGAGATGCGAGATGTACGGAGAAACTGGTCCGGCAGAATGAGAAGAGACGTGTGAACCCCTCAGGATCCGGGTACCCGTTAATCACACACTCGCACTATTATTCACATGAGATCGCATGAAGTTGCTGAAAAGTATAGAATTTTTTTTCGCGCGGCTAATTATCCACATGACATTCACATCCACAACATAACCCCAAGTAAAAGAGATACAATTGGCACCAAAATTCCTGTTCATTAATATTCATATTCATGTACAACTTGCACAAGCATCTTCCATATTACAACATATGTCCCAAGTGATACAAAAGAGATAGCATTTACAATATCAATTTAAACTTAAAACTGTCACAAAAACCACATACCGTCTAGTATAGACCTTGTCTCCTCGTATCATGTATATCTACTGAGCTGCAGGCCCTTTGTCTGCCATACGTGCAAGGAAGAAGAGGAGTCACTAACGTGAATACAAACCCGTATTTTAAAATAAATAACAAGTAATTAGAGGTGCAAAAGAGAGCAAGTAGAAAGGTGGAATAAGCACATTTTACCACTACTTGCATAAGTAAAAAGGGTTCTCAAATTGTTTGTAATGTGTTCTAATGATTTCCTCAGAACCCAATATTTCCCACATAAGACATATTTATGTTGTAGTTGAATATTCATGAGTATATGAGTGTAGACATATATATCAATTTCTAGCAAATTTCAACTTTTGATCATAACTTCTCCAATTCTTGACTTCAATTGATTCAGATATAACTCCAAATGATGTAGATGTAGATATGAATGATCTAGATATAGATTCGCCAAGTCTATTGGCGAAGAAAACTCAAGCGGTGAAGAAGCCTACAAATGGCTCTTCCGTCTCGCCCTCTAATTGGATCCTAAAAGACAGGGTCAATGGAACTGGTCTAAAGTCAGGATCCCAACGAGGCGTAAAAACACTGCGAGCTCGCGTAAAAACCGTGTAAAAGACTGGGATCCTAGACCCGCGCACTTGGCGGTCGCTGCCCTAACTGGGCTTCCTATTCTCCCGCCCAGTTGAGGGTCACCGCGCCCTCGCATGGTCAGGTGTAGGGATTACCATGACCGGCAATATTTATTTTTAGCCAACACTAACTCATCATTATCTTTACTTCCTTGACCACTCATCTTATTCTTAGCCCTTTCTGTGATTTACTGAATAGGTCTATGTCTTTTGATCTATAAACTTAGTAATAGAGATCGTTAGATAGTAGCGTATATCTAAAAGATAATTGGTGATACTATTAGTTATCTCAATAACACGAAGTTTAACGAATCATAAGTTGATTTGAACTATTCTACCAAGAATATGCGAACCTTCAAAATATTGAAAACCCTAATATTTTATTAATACTATTCTTGAATAAAGTTCCATATAGGTCAATCATTTATTGATTTGATTTTTTTTAGAGTACTATTTATCCTATATTTTGGTATTTAGAATTTGAATTCTTATATATATAATTCAACAAGTATGCCGAGTAAATCATTATGTAAGGAACCCTAACCCTCAAATTCATCATTCTAAGTTGATCGACATGACATATGAACAGACGTGCCAAATGTTGTGTATCACATTTCTAATTCCATTGGTACCTTATATACATGAGAAGTGCGGATCATTAGTAATTATCCAACATCACCCTCCCTATGTCTTATCTCCATATAATGGTCTTCTCAAGGCATTCAATCCATTTATTAAGTACAGAGTATGATTTTAAAATTTAAAAATTCAAAATTTGAGATTCTGGCTGTAAATAAGCATCCGTACTGGTGGAATATCCTAACGATCTTGTAAATAACTATCCTATTCTGATCTTCTCAATCTTCTGATTCTTATTCAATTTAAAATAGAAATTTATTGAGAAATTAAATATCCATATGCTCGTTGTTTACTAAAGTATCCAGGAGTTTATTCTCCTTATTTCAAATATAATAACAACATTCCGTATATAATAACAACTACTCTGTATGTTTAAAGTCACATATAATCAGAAAAATACTTCAATTAGAACCCACCATAATAGTTGCATGTATCTACAATAGAGAGAGAAGTATTCTCACAGTGAGTTTCTCTAAATACAACTACGATTTCTAAGTTATTTTATCAAATTTCTTTCTTTCAGGAATAATAAAAGTGAACCCTTCTTACATATATCATCATTGTTGAGTTTTATTAATAATATACTTTGCAAAGAGTAGTTATATTTATCATACACAGATAGTCTAACAAAACCCAGACCACGGTTTTACATAAATGCAAAGAAATGCTAGAGTTAACTTGTAAAAAAATTACCTCACAGATTTAGGTCATGAAAAATCCATGGAAACAGAGATTTGAAAATGTCAAATAAGCATGTATGGCAGCAAAATGGGCTGGGGATGGTACCTGATTAGATTCTTGATGATTTGTAACCAAACTTGACATGCAACGGATTTTGATGGAGCAATGAAGCAGTTGTAGGCTTTTACCAGTTGCTGGACAGGAGAATTTTTGGATGAAAAGAAAAGGTCTCGGTAGGAGAAAATGGAAAAGAGACTAGGCTTTCAAAAGGGTTTTGGGGTGTCTTTATTTATAGGAAAGGAGATGGTTTATAATGTGGCCAAGTGTGCTATTTGGGATCCACGTGGTTAGACTTTAGATTAGGTCTCTGTAGCAATAAATTTTCTTTTATAGACATAAACAATCTGCTACGGTAATAGTAACAGAACAAGCTTTAAATTTAATATTTTATTTTATATGCATAACCGTACTAACTGTGTAGTAATTATTTTAATTAATATATATATATCTTTCTTTTCCAATTTCTCTCGTATTTTAAAGTCATCCGTAAACGCGCGTCGGACCTCGGATTTCGACGCACAATAACTTGATTTGACTGTCTCAAAATGACGATCAATATGAGTCTAATATTGATATACTTTCGGTCGAGTTTTGAATACCCGAAACTTTCGGATACCGTTTTTTTTTGTTTAAGGATAAATTTTGTCATTTAAAAATATCAAACGGCCTCCGATTGACGAACGGTCAATTCCGTTGGTCTTGTATCGTCGAATCGGATCTCATGATGGTCTCGGTTCATTTCGCGGTTTCCGAATTTGCGTCGCGGCTTTTCACGGCACGCATTACGAAGGGACCAATTTTTGGTCGATTTCGTCCGAACGACTTTTGATTCATGATCAATTGGTCGTTTTAGGTTGTTTAGTATTGACCGACAACGTTTTTGGGTTCATTAGACCCAAAATCGGACGAGTTCGGGTTTACGCGAATTCCCGGATGTTACAATTATAAAAACCTCAAAGGGAGTCTCGTCCTCGAGACTCGAGTCAAGGTCATTAAGTATCTTGTTGGGATTTTATATGTCCATAAAAACCTCAAAGGGTTTTGAACCCATAAAAACCTCAAAGAGAAAACAAGCCATATATTTATCATATATCTAATTATAAAAGCTTGTTTTGATGCTTACATCAGAAAAGTTGCGGGTATCGTGCCCGCATGTCGGCTTCGGTCTCCCATGTTGCCTCTTTGATGCCGTGTCGGTGTCATAAAACCTTGACCAATGAAATTTCCTTGTTGCAAAATTTCTTCTCAGCGCGGTCAAGTATCTGGACTGGCTTCTCCTCATAAGTCAGGTCCGGCTCTACATCGAGATTCTCGTAACTGATAATGTGTCGAGGGTCGTGGACATAGTTCCTCAAGTTGGATATATGGAAGACATCGTGAATAGCAGAAAGATGTGGAGGAAGAGCTACTCGGTAAGCAACCTTCCCCACTCTAGCCAGAATCTCGAACGGTCCAACATATCGCGGCGCCAACTTGCCACGAACACCGAATCGCTGCACTCCTTTCATGGGAGATACTCGCAAAAATACCCATTCTCCAACCTATAATTGATAGGATTGTCATTAATATGAAATTAATTTGGACATATATATATGTCATAGATGAAGAAGAAATAATTAGATTACCTGGAACTCTAAGTCTCTCCTCCGACGGTCTGCATAACTCTTCTGGCGGCTCTGTGCCGTCAGAAGCATCCGTCTCACAAGATCAACAGCTCTCGCAGTCTCCTCCAAGAGATCTACGGAATAGAGTGCATGATCACCTACCTCACGCCAACTGAGAGGTGTGAGGCATCTCCGCCCGTATAGGGCTTCGAATGGTGCCATGCTAATACTGGAGTGATAGCTGTTGTTGTACGTGAATTCCACTAAAGGCAAATGGTCCTTCCAGGACCCTTTCCACTCCAAAGTGCAAGCGCGAAGCAAATCCTCTAGTGTCTGAATGGTGCGCTCACTCTGACCGTCAGTCCGTGGATGATATGAAGAACTCATCTTCAGCTCTGTCTGTAGTGCTGACATGAACTGATGCCAATAATGAGATGTAAATCTCGAATCTTTGTCAGACACCACCTCACGTGGTATACCATGCAGCCTGATAATGTTCTGCACATAGAGCTTGGCCAACCTGGATGGAGTGTAAGTCGTGTTGACAGGTATGAAATGAGCTGACTTGGTCAACCTATCAACAACGACCCATATAGAATCATGGCCACCTGGTGTCTTCGGCAGACATGTGACAAAATCCATAGAAATGCTCTCCCACTTCCACTCGGGAATGGGGAGAGACTGCAGTAATCCTGGCGATCTCCTGTGCTCAGCCTTGACCATCTGACAGGTCATGCATCTGCTAACATGTAGCGCCACATCGCGCTTCATTCCATCCCACCAGAAATGTCGACGCAGATCACGGTACATCTTCGTGCTACCTGGATGGATAGATAACCGTGAACTGTGTGCCTCGTCCAAAATGTCTCTGCGAAGCTGCTCGTCATTGGGTACAACGACCCGTCCTGCCTTCCATAAAATAGACTCTGCTACGACAAAATCATCAACTTCGTCCTTGACAGCGCGCCTGTATCTATCATGAATCCAAGGATCGGTCTTCTGGCCCTCTACAATACGATCCCAAAGACTGTTGTATCGTGGAGGCACGGCGGTAGAAATGGATGCGCTCTCCTGAGGATGCCAATCTGTCAAAGCTGCAAGCGTATCCCACGTGTATAGCCAGTTCGCCGTACCATCAGCATGCGCTCTCCTGCTAAGTGCATCAGCCACCACGTTTTCCTTACCGGGATGGTAAGAGATCGTGCAATCATAATCCTTCAGCAGCTCGAGCCATCTGCGTTGTCTCATGTTCAACTCCTTCTGATCAAAGATGTACTTTAGGCTCTTGTGATCTGTGAAAATCTCGAAGTTCACCCCATATAGATAGTGGCGCCAGATCTTCAAGGCGAAGACAACTGCCGCCAACTCTAAGTCATGTGTGGGGTAGTTCCGCTCGTGCGGTCTCAACTGCCGTGATGCGTAAGCAATCACCTGTCCTCTCTGCATCAACACTGCTCCTAGACCTTCTCCAGATGCATCTGTGTATACTGCTTAGTCCTGAGTGCCTGAAGGAAGAGCAAGAATAGGCGCTGTAGTCAACCTCTCCTTCAGTGTCTGGAAGGCATGCTCACATGAATCATCCCAAATAAATGGAACTCCCTTCTGCGTCAGTCGTGTCAGAGGACGAACAATGCATGAAAATCCGCTGACAAAGCGTCTGTAATAGCCGCTAATCCGAGGAAGCTCCGAATCTGTGTAACTGTCTTGGGTTGCTCCCAAGACATAACTGCATCTATCTTCGCAGGATCAACTGCAATGCCTGCTCCAGAAATGATATGCCGGAGAAATGAGACCTGGGATAACCAGAACTCACACTTGCTCAACTTGGCATATAGCTTGTGCTTCCGCAATGTATCTAAGACAATCCGTAGATCATTTGTATGATCCCATTCATTCCGCGAATAGATGAGCACATCATCGATGGACACCACTACAAACTTGTCCAAGTATGGACGGAAGATACGGTTCATCATATACATGAAAGACGCAGGTGCATTGGTGAGCCCAAACGGCATCACCACAAACTCGTAGTGTCCATAGCGAGTCCTGAAGGCTGTCTTCGGAATGTCCGACTCACGAATCCTCAGCTGATGGTAGCCTGAGCGAAGATTGATCTTCGAGAAAACCGAAGATCCCTGAAGCTGATCGAATAAATCATCGATGCGCGGCAAAAGATAATGGTTCTTCACCGTTCTCTTGTTCAGCTGCCTGTAGTCAATACATAACCTCATGGATCCATCCTTCTTCTTGACAAATAAAACCGGAGCACCCCAAGATGAAGTGTTCGGCCTCACGAATCCCAAGTCAAGCAACTCCTGCAACTGCACCTTCAGCTCCCTCAACTCGGCTGGTGCCATGCGATAAGGTGCCATTGAGATCGGCTGTGTATCTTGTATCAATGTGATCTCGAACTCGATCTCTCTCTCAGGAGGTAGCCCTGGTAGCTCATCAGGAAAGACATCTGGATATTCTGATACTACTCGGATGTCCTGTATCATCGGCTCCTGATCAGATACCTCCCGCACAAATGCAAGGTATGAATCACAACCCTGATCAACAAGTCGCTGGGCTCGCAATACTGAAATGTACTCCATGGTGGAGTCATGTATAGTACCCTCAAAAGTGAACTCGGGTAGATCTGGAATCCTGAAGACAACCGTCTTCCTAAAGCAATCAACAAGTGCATGATGAGCTGATAGACAATCCATGCCTAAAATCAAGTCGAACTCATCAAGGTTGTAGGAGTAGACAGTCTGCGATCATCTCATGACCGCCAATCAGTATGGGCAAGTGCCTGACTATCAGAGATATGACAAATAACTGGCCACCTGGCCCTCCGATGTGATATGGAGAAGAGAGAGTCTCTGCGACTCTACCTAAAGAAGTAAGCAACCTCGAAGCAAGGAAAGAGTGTGTCGCGCCGGAATCGAATAAAACATGGAAAGGTCGGCCCAAGACTGAGACCATACCTTTCACCACAGTAGCCGTTGAACGTGCCTGCTCCTCAGTAACGGCATGTAACTGTCCCTACCTGGTTGATGCAGCACTAGAACCTGCCACACTCTGCGTCTGTCTCTGCTGCTGTCGTCTAAAGTTGGAGTTCCTGCCACGGAAACTCCCTGAATGTTGTGTCTGAGGCTGTGACTGTGAAGGCTGTGGCTGAGGCTCGCCAGAAGCCTGTGGGCACTGTGCTCGGTAATGTCCCCACTCGTGACATCGATAGCATCTGACTTGCCTGGTAGGTGGAGTAGCTGTGCCTATGCTCCGAGCTGGTCCTGCAGGTGGTCTATCTGCTCGCTGCGACCCAGATGGTCGAGCGGACTCTGTGCCACGTCCGACGAGTGCTCCCCCTAGAGTAGTCGATGGAGAAGAGCGAACACTGCCTGTGAAGTACGAACATGTGGGTCGGAATCGTCTGTCTGACCTCTGCTGCTGAAACGGTCGATGTATCGGTCCAAAAGATCGTCGCGGTCTAGGCGTTGCTCCAGACGTGCTACCGAAACGTCTCCCCCTGATGTCCTCGAACTTCTCCGCAGCATCAGTAGCCTCGGAGATAGAAGTGATGTGTAGTCCTGCCAGCTTCTCCTGTACTTCCTATCGCATGCCACCAATGAACTTTTCCAGATTCCCCTCTGGAAATGCGCCAGCTGCTCGTGTATGTCGTGACAGCTCTGTTTATCTGATAAAGTAATCCCTGGCTGTCATCTGTCCCTGACGGAGCTCTGCAAACAGTCGGCGCTGGGACTCCTTCCACTTCACAGAAAAGAAGTGGGCTCTGAACCTAGTCTCGAAATCGTTCCAAGTAGGCTCTCGGCCTAACTCGGACGCTACGGCCTCCCACCATCGCTCGGCGAAGTCTGTCAGTGAATACTCTATGAAAGATAGCCACGTGTTTCATGGCGCATGAATCGCCCTGAGCACCTTCATCACTCTCTTCAGCCACTGCTCAGCATCATCTGGTGGACCTGTGCCCTCGAACAAAGGTATGTTGGCCCGCTGATAAGAAGTGAAGACCGACTGGTGCCTATGAATGGCTGAATACTCGTGTGCATCCTCGTCAGCAAAGTCAACAAGGTCCTGCTCCCTATCTAAGTCTGCATCCTCCTCAGCTCCACGCTCTGGAATGTCCTCTAGTGGATCGTCAGGATGAGGCTGCTCCACCTCAACGGACTGGTGCTGGTCCAGTCGTATTCCATCCTGGGATGGATGGTACGTGAAATCTGACAGGTCCTCAAATCTCATCTCTATGTCCGTCTGCCTGTCAGCAATCTCAGTCTGCTTGGCCAATATCTGCTCCTGCTGGCCTCTCATAGCAGCTTGCTGCTGCTGAAGATCGGTAAGTGCGCTCAGTATGCGTGCCAGCTGATCAGAAGTATCCTGACCAGGTCGAGATGCCATGGCTCTGCATGAGAACCATAATTAGTCATAAAAAATGCCATAGACAGATACTTATCGTAGATGCTTTTCTCTTCTTGGGATATAATATGAAAATTAATGAAATTGGTGACATTTGTGCTTATTGAATATGAATGTCATATTTCCCTTCTCGGACTCACGACAAGTCGGAAGACAGTCGCTATCCGAGAACTTAATGCGATCGGAATTGTAATACCGCGAATGTGCGTATCGGGGTACCACGGCTCTGATACCAAACTGTGAACCCCTCAGGATCCGGGTACCCGTTAATCACACCCTCGCACTATTATTCACATGAGATCGCATGAAGTTGCTGAAAAGTAGGGAATTTTTTTTCACGCGGCTAATTATCCACATGACATTCACATCCACAACATAACCCCAAGTAAAAGAGATACAATTGGCACCAAAATTCCTGTTCATTAATATTCATATTCATGTACAACTTGCACAAGCATCTTCTATATTACAACATATGTCCCAAGTGATACAAAAGAGATAGCATTTACAATATCAATTTAAACTAAAAACTGTCACAAAAACCACATACCGTCTAGCATAGACCTTGTCTCCTGGAATCATGTATATCTACTGAGCTGCAGGCCCTTTGCCTGCCATACGTGCAAGGAAGAAGAGGAGTCACTAACGTGAATACAAACCCGTATTTTAAAATAAATAACAAGTAATTAGAGGTGCAAAAGAGAGCAAGTAGAAAGGTGGGATAAGCACATTTTACCACTACTTGCATAAGTAAAAAGGGTTCTCAAATTGTTTGTAATGTGTTTCTAATGATTTCCCCAGAACCCAATATTTCCCACATAAGACATATTTATGTTGTAGTTGAATATTCATGAGTATATGAGTGTAGACATATATATCAATTTCTAGCAAATTTCAACTTTTGATCATAACCTCTCCAATTCTTGACTTCAATTGATTCAGATATAACTCCAGATGATGTAGATGTAGATATGAATGATCTAGATATAGATTCGCCAAGTCTATTGGCGAAGAAAACTCAAGCGGTGAAGAAGCCTACAAATGGCTCTTCCGTCTCGCCCTCTAATTGGAAGCGCGGTCCAATAGAGGGATAGGTCTACTCCCCAACTACGCCACTGAGACGGGTGAGAGAGACTCCCTAGAAAAGTCACTCTAGAAACCTGCCTGACTAGTACAGGCGAACGAGCTCGTACGTAAAACTGAAAACCAAGGATCCCCCGCCTGGGTATCCTAAAAGACAGGGTCAACGGAACTGGTCTAAAGTCAGGATCCCAACGAGGCGTAAAAACACTGCGAGCTCGCGTAAAAATCGTGTAAAAGACTGGGATCCTAGACCCGCGCACTTGGCGGCCGCTGCCCTAACTGGACTTCCTATTCTCCCGCCCAGTTGAGGGTCAACGCGCCCTCGCACGGTCAGGTGTAGGGATTACCATGACCGGCAATATTTATTTTTAGCCAACACTAACTCATCATTATCTTTACTTCCTTGACCACTCATCTTATTCTTAGCCCTTTCTGTGATTTACTGAATAGGTCTATGTCTTTTGATCTATAAACTTATTAATAGAGATCGTTAGATAGTAGCGTATATCTAAAAGATAATTGGTGATACTATTAGTTATCTCAATAACACGAAGTTTAACGAATCATAAGTTGATTTGAACTATTCCACCAAGAATATGCGAACCTTCAAAATATTGAAAACCCTAATATTTTATTAATACTATTCTTGAATAAAGTTCCATATAGGTCAATCATTTATTGATTTGATTTTTTTTGAGTACTATTTATCCTATATTTTGGTATTTAGAATTTGAATTCTTATATATATAATTCAACAAGTATGCCGAGTAAATCATTATGTAAGGAACCCTAACCCTCAAATTCATCATTCTAAGTTGATCGACATGACATATGAAAAGACGTGCCAAATGTTGTGTATCACATTTCTAATTCCGTTGGTACCTTATATACATGAGAAGTGCGGATCATTAGTAATTATCCAACATCACCCTCCCTATGTCTTATCTCCATATAATGGTCTTCTCAAGGCATTCAATCCATTTATTAAGTACAGAGTATGATTTTAAAATTTAAAAATTCAAAATTTGAGATTCTGGCTGTAAATAAGCATCCGTACTGGTGGAATATCCTAACGATCTTGTAAATAACTATCCTATTCTGATCTTCTCAATCTTCTGATTCTTATTCAATTTAAAATAGAAATTTATTGAGAAACTAAATATCCATATGCCCGTTGTTTACTAAAGTATCCAGGAGTTTATTCTCCTTATTTCAAATATAATAACAACATTCCGTATATAATAACAACTACTCTGTATGTTTAAAGTCACATATAATCAGAAAAATACTTCAATTAGAACCCACCATAATAGTTGCATGTATCTACAATAGAGAGAGAAGTATTCTCACAGTGAGTTTCTCTAAATACAACTACGATTTCTAAGTTATTTTATCAAATTTCTTTCTTTCAGGAATAATAACAGTGAACCCTTCTTACATATATCATCATTGTTGAGTTTTATTAATAATATACTTTGCAAAGAGTAGTTATATTTATCATACACAGATAGTCTAACAAAACCCAGACCACGGTTTTACATAAATGCAAAGAAATGCTAGAGTTAACTTGTAAAAAAATTACCTCACAGATTTAGGTCATGAAAATTCCATGGAAACAGAGATTTGAAAATGTCAAATAAGCATGTATGGCAGCAAAATGGGCTGGGGATGGTACCTGATTAGATTCTTGATGATTTGTAACCAAACTTGACATGCAACGGATTTTGATGGAGCAATGAAGCAGTTGTAGGCTTTTACCAGTTGCTGGACAGGAGAATTTTTGGATGAAAAGAAAAGGTCTCGGTAGGAGAAAATGGAAAAGAGAGAGGCTTTCAAAAGGGTTTTGGGGTGTCTTTATTTATAGGAAAGGAGATGGTTTATAATGTGGCCAAGTGTGCTATTTGGGATCCACGTGGTTAGACTTTAGATTAGGTCTCTGTAGCAATAAATTTTCTTTTATAGACATAAACAATCTGCTACGGTAATAGTAACAGAACAAGCTTTAAATTTAATATTTTATTTTATATGCATAACCGTACAAACTGTGTAGTAATTATTTTAATTAATATATATATCTTTCTTTTCCAATTTCTCTCGTATTTTAAAGTCATCCGTAAACGCGCGTCGGACCTCGGAATTCCCTGTAGGACACAAGTCTCTCTTGATCTCGGCAGAGATGATGTGTGGCACCGGAATCAATAATCCAATCAGAGATATCATGAGAAGATGTAAATGCAGTAGCACTACCTGAGGTGCTAGCAGCAGCATAGGAACTGGCAGATGCTGTAGCAGCAACATCTGAAGGTCCACCAGAAGAATCACCAGATGATTGTGGCATAATATCACGTAGACGTGCCACAAGTTCCTCGAAACGATTGTCTGCAGGAGATGCCAATTGGGGCTGAGAATGCTCTGCTCACGTGTTGATGCTAAGAACCCATGCTTAGAGTAGCATGTCTCCTCCGAGTGACCTGTGCGGTGACAGTACGAACACGGCTGACGAAAGTGACCTCCTCTACCTCGAGGTCTACGTCCACGAACAGACGACTGACCACCTCTCCCACGCGATACTGCCATCGCCGATGGGGGTGGAGTAGATGAGCTAGAAGGAAATGAGATGCGACTGAGCCTCCTGTAAACATCCTCCATTGGAGGAATAACTGCATCGGCCAAAATCTGAGAGCGGGCGACCTCATACTCAGGATCTAGGGCTGCAAGTAGAACGCTCACCATGGTGGCATTCCGAAATGTCTTCTGCTATTCAGGAGTTGTTGTGAGTGGAATGGTACTGTATAACTTCTCAAACATACCTCTCAGGGATGTGTACAAGGAGTGAAGAGGTCTGTCGTTCTGCTTCATCGTGAAGATACCATGCTGAAGCTGTAACATCTTGGTCTCATTTCGCACCTGGGAATACGTAGCAGCTAGAATATCCCACATTGCCTTGGCAGTGGGCTGATGGAGAACATCATTGGCAATCTCCATCGACAGTGTTAGAAAAAGAATAAACAAAGAAGAACAACGGGATTTTTACGTGGAACCCTACTCCGTGAGGAGCGGGATGAAACCACGGGAGAAGCCCCTTAACTGGGCGTGTTTGTCTATTGACTTTCTCAATGAGTACAGGAGGTCTGGGGCTCCTTATATAGCCTTTCCAGAGCCTCCGAGTCCCACCACTAGACGATGTGGGACTAAACAACTGGGTGGGGTAAATGGATCTCCTCCAGGATCCATTTACCCTGCTACAACACAATAGGCGCTTACAACTTATGCTCCAACACTCCCCCTCAAGCTGGAGCATGCAATGCTCAGCTTGGACAAACAGACATAAACTCAACTCAACGCTACAAGACACTACGGACAATATCAACCCAACGCGCACATTGCTGCAGTCGAGGACGTTGCTTCTCATGCCGTGCAGGTGAGGAGGACGAACGGGCTGGAGTGTGAGTCAACTGAAGACTCGTAACCTGACCATCGAGTCTGAACTTGCGCCTGAAGTCTCCTCGTCGGAGAACTGGGTCTCTCCCATCTCGCTCAGAGAATGGTGCACTGCTCTGGTGTACCTATGATACCACATGAAAACCCTTGCCTTCAAGGGAATGGTCCTCTGCTCTGGAGTCCCTATGGCTCACATGAAGACTCTGGCCTGACAACAAGAATGATGGGGACCTCGAACAAATGATGGCAACATATGCTCATCTGACAATGACCGCACACTTGTGCGTGTCTAAAACTGGACTCGGAACTATCTGATGTCGAGTCTGAAACTGGATCTGAATTGTAGAGTCTGAAAATTCTGAACTGGTCTGGACTCTGGAGACTGGATAATCTGAATATGGAGAATCTGAAATAGACCTTGTGACTCTATATATACTCCCCCTTTCTCCCATACTGGTCGGAATGAAGACATCGACATTGGGAGAAGACAAGATAAATAGGGGGTAGAACATGAAAAACTTGCGGCTCTTTTTTTTTTACATTTTTTTTTAAGCCGTCAAATTTGTTTTAACCATTTTTTTTTAAAAAAAATTAAGCCGTCACCCTGTTTTTTACGGCTATTGCAACTCCATTTTTTTTTGAACTTGCGTACGACTTTTTTTTTGTACGCGGCTTCTCTCTCTCTCCCTTTTTTTTTCAAAATACTTGCGTACGACTATTTTTTTTTCAAATATACGCGCCTTTTTTTCTTTTCTTTTCTTTTTTTTTGGACTAAAACCTCTCGGCCCAAACTGGGCCCACAAAAGCTGCTATTTTTTTTTTTACAAACACAAACTTCGGCCCTTCCTTTTTTTTCTTCAATCTGGCCCTTTTTTTTTAAGTGACGATGGCCCACTTGGGGCCTAACTTTCAACCCCCCCTTTTTAGGGTATCCCGATGGAACCCTTCTTTCTGGAGATGCCGCCGCCCCCTAGGGATTTTGCCGCTGGAGAACACAAAGCGTTGCCTCGTTGGGACTTCTTCCCCCACAATCGGTCCCGCCGCCTGGGGACTTACAGATCTGCCAAGATCGCCGCCCGCTGGAGAATGAGCGCGCGATGTGCGCAACGGAGATGGGGCGTGCAGACTGGGCGAGTGATGCGCTTGCGATGGGGGTGGGGTGCCCGCTCGATGCCGCCTGGGCGCGTGTTCGTGCTTAAGGGGCCGCCTGCGGGATGGGTGCGATGCCGGGAGATCTGGAGGCACCCAAAGGGTGCGACTTGCCGGAACTGGAGGAGCGCCTGGCTGGGAGATGGTGTCGCCGCCAAGCAGGAGGAGTCGCCTGCCTGGAATGGAGAGGCTACGTGCGGGCCTGCAGGGTGCGCGCTAGGGCTCGGCTAGGGCTCGGCGCACCTGGGAGAGGGAATCCCCTGCGGCTTGATGGTGCCGCATGGTGATATGTGGCTGTGCCGTTTGAAGCGGGAGGCGCGCAGGGCCTCCTGGGGTGCGCACCTGGTATAGTTGCCTCTGGCCTAGTGCTGCCTGCAATGGAGGAGCGACCTGCGCCGCCTGGAAGAGAGCCTGGAGGCTCCGCCTGCGTGCCTTGAGAAGGTGCTGCATATGAGATGAGAGATCCTGCTGCATCGAGTAGATGCGGAGGCCTTCAATGATCAAACAATTAACCATATTGATGGATAATCTCCAGGAATAACCATGAATTGGTCTGATCCTTTAATCAATCGAGTAATCTCAACATAAATCTCGGATTTTGAGATATTGAATAAATAAGACCCATTGAATCTCGAACAATAATAAAGAACACAAAATTCTCGAGAATCAACCCGCTCTGATACCATGTTAGAAAAAGAATAAACAAAGAAGAACAACGGGATTTTTACGTGGAACCCTACTCCGTGAGGAGCGGGATGAAACCACGGGAGAAGCCCCTTAACTGGGCGTGTTTGTCTATTGACTTTCTCAATGAGTACAGGAGGTCTGGGGCTCCTTATATAGCCTTTCCAGAGCCTCCGAGTCCCACCACTAGACGATGTGGGACTAAACAACTGGGTGGGGTAAATGGATCTCCTCCAGGATCCATTTACCCTGCTACAACACAATAGGCGCTTACAACTTATGCTCCAACAGACAGTATACCTGAAAACCAGAACTTGGCATACGAATCATCAGCCTCCCACGAGGCATATATCCCTGTCTTCTCTGATGGCTCATCCTCAGTAAGAATGTGCTTCTTACCATTCGACTTCATGAGACTCATGAATTGCATCACCCAGAGCTCATAGTTCGACCCGTCCATCTTGACTATTGGCGCAGGACCTTTGAACGTGCCTATGGAGGGCATATCAACCTTTGATTCTAACATATTGCCGCTGGAGAAGAACTATGGCTTGTAGACAAAGTGACAGATGTCTACACACACTACATAGGATTCGAGTGCGTATGTAGACGTTACGCACCCAAATCCATATATCTGGAGGAAGAGACGGCTACGATCAAGGCGTCAGGAGGCGTCGCGGTGCCGGCTAGAACCAAAGTCGGGCAACGGCGAGTGGCAGGAGTCCGGCTAGGGCATGCCGGGACCGGCTAGGGCACGCCGGGACAAGGGTGGTCGGCGGGACTGGGGGGGTGCCGGCGGAGGGGCCCGGGGAGGCGAAGGTGCCCGGGGAGGCGGAGAGGGGCCGACGGGGATTGGAGCCGGCGGAGGTGCCCGGGGAGGGGGCGGCGGCGGCGGCAGAGAGAAACGAAGGGAGAGCGGGCGGCGGGTGGGGATAAGGAGAGAGCCCTAGGGCTTAGGCTCTGATACCATGTGAAAATCAGTGATATGTTATTCAAGGGAACCCTAGGCTCTCTTATATAGGGAGAGACCTCAAGGGTAAAATACATAGTGGTCCAGAGAAAAATAAAAATGACGAACAGGTACATAGCATATAATAATATCTATCTCTACACTTTTCTCATAAAATTTTCTCAGATATTTCTTCTTCTGTTTCAGTCCCCCCCTTTTCGAAACACGACCCATCTTGGGCTCAAAGATAAGCACCACCTTCTTTTTTTCTTACGCAGCCCGCTCTTTTCCTTTTTTCGATACTCGCGGCCCAACTTGGGCCTAAACTTCACGCCCCTTTTCTTCTTTTTTCAGTGCAACCCACTTGGGCTATATTTAGGGTTCCCACTTGGGAACCCTTTTCCTCAACATCGATGCCCCTGATGGGGCTTTATTCCTGTAGGGTCCTCATGAACCCACCGTCGTCCCAATGGGGTTTCGAAGAAAGGGTGCATCGTGATGCTCTAGCATGTCGTGTGCCTGGACTTCGTGGGGTTGTCGTTGGAACTGCGCCTTGTTGGAGGGAACTGATGCCGCCTGGAGCTCGAAGGTGAAGTGTAGCCTGGAGGTAGAGGAAGGCGGAAGGTGTCGCCGCTTGGAGAACTTGTGCCGCATCCCTAGATCTGATGTTGTGGCATGATATGCGCAAGGGTTACGCAAGTGTTGCGTGTGGAATAGGAGATGAAGCATTGCAGCACCTAGAGTGACAAATCTCGCCACCGCCTTAGGGTTTGCGTCGAACTGGAGCTGCGCCGCCACCACTAGAAATATTTTCGTGCCGCCTACACAAGAGGAATTTGTGTGACACTGCTGTTCCGCAAGATCTTGCATGGTGCGCAAGCTCTGTTCGGTATTGGGTATTACTGGATCACAGCATGGAGATGAGTATGATTGATGATGGCCTAGAATGATTAGGGTTTCGAAAAGAAACCCAAAAACAAGTATTGGTGACAATCTGAACTTGACGATCTCCAGTCTCGATCAGATGTTCGTTCTTGAGAAATTTATCTTCCTATCTGGACAGAACTGAAATTGAATCTCAAACACCCATTAACATAAACTTGAATTGATCTTCCAGAAATTTGTGACCGCAGAAAAATTGAGTTTCAGGAAACCCTAAAAAATTGAAACTCAAATTAGATCGATTTTGAACAATGAAAAAATAATCTTCAAGAATAAATCGTCAAAATCAACCAAGAATGATCCGCTCTGATACCATGTTAGAAAACTTGAATGAGCAATCGAATTGATAAACAGAGCAGAGAAATCTAAAAAGAATAAAAATTGACATATTTTTACGTGGAACCATAAAACCACAGGAGAATGCCTCAAAGGGCTAATGTGTCTATTGACTTTCTCATCTGATACAAGAGGTATGGGGATTCTTATATAGCCTCCACATACCCTCCAAGTCCCACCATTGGTAGATGTGGGACTAAACACTGGATGTGGTAAATGGATCCCTCTATGATCTATTTACCCATCTACCACATATGACGCATATATTCCAACAGATATCAATCATGCTCAGCTTGGAACACCTCTGGTAAGGCCATATGGCTAGGGCCTTAGTAAGTATATGTTGGTTGATCTCCTGAGCTAACATGAGTTGTGGAGATGAGGCCCTTCTGTATCATGTCTCAAGTGTAGTGGTAGTCTCCCCCGATGTGATTGGTCCTCTCATGGAAAGTTGGGTGGTTGGCGATGAAGAGAGCAGCCTGGTTGTCGCATTGGAGGTGGATGGGAAGAGGCACAACAATTATTAAGTCAGTATGAACAAATCTGACCCACATCATATCTTTACTAGCATGTGTCATGGCCCTGTATTCTAATTCTGCAATAGATCTGATAACCATTGTCTGCTTCTTGCTCTTCCATGACACCAAGGAACTCCCTATGAACACTGCAAGGCCAGCGGTAGACTTCCTGTCCTTGGAACACCCAGCATAATCTGCATTTGCACAAGCTGTAATGGCAAGGGATGTACCTATGCTGAATAGAATACCAGTGCCAAGTGAGGCCTTCAAATACCACAGAATTATATGGACTGCATCCATATGTATGTCTAGGTTGCTCCATGAACTCGCTCATTTTGCTTACTACAAAAGATATATCCGGCTTGGTGACGGTCACATATGGGAGCTTCTCAACGAGCTTGTAGTACCTCCTCTTGTCTACCTCCTCAGTGTATCATCATACAACTTCATGCTCGAGTACACGGGAGTAGTGGCATGCTTGCAATCTGCCATGGATGTCTCAGAGAGAAGATTTGTAACGTATTTCCTCTGGGTCATCACAAGACTTCGCAGGTTCCTAGCAAACTCCTGTCCACGGAAGTAGCATAGACTTCCAAGGTCCTTGGTCACAAATTGTTGACCTAGGAAATCCTTAGCAGAATAGATGCCCTGCTCATCATCCCCTGTAATGATGATATCATCAACATAAACAAGTATGGCAACAGTACCTCTTTGACTCCTCTAAACAAACAGTGAATGATCGGCAATCGATCTTAGGAACCCATGTTGCTCTATCAAGACCGAGAGCTTTCGAAACCATGCTCTTGGACTCTGCTTAAGGCCATAGATCACCTCGTGAAGCCTGCAAACCTTCTAACACTCCCCCTTAGCAGCGCACCCAGGTGGTTGTTGCATGTACACCTCCTCCTAAAGGTCATTATAGAAAAATGCATTCTTCACTTTTAGTTGATATAGGGGCTAATCTCGTGTTACTGCAACAGAAAGAAGAATACGTAGCGTAGAATGTCTATCCACTGGAGAGAAGATATCCTGATAGTCCACCACATATGTCTGGGTGAACCCACATGCCACAATCCTCACCTTGTAGTGATCTTACGCAAAATTCTTTAGATAGTTCTCTCAAGCAAAATATTAGGAGAATAAGGAAAAATGTTATAAAAGAAATGAGTAACCAAGAGGACATAACTTCGAGTAGTGGAAACAACCCCTTGACAGGATGCAGAATTTTGTATCTAATTGTTCTTTCTACATCATGGCTTATACTCTAATCATATCCTTTTTAAAAGCTCAAGAAACATGCCTATATCTAGGTTGTTAAAAGATATGTAACACAAGGCACGAAAATAAAATACCTGGAAAATAATAAGACCAATTAATACAGGTTGAGTATTAAAGCCAAAGCTGCGAAAGAGATCCTTGGAGTTTCTCACAAGTGTGTAACCTCCAAATTGCAATAACATTAGCACCTGCAAAAGTTATACATCGTTATCAGTTTTGCTAGATAATATGATAAAATTGTATATAAAAGGAGGTCAGCTTCCTATGATATCCTACCTGAAGGCCGACAAATGAATATAGAGTATGATTCAATTTCCAATGCCCTAATTCATGAGCAATAACAGCCACTACTTCCTCTTCATTTTTGCACTGCAAAAAGATCTCTATCAACCAAATCATCATTTCACAACAAATGATATTAAATAAAGATCGTCATAATGAACTGAAAGGAAGAATCTCATATGATCTTTATTGATTTGGAGAAGGCTTATGATTCCGTCCCACGAGAGATACTGTGGAGAGTTTTGGAGAAGAGAGAAGTACATGTCCTATACATTAATCTCATAAAGGATATGTATGATAGGGCTTTATCTTGTGTAACGACCCCGACGGGGAAGACTGACTATTTTGATATCAACATTGGTTTACATCAAGGTTCAGCTTTGAGTCCATTTCTTTTTACTTTGATTATGGACGAGTTGACAAGTCACATTCAGGATGAGTTACCTTGGTGTATGTTATTTGCTGAGGATATTGTGATGATTGACGAGACTAGAGATGGAGTAAATGAGAAGCTTGAGGTTTGGAGACATGCATTAGAGACTAAAGGTTTTCGTATAAGTAGGGCTAAGACGGAATATATGGAATGCACCTTTGATGGAAGCAATGGTGAAGGAATCGAGGTGAAGATTGGTGACGACAACATTCAGAAGAGAGATTCTTTTAGATATCTGGGATCTATTTTGCAACATGATGGGGAAATTGATGGAGATATTACTAATAGAATAAATGCAGGCTGGCTAAAGTGGGGAGGAGCCTCCGCTGTTCTCTGTGATAAGAAAATTCCTTTAAAAATTAAAGGAAAGTTTTACAAAGCAACCGTGAGACCTTCTATGCTTTATGGTTCTGAATGTTGGCCTGTGAACCATAGACATGTGCAGAGAATGGTTGTAGCAGAAATGAAAATGCTAAGATGGATGTGTGGACATACACGTAAAGATCGGATTCGGAATGATGCAATCAGAAAGAAAGTTGGCGTAGCTCCGGTCGAGGATAAGATGCGAGAAAACCGCTTAAGATGGTTTGGTCATTTGCAAAGAAGGTCAACTGATGCACCGGTTAGGAGATGCGAGTTTTGGGATGTTGGGCCGGCTAAGAGAGGGTGAGGACGGCCCAAGAAGTGTTGGAAAGAGACTATACGAAGGGATCTTAGTTTTTTGGATATAAGTCCGAGATTGACCCAAGATAGATCTGAATGGAGGCGAAAAATCCATGTAGCCGACCCTACTTAATTGTGGGAAAAGGCTTTGTTGTTGTTGTTGTCGTCATAATGAACTAGGAAGATCGTTGACTTCTTGTTTTCATGAGAATTACAGATGGCCAGAAAGATAGATCATCACAATAAACAATGAAGACCTCAAAACCTAACCGGAACAAGTTTTTACGCATATTCATTGGGATCAGCTACATGGATTGCTTAATGGAAGTCTATGTAAAAGACACCTTTATCGAATCAGAGATCAAAAAATATATATTCAACCTGGAACAGTCAAGAATATCATACTATTATTGTGTTAAATGTTTTTTTCAGGGTTCACTTTAAAAAGATTATAAAGTTTTTTAGCATCAAAATTAAGGAAGATGTTGAAAAGGATCCAGTTAATGCGAAGGTCGTCGGGAAGATGCCTCCACAAAACCTAAAACTGCAAAAACTAGCCTATTGCCTCTAGTTTGGTTGAAGATCCAACTCCAACAGGGATGCAAACGGACGGATACGGATACGGATACATGTACTACCGTATCCTTATCCGTTTTTAATACGAATATGGATGTGGATACGGATATTGACGGATATTAAAACTAACTTACCATATCCTTAAAAACAGATACGGATGTAAAACGGATACTGATCACATACATGTAATGTTAGAAATACTCTATAGAATCGACTTGAATATACACGCATAGGATGCAGAATACATGATATAAAATTACTAAATATGCTTATATCATAAAAACTATACAAATATGGTAAAAGAAGGTATAGAATTATGTTATATAGGGTTAAAAATAAATCTATGACTATATTTATATACGAAAACGGATATTCAGATACGGATACGGATGTTTGCGGATATCAAAATGATATCCATATCCATATCCATTTTAAAACAAATACGGATACGGATGTCAAAATCTGTATAAAACGGATACGGTGATGGATCGAATACGGATATATCCGTAACCGTTTGCATCCCTAAACTCCAACCATGCGGATCAATGAAAAGCCATTCTATATGCAGCTCAAGAAAGGGAAAGAATTAAAGTCGAGCAAGGGGTAAGAGAGGCTTTCTCAATTGTCATCTATAAGGCTCCAAATCAAGGGACACCCATGGCAGTATAATTATCTACAAGCCAGAAAAATAGAATTTGTTCCCGAACAACATAACTAGGCAATAGCACCAGGTATCTACCTATTGAGTGGGTTATTGGTGTAGATTGCACAAAGGTGGGGGCGAATCGATCAATTGCTCAAAGGTACTTAGTTGGGAAAAAAAGATCAGCACATGGTAATGCTGTAAAAACATCAGGAAACTAACTTCAGGATGAAATTACACTTTCTGATTAATGATCAATCCAATTTCGAGAAGCCCGCATCATCAGACTCATTTTGCAAATGACGTCTTCTAATTCTTCATAAAGTTGGCACTCTGAAAGAATCAAAAATGTATAATAGCCAACCAGCTAGCACTTCTCTCCATATTTCATTATTAACAAGGGATTACACAACTCTAATATGAAGAAAGTCTAGAAAAAATTCTACTGCAGAGAAGGCTGACTCTGAATTAGGGATGCTTTATGTTGACGGGATGTCTAATTTCTTGAGGTTCTTCTGTGGAAGCAGCGGAATTGACTTTTGAAGACATAACATGATGTGATTCATGCTGACTTCCCTTGCTCTTGTGATATGATTATATATGAACTACCAACTGACCAGTAAGCTTCAAAATGTCACTAATATTGAATAAAGAAAGACACTGATGACTGCCAACTGATTAGCTGCTGAACCTAGAGTGAGTACAAAGTGGTGAGTTTAAGGTTCAAGAATATTACGGGATAGCAAAATACCCGTGAGAAGAGTTAAAAAGTTGAATGTATTCATAAACCGAGGAGTAAAGTACAAACTGGAAGTGCTGCATTTCAAGGCAAAAAAAGGGGAAACACAGAAAGGTGACCACCCAAAACCATAAAAAATGCTGAAGCCTTCTTCCACTTTAAGTAGGGTCGGCTACATGGGTTCTTCGTGTGATCCATTACATTTCCCACAAAAAACATTCACTCTGAAAAATCATGGCATTACAATTGAACTAACGCCCACAGAACATCGGCCGGCTTCATAAGCACAATAATGGGTCGGAAACGAGCCAAGTACAACGTTTCCTTCAAGGTTACAAATGTCCAGCCAGGATACAATCTCCTTTGCCCAAATATTATCTACCTTGTAATACGCAAAGAAAAGGTGGTCTACCATCTCAATCTCCACCCACAGAGGGAGCAATCACTGCCATTGCCTGAGAAAATCTTCATCCACCGCTCCGTAGTCATTAATTTCTACAAGAGCCAAAGATAGACCTTGACCTGATGTGGAATGTGATTGTCCGAGATGAGCCTACAATCACAAATAACATCATACCCCAAGAAGCCAGAGGTCTGTCCAGTGCCCGATATGTATGTCTCACTCAAACTCCACATCCTACCATCTCCAGTGATCCTAACACTCTGCAGAGCCCTCTAGAGCGCTAAAAAACTCCACCTCCAAAAACTCATGTGAACATTTATCTGAAAAATCAGACCGAAAAGTTAGCAGCCAAGCCCCATCCACCCATGCATTAGACACAAGCATGTCCTGATCTGAGGCTAATACATATACATGCGAGAACCTCTCGGCCAAAGACCCCCCATCCATCCAATCATCCTTTCAGAAAGAAAAGGAACGGCTGTCCCCCACAATCAGGAGAGACATGGGGAGTTGTGGTAAGACAGAACAAATCCCCTAAGATGATGCCAAGTGATGAGTGAGGACACCAAGGAGCATTGAGTGTGCACCGCATAGATCCCCACAGATCAACCTACAGCACAAATCCCCATTACTGCCTCCATCTCACTGGTGATTTCATCAGGAGTGTGTCATGTTCATTGTCTCCAAGTGAGGGATACCAAGTCCCCCGTCCTCCTTCGAAAGCATGACAGTGACCCATTCCACCAAGTGTAACTCTCGAGTGTTCTGACTTGATGATTCCAAGAAGAATCTCCTCATAATCATCTCGATACGATGTTGAATACTACCGGCAAAAGCTGGGAGGATATGAAAAACACTGGAATTGCTGCAAGAACTTCCCTAACGAGCACAAGATGTCCACCCCAAGACAAACACGACAACCTTCTACCCATACAGCTTCCTTTCTAATTTTTAATAACCGGCAAACCAATCTGCAAAGCACAGTCTGCCACAACCAAGCGGTAGCCCCAGGTATTGTTATTACATCAAGCCAATAGTAGTGTCCAACGCCAAGACACTGACAATCACATCTGCCTCTGAAAAATCAAGAGACAAAAGCAGACGTGTCGGTTAATTTTCAGTCCATAAAGCTCAACAAAAATATCCAACACTGTAGTCATCACTTTTGCCTCCATCCCTCGTTTCATGAAGAAAGTCATATCATTTGCATAATAAAAAATAGGGATGGAGATGTCACCATGTATATAACATGCAATCAACCCTGGCCCACCACTTGAAACACCATACAAGTAAGAACATCAGCAACCACTACAAACAGCAAAGGAGCCAATGGACCTTCCAAACACCATGCTTGGGTTAAAAAAACCTCCTTCTAGATGCCCATTCACCACTACTCTATTAATAATAAAGTATGGAGAGGTGTGCTAGCTGGTTGGCAATCACACATTTTTCATACCTTCAAACTAGAAGTACTTTTAGTTGAATAGAAACAACCCTTGGCCATATGATTAAAAAGATATCGAGGTTGAAGGTCCCCATCTAACAAGTTGACATTAGCATTGCTTTAGATACATCATAATGCAAACCGGGGAGTAGGTGTGGGGGGTTAAAACAAAGAGATTGTGCATGTGATCAAACACAAAGGCGGACACAGCATTTCCTTTCATTTGTGCGTTTCACTCTTCTAATAGATCACATGGCGCAATTAAGTAGAACTGATTATGAAATTCTCCAAAAGCAACTATAGAGGGCTTCCAGATGCAATTATACAATAGTTTCTAAAATTTAAGAACTATAAAGTCATTATGTCCAAAGGAAGTAGTAGCACTAACTTTGAAACCATGGGTAATAGCTATAACTATAGCAATGGCAACTTTCATTACAAGAGGCAACACAACAAAGCAATGGCGCATCTCTGAGCAGTGTTCACGAAATCGGCCGCACGGGCCGCCATATGCCCGTGCGGCATGCAAACTGCACCGATTTCATGAATTAGTGCATTATGCACCCTCCCAGCATATGTGGCCCGCATATACCCCGCATATCCCACATATGCCCTGCATACTACTCCAGCAGCTCCAACTTTTCAATCTTCTCATTCAGGTCCTTAATTCCGTAGCTCTGCCTCTTCCTTCATTCAATTGTAAGAATATGGCATGCATTTCTATACAATTGCAATGCATTAGACCATTATGTATATGTAATGTTTTATATTTTTCTCATGTATTGTTTTCACGAGTATATGCAATGTATCGTCCAATTTTTTAAATATGTTGATTGAGGTTTTGCTCAAGTAGTGCATGTATATGTATTTGAAGTTTTGTTATTACGAAAAATCTAATGTGTGAAGTTTTTATGGTAAATGTTTTTTTGCGATTAAATATGAGGCAATTAAAAGCATATATACACACCCATCTAACATGAACCGTTTTTTCTTAAATCTTCTTTAACTCCACTAAGATACATAAATTCAGTGGTAATATTATTCATAGATATTTATTTATTTTTAAAATAAAAATTAGAATACTGCGTAGAACCGCATATACCACACATATGCCCCCCATACCGCTTATTCAGTATTCAGTGACCAGTCCGAACGCATACGCGTACTGCTTTCTTGAACCTTGTCTTTAAGCATCAAACCCCAAAAATTGTAGAATATTGTGTGATAAGCAACAATCCTCATAAAGGCTACGACAATGCGAGAAACCCCACCAATGGAGCTAGGCCACAGACCAACATATCCCACTAATCCAAACACGCCAACTTCCCATATATCTCTAACCGCTAACCCAAGCAACAATCTCCCATGCTTTTGACAATTATACATTAATCAGCTGAGAAGCTGATTAGTCGATTGATTGAGCCCAAAAGCATGCTCATAATATAGGGATGGATTGCTATGCATATGCATGAATTTATATTACACCTCTATTACAAATTTTTTTGAGGCCCAAAAGAGGGGGAGACACTCAGTGGTGTTCGCCCCAATTAATTAATAAGAACAAAGTAAACAGGTAGTTTACAAAGGTGTCGAAAGAAACGACATAAAGGAAGCTAAAACAACACCCAATCACCGACTAAACGCGCACAGTGCAAAACGATGTTTTCCTTGTAAAAGTGTTGTCCCGAGAAAAGAGTTGCATTTCTGCCTAGCCAAATCGCCCACAAGCTTGCCACGGGCCACAGGAACGCCCTTCGCTCCCTATCCTTGTTGGCCACCAACGAGCCACAGAAGGACGCCAAATCTGAAGTGCAAACCCAATCCACAGCCGCTTCCTCCCATACCCAGTGACCTTAGGGCACGCGAAGAAGAGGTGCTCAATGGACTCCACAGCATTGTCGCACAAAATGCACCTATCAGAGATATTGCCAAGCAGCCTCGCCAACGATCCCTCGTCATTAACCTCTGCATACGAAAAAGCCACATGAAGAATCCCACCCGTTCAGGGAGACTCAGACCCCAGAAGAAACCGCAGTCACACACCATAATCTTCGAGCGCGAGGGCGGGGGCCTACATATCGCCCCATACGCCTTCCTCGCCGAGAACGGGCCCCTCCGCCAGACCCAATGGTCTCTCCCCTCAGAAGGACGGCCTGCGTCTCTGATGGCGTCCAGCAAAGCGAGAAAATCCTCGAGCCTTTGATCGGAGAAATTAGCAGAGAAAGCCGGGAACCAACTACCATCCGACCAGCAAGAGGCGACACAATCATTTTCATCAACTGCCAAAGCGAACAGGCGAGGGAACCGTGAGCTCAAGGGCCCCCTCGTTCCAATCATCAGTCCAAAACCTGAAAGAAACTCCATTACCAAGCACCGGCGTAAAGAGAGATATAAATCTTGAGAAAACCTCTAGCACCCCTTTTCAAAAAGGCGTCTGGGATCCCACCATATCATCCGCCAATGGAGGCGCCCCACTAACACCGTGAATCTCGCACAAGATCTTGCTACAAAAATCCTCACATGGGCCCCAGATCTGTTGGCCCACTTAAGAAGGAAGGCCTCATTAACATGCTCCAGTCTCCGCACGCCCAACCCTTCTTCGCACTTGCGCCATGTTATTTCACCCCATTCAACCAAGTGAATCCCCCCCGACACTTCCCCATTTTTGCCCCATAAAAACCTCTATTACAAATTAGCATACACAAGATCAAAATATTTGATCTTCTCTTCATTTTTTTATTCTTTATCATATCTTCTTCATCTTTAGGCGTCTTTAATCAAAAAGCGTCAACTTGGTCTATCTTGGACTTGTTCTCATCATGAAGATTAAACAAATATACTTTGTTTTTGTCATTATTACCCTGATCTTCATTTCGTTATTGGCTTGCTTGATAATTCTATATTCAAGCTAAACAAATCGATAGCTTTTTATCATCATTGATATATGCATGAAAGTGCATGTTCCAATGTAAGTGACCAGTCCTAGACAACACCTTGGGGGACCAATCTTACAGGCATCTCTCCATCCACTCCAGGGCAAGGTTGCAAAAAGCGGTACGCGGTCGGTAGGGTCACTGATTACTGTTTAAACGGTATGCAAGAATTTAAACAGAAATTAAACGGGTTATGCGATTTTGTATATTTAATTAATAAAAAATATTTACATATATATAATTAATCAGAAACATAACTAACTAATAAAATATAATCACATATTCAAAATATATATCAAATATTGTCATATTTAAGGATTTTTCTATCAATTGTTAAAATAAATAGCATAAACGAGTGGAATCCCTAGTCAAGGTTTGGAATTTCGATTTCAATTTATGAAGACAAACAATAAAAGGAATGAAGCGAACAAGCTATATTGGATATCTAGAATCTAGAGAGTTATTTCATCTCCATTGCACAAATCCAAAGGAGGTGAAGCTCCCCAAGTTGAAAACCCATTGTATGCACCCTCATGTCGCACAATACCCTACCAGAATGGGGGTCTTGATGCAATCGGTCAGCGAGCATGGGGACTGGGGAATATAATCTTTAAATGTTGATGTAAGAAACAGGGTTTAAACAGCGTTTAAGCGGTCGTTTAACGCTGATTAAGCAGCCTGGTCGCATATGTGCCCGACTGGGCATAGTCGGTGCAGTCCAGGTTCGCATGCGTGTAAACGGTCATTTAAGCCGCTTTTATATCACTGCTCCAGGGTCCTCATCCATAAACTTAGATCCTGAATTAACCAACAAAAGAAAATAAATTATATAATCGACAAGCTCGTACATGGTGGGATAATTGAACACATCATTTACTCATTCATGTCAAATAGTATGGAGCTCGACTTTTAATAACCCAGTCTCAATCCATAGGCCTCCTCAAATATCTCCAAGGACCTCACCACAAAGGACTATTCGTGGCTCCTATTGATGCAACAAGTTTAGTCACCAGCATATTGTAGAAGGGGGAAATTCGTAGTGTTCCTAACATCCCTCAAAAGCCATTTAGCCTCCATGCGGCACATATATCATAGCATCCATAACTAGGGCATCAACAATCATAAAAAGTACGGATGCCAAGGGACATCCATGTTTAATACCAAAGTATGACTGGATTCATCCCTCCCCTAGAGAAATAGTTTGTAGTTTCACGCCTCTTCATCTTACGCGACCTATAAATCCAAGAATTCATACCTCTAAAGAATCGATTAGAAGAGGAACTATCTCAAAGTGACATGCACCTTGTTGAAATCTACTTTCCATAGAAAAGCATGTGATCACCATCTCTCCAATGAAACGATAACGTCAGAGGAAGAAAAAAGCTATATAGTATAGAGTACCCACTGATAAATGAGGTGAGGATGTCCCCCACCATCTCAAGCAAACAAGTTGCATGTAGATTAGTGATTATCAAGGTCATGGGGTTGAAAAGGAAAATAGAGTCCTATGCTCACTCTAGCGGCCTTCTTCAATAGTAGGAAAAATGGGACTGAGTCAAGAAAATCTGATTATGCATTTTCCTTGATGAACTCTCGAATCATTGCCATCACATCATCCCTAACCAAATGCACACTGCATTGATGAGGTGATGTCCCCCCACCATCTAATGCAAACAGGTGATGCAAATGAAAAATCCCAAAAGTATAGAAATATAAAGGTGGGCGAAAGAAGAAAATGTGCCTGCAACGCAGGATTTTGGTAGAGAAAAGCATAGATTGCATGGAAGGGGAGAGAGAGATGGAGAAACTCCAATTTTACTATAGCTTGAACGGTATCATAGAATGACCCATAACCACTATATAGCGGGGTGAGAATACAAAATAAAATAAAACAAATAAAATAGAATCCTAATAAACTCTAGTTGTCCTCCTAAATTAATTCAGTCAACTAATTAGTAGGAGATCATATGTGATATTTTTATTTAAATAAAATAGAAATTCTGACAAACTCAATTGTATGCAAATAAAACTAATCCTCATTGTGTGAAATATCGATATCATGTCGGTCCACCCGAAAAAAGATTTATCAGGGTATATCGGGATATATCGACGATATCGATGGAAATTTCAAAAATGGTGCAAAAGCTATTTTTCACGAATTAAGATCATCCTAGTTATTTAAACAATAAACAAATTTCTATGTGTTGGAAAAAATAGAAAAGATGATTATTCCAGGGATCCCTAGGCTCTCTTATATAGAGAGACCTATGGGTAAATTACATAAGATAGATATAAAGAAATAAAAATAAGAAATCGATACTCATAGTACATAGAAATATCTCTACACTCCCCCTCGAGATGGAGCATAGATGTCAATCATGCTCAGCATGGAAGAATACTTTTGAAATAGCCCTTTGAATAATGCCTTCGTAAAGATGTATGTCGTTTGCTCTCCTGTGCTGACATGGGAGGTAGAAATCAAGCGCTTCTGGATCATGTCTCTAGTATAATGGCAGTCTACTTCAATATGCTTCATTCTTTCATGGAATGCAGGATTGTTTGCAATGAACAAGGCAGCCTAATTATCACATAGTAACTACATGGGTAGAGGTATATTTATATACAAGTCTGCTAGCATTGCACGAACCCACATCATTTCTGTACTGGCTCGTGCAATTTCCCTATACTCAGATTCGACACTTGATCTAGCCACCACTGTTTGTTTCTTGCTTTTCCATGAAACAAGCGAGCTGCCAATAAATACTGCAAAAGCTAAGTAGATTTCTTATCCTTAGGACATCCTGCATAGTCTGCATCTACACATGTAGAAACAGAGAGAGTTGCTCCTTTTGAATAGTAATCCAGCACCTGGAGAAGATATTAGATATCTCAATATCATGTATATAGCATCCATATGTACCTGTCGAGGCTGCTCCATGAACTAGCACACCCAACTCACTGCAAAAGAGATATATGGCCTTCTAGTCACATCTAGGAGCTTCCCCACCATCTCTCTATATCTCCTCTTATCAACCTCATCTGTATCATTATCATATAACTTCATGCTAGGATCCATAGGAGTAGTAGAGGGTCGACACCCAATCATGCCCATCTCAACAAACATGTCTGTAACATACTTCCTTCGGGTCATCAACAGACCCTATGCATTCATAGCAAATTCCAACCCTAAGAAGTACCTTAGGGTACCCAGATCCTTAGTAACAAACTGACGACCTAGAAATTCTTTTGCCATCTTTATCCCCCGCACATCATCTCCTGTAACAGGTATATCATCAACATAAACCATGATAACAATAGTACCTTTGGGTGTCCTATGCACAAACAGTGAATGATCTGCATTTGACCTCTTGAACCCCCTGCCTTTCTATCAGATCCGAGAGCTTCTGAAATCATGCCCTTGGACTTTGTTTAAGGCCATATATCGCCTTATGGAGTCTACAAACCTGTTGACACACCCCCTCAGCAGCAAACCTCGGAGGTTGTGGCATGTACACTTCCTCTAGTAGATCTCCATACAAAATAACATTTTCAACATTTAGCTGGAACAAGGGGCAATCACGTACCACTACAACTAAAAGAAGGATACGTAGAGTCAAGTGATGTGCAACTAAAGAGTACGTGCCCATATAATCCATAACGTATGTCTGAGTAAAGCCAGTTGCCACTAATATGGCCTTGTCACGATCAAGCCTCCCATCTGCATGGTGTTTAACAGTAAACACTCACTTGCAACTGACAACAGAGGTCCCAGGAGGAGCAAGCACTAAACACCAGGTTCCGCGTGATTGCAAAGTCGCCCATCTCTTCCTCCATAGCTAAACGTAACGGCTATCCTTCAAGACCTATTGATAATTTTATGGAATCTCCACGGCAAATAGAGCAACTGCAAATATCTGAAATTCCCCTATCAGACGATGAAAGGAGACCTGGGAAGCAAGGGGATATGAAGCACAAGTACAGTTCTGCTTTCAAACTACAATTGGGCATATCCAGGGCATTAAGAGCCTCTTCCATTCATGTGTTAGTCTCCTGCAATGATCCCTGCACAGATATATCTCCAGACCCATCGTTAGAAATCAAGTTATCTAAAGAAACATGGTGCGTGATGGATGACAGGCGATGACCATAAGCAAATGCAGACTGACGGGTATATAATTTTGGTAGTGGTGGAACAATGGGCACCTGCGACAGTGTAGAAGGAGGAGGTGGAGGTAGTGGTGGTGGTGGTGTAGGCACAGGTATAGGAGATGATGGACTCATAGGAGGCGATGGCATGTAAACCTCATCATCATATTCTGATGAAGCCAACCTATCACATGCGGGAGAGAAATACATCACAGACTCAAAAAAGGTGACATCAACACTAATATAATACTTCCTACGCAACGGATCATAACACCAGTATCCCTTCTGGGTTCTTGAGTACCCAACAAACACACATTTGATAGCCCTAGGAGAGAGCATGTCAAGACCTGGAGCCAATTGGTGGACAAATGCAACAGAGCCAAAAACATGAGGAGTGAGTGAGAACAACTCCTTCTCAGGAAAAGCTATAGAGAAAGGAATTTTCTCACCCAAGACAGACGAGGGCATAAGGTTTACCAGATAACATGTCGTAAGGACAGCATCACCCCAAAACGAATGTGAGACACGACTATGAATGAGAAGCGTCCAAGTGACATCAAGTAAATGGCGATGCATTCTCTATGCAACGCCATTCTGCTGAGAAGTGTAAGCACATGTCGTTTGATAAATAATACCACGGGATGAAAAGAAGTGTTATAGAGCACAGGTACAAAATTCTAAAGCATTGTCAGTTCGCACAAATTTCATAGAAGAAGAGAAAATATTATGCACTTCACTAATAAAGGTTTTGATCACAACCCCTGCTTCTGATTTATTTTTCAATTAAAAAACTCATGACAGATGAGAAAAATCATCAAAAACAACAAGATAAAGCATGTGTCCCTGATGATCAGGAACACGACTCGGGCCCCAAATGTCAACATGTAATAATTCAAAAAGGAGCTACAGCTACGACTTTGACGACTAGGAAAAGCAGACCGATGATGCTTCGCCAATTGACATGCCTCGCACTAAAAAGAAGACCCTAGTGAAATCCGCGGCAAAATGTGGCACGTCGTCTGGAGAGGGAGGTGACCAAAACGTAGGTAGTGGTGCCAAGTGAAGGGAAAGACTAGACCTGTTGAATGGGAGGAGACACCTGCATATGGAGTCCAGACCAGGCAATACATACCACCATGCTCATGACCACTACCAATCACTCTGCCCGTTGTCCTGAAAAACAAGAGACAATGAGTCAAAAATAGCCCTACAATGCACATCCTTCGTGAACTGACTGACATTGACAGATAATAAGTTCATAGAGAAATCAGAAGCATGTAATACATTCTGAAGACACATCGAGAGCGATAAACAAATCTCCCCTTGTCCGATTATCGAGGAATGAGTCCCATCGGCTATTACCACAGTTCTTCCTGGTGGAACATGTCTATATGTTGTGAGTTGTTCCCTGTCTCCGCATAGATGATGCGTCGTCCCCAGAGTCCATAATCCACTCAGTAATCTCAGAGTCATGACATGATGTAAAAGCATAAGTACTACCTGAGGTACTAGCAGTAGCAGAGGTACTGGCAGAAGCAGAGGTAGCTACATCTGAGTGGCCCCCTGGAGATGGTGAAGAAGCAGGGGGCACAATATCCCGTAACCTAGCCACGATGTCATCAAATCTCCGTTCTGAAGTAGAAGCAACTGAAGGCTCAACCTGTTCCACCACACGAGCTGATGTTGGAAAGCCATGCTTGGAATAGCATGTATCCTCTGAATGGCCTGGACGATGACAGTATGTGCAGGGTTGGCGTATGTGACCCCTCTACCACGAGGTCCACATCTACAAAAAGAAGACGAGCCTCCTCTACCACAGGAGGCGGCCAGTGCCAAAGAAGTATGGCTAGTGGCAGTAGATGGAACAGTAATCCCATTAAGCTGGCGAAAAACTTCCTCTATGGGAGGAATAGCAGCATCTACTAGAATCTGAGATCAGGCGGCATCATATTCGAGATCGAGGGCAGCTAGGAATACACCAATCATGGTAGCATTCCTATATGTCTTATGCTGCTCTGGAGCAGCCGTGAGAGGCATGAAGATGTGTAGCTTCGCAAACATCCCACGTAAGGATGTATACAGTAAATGAAGAGGCTGCCCCTTCTACTTGATAGTAAATATATCATGCTGGAGTTGGAGGATCTTAGTCTCGTTCCTCGCCTAAGAATAGGTTGTTCTGAGGATGTCCCACATTGCCTTAGTAGTGGATTGATGCAACACATCATTGGTGCTATCATTAATGTACTGGAAAGCCAAACTTTAGTGTATGCATCATTTGCCTCTCACGAGGCGTTAGCCCCAGTCTTCTCTACCGGCTCCTCGGTAAGAATGTATTTCTTACCATTAGACTTCATAAGGTTCATGAACTGCATAGCCCAAAGCTCATAGTTTGTCCCGTCCATCTTGACAATAGGCACTGGACTTCAGAAAGCACTTGTGGTGGGTACGTCAACTTTGTTTTCTGACGTATTGCCGGAAGAGAATTACTAGGGTTATGTAAACCAATGAATGAATGTCTACACAAACATGTGTGGATTTGAATGCATATGTAGACTTATGCACTCAAATCTATTAACCCAACCTAAGGCATGTGACGGAGCGGACGAGAGACAGTCGACAGCTATGAAGATCGCCGGCCCAAGGAGATACGGCGGCAGCGGTGGAGCCGCTGCTCGACGGCACAGGAGGCAGCAGGACTGGTGGGTGATGAGGTTGGGGCCAGCGAAGGTAGGGGATGGGGCCGGCGGCGGGCTGCTATCCGGATGGGTAGCGATGACCTTGTAGAGAGGGGAGGGCAGTGGGAGGGGTAGGTTAGGGTACGAAGCACCGGTCTAGGACTATACCTTTGATACCATGTTGGGAAAAATAGAAAAGATGATTATTCCAGGGAACCCTAGGCTCTATTATATAGATGAGAGACCTATGGGTAAAAATAAGAAACTAATATTCACAGTACATAGAAATATCTCTACAATATGCAAGAAGGAGGTGTATTTAGCACACTAATACACATTATATCGCACATAGTGTTGGTTGTTAATGCTAACTGCTGACTGTTGAAATATATTGTGGACTTGTGATTCTAACTTGATCAGCATTAGGCTTGTTTCATCGATATTGCCAAAGAGGGTGAAGTCCATCAATTAAAGAACTGTCGTATGCACCTCTTGTGGCACCATACCCTACCAAATGGGGGTCTTGCTGTGAAATCGAGTTTTAAGTAGTGAAATCAAGCTTACAAGGGTAATATCATTGATATATATAGATATCATCAAAATATCGATAATATCGATAAATAGCCGAGAAATTTTGTATTGAAACCAATCATTTTTGAGTGATATCACTCAATATGGCGATATACCACCGATATCTCACGGCATATCAATCGATATCTTAGAAAAGGATATACATATGAATATCGATACCCACATCTTGTCGATATCGATATATCGTGATATTGTAAACTATGCTAACCCTAACCCTAATTCAATCCTACTCTATGTGAACAGATGAAAACCCCTAACTTGATAAAATCCCTAACTTCGGCGCTAATTTCTAATTATGTGCAGCATCAACTCTCTTCCTTTAAAAAACTCATCTCCTGGTGAGTCGATTGATCTTCTGAATCTGGATATGAATACTTTATTGTGAAGATTCCAAGTGTGTGATGAAAGAACATATGAGTACACAGTCGGGCCCAAGTTGTTGGTGCGGTCCTCAGAGAGTTGGCATCATATTGGAAGAGGATAATAATTGAAGAAAAAATATGGTGCATGTGATGGTTGTTAGCCGTGTAAGCCCAAGGCAAACCATTTCTACAATAAATGTTATTACAATGTTTGATACATCAATAATAATTATTGATTTATTTCACTCGCTATCTGAGATTAAATGTATGAATGCACTATAAGGTCTCTTAGTACAATTAAGGTTATGTACCATGGTCATCTTAATGATCATACAGTTTACGATTCAATAGTTGAATCATAGAGGTTGGTACTTGGATGAATATCTAAGGAGTTAGATTGAGAACTCATCAAGCACCGTCAAATGATTATTAAAAGATGATCTCCAGCCTGAGAAGGAGATGGCAATCCTTCTCTACAAGTGGATATTTGACCAACCTCTTGATGTAGGTCCTCTACATAGGAATACAGATTCAGAGGTGTCAGATAAGTTACGTCAAAGTTGACTTTAACGAGATCGAGATAACCAACGCCTATATCATATACTGTCACGATATAAGCATGCATCCTCTGATTGGAAAACAGATGTATTGCTATGTGTTAGAGTATATACATTTGGTAGACCGATAGATCAAGGCCTTAAATGTCGGTTTCGGTCACCATTTCAGTGACGACCAAAACAGAATTTCGATGGAATTTCGGTCAAATTTCGATCGAAATTTCGACCATTTCGGTCATTTTTTGTGCTAGGACCCCCATATTTCGGTCATTTCGGTCATTTCGGTCAAATTTTTATTTCGGCTGGATATCGATATTCGACAGAAATTTGACCGAATTTCGCTGAAATTTGAGGCCATGCGATAGATTGATGGCCTAATCAAGGTCTATACACTGACGAGCAGGTGTGCATACAAGGGCATATGAGTAATATGATCTCTCAAAAGAATCATGCAGGTTCACTTGTGAATCGGAAGACATGAGCTTACTCATGAGGTATTGGGACCAATCAAATTCCATGCATGGCCGTATTGCTTTGGAAGCATGACAAGAATTTGTAGGTATGATATATGCTTTTGGAAAGAATATGATCGATACCAACTCCCAATAATTGAATGAGAAATTTAATTATAAAAACCTAAAGATGGCAGTATTAAATTGATCTAAATCTTCGAGTTTATTCAAGGTCTTCTAGTATGTAAGATATACGGGTATTGGGAATACTCGAGGGTGATGTGATCATAAACGATTATATAAATATGACGCTTCCATTCCGAGGGAGTGTTGAAACAGGTCTGGATTTTAGTGACCCCTCTCAGTAGAGAAATCTGATCTTAGTCCAAATATTGGACATTGATCTGAATGTGATTTAGATACAATGAGAAGATTAATTTCCATAAGAGGTCCCCGAGATCTGGATTTATGTGATCTCAATATCCAAGTCATTATACGTGGAACGTACAATCACCATGTCCTTATCTCCAAGTATCCGCGGAAAAAGCACGTTATTCTTGAAAGAGTTCAAGAATAATTCCATTGATGTGGATGAGTAAATGAGATTTAAGTATCATGAATAATGTGAATTTGATTCATATTATTTAGATGCATGAGAATGATGATCCAGTATAAATAAATGTGATTTAATTATCATGGATATAATAGTGTGGATAGTACTATTCATAATCATCATATACATTATAAATGTGATTTATAATACATAAGAGAGAGCTATTTGTAAATAACATTTACAATTTAAATGTTGATGTGAACTGGATTTACATTGGACAATTAATTGAAAATGTAATTTTCGTTTTATTTTGGATTGTGAATGTGATTCACAAATTTCCAATGCCATGATTGAAATTTCACAAATTAATTTAGAATTATGTTTGTGAAATAATTTACAACAAAAGTTGTTGTAAATAATTAAAGGATATTGTGAGATTCATAATCTCACAAAATTAGGAAAAAGAGGCACTCTTCCGTGAGAGGGTGGACAGCCACCCTAGTCCTAAATCATGGTGGTCATCCCCCCTTCTTATTAGAAGGTGCTTGTCACCTTTCCTAATCCTTTAATGCATATTGATTTGATTGAATTAATTTATATCGATAATTATTTAATATTTTTAATTAAATTAAATTAATTATTGTAGTTTTTACACCAAAATCATGGTCATTGAAATAAACACAAATCAATCTCAACAATTGAATATGTGTTGTCCATTGATTGAGATCTACGGACTCCCAAAATATTATAAAAGAATAGGCAAATCCAGCTCTTCTTTTACAACAATTGAATTGCATCTCTCTCACATTCTCATACACACCCCCTTCTCTCCATCAAGAGTGGTTGTCCACCTCTTGCCCTAGAGAAGATCATCGTCGTTGTTACGTCGTCTAGTTGTCGCTTCGACTGCTCATGGATCTTCGTCTTCCTCGATGCTTCTTGTACGCAAAGAAGATCTCGGATTACGTGTGATGAAATCAGAAGATCTGTCAATTGGATCAACGTCTTGGATTGCGAGAAGGACGTGTCTCATCAACACGCTCACAAGTGTCTCCTCCGCCAGGTCAGACTTGAGAAAGGTGATCTCTTCGCTTATAGACTTCGATCGCAACCACGCTTCAAGATGTATTCCTATATCTACTTTGTGGTTTGGATGAAACGATTTGAGAAGTATTCTCGGATCATGTGGTTTCATCATTTACAAATTTTAAATTCCGTTGCCACGAGCAACTAGTGCGACTAGTCGCTCCCGATCGCATACGATTCGATCTTCACGCTTATGTGATGCGCTTAAGGTTTTTTCCATAACCTTCAATGGCGTCCATAGAGGTGCAGCAATCATCCCCGAATCATCATTGGCAGCTATTGAATCATGGTTGACGTATCAATGTTGCATCTTTAATCAATAATTCAATAAAGAAATTTAAAGATGCCATGGAAAATGAATATCACAAAATTAAGATGAGAGGAAATGGGGGTAATTGGCTTAACCATAGGTTCATTATATAAAGATGCACATCTTCCCTACTACTAACTGAATAAGGTGGGTGTCCCTTTCTTTCCTTCTCAACACTCTATGTAAAATATTCTCCTGTAATGGGCAAAAGCGTAAATGTTCTACCCATTTACTTGTATATATGACTCCATTTGCTTTTCTCCAAGTGTTCCCGTTTGGCACTTTTGATGTGAGATGATCATCTTAAGGTGATCCTTTTATGGATGTTCCTATTACACCCGTAGTCTCTGTCTTCGAAAGAAATGAGAATCTACTATGTAATGCATCTACATAAATAATTCAGGTATTGTATATGTCATTAGTTTGATCCTTTGTAGGAATTACCTGTAATAACGAACTTGCAAAATGGATCTGTTTATCATAAAAAAAAGGGTTCCAAAGAATCTATCAATAATTCACGTTTATCTGATAAGGGGTTGAATGTAAAGGAAATGAGAGATGTTGTACAGGTAACAAACGTGAAAGATCATAGCTAATGAAAGTTATCATGGGATATGATTCCCCCTGAAGGAAATATCATTCGCCCATATTCGGGTTATTTTCATGTGAAGAATGACTCCAAGATGTTTACGATTAGGACTCCAGCGACAGTGACGCATCTTGGGGCAAAGGCTCCCCTTCTAATGCTCCAAGCGCCCTACCCGACAGTGGCAGTAGCACTAGTTGTCGCTTGATCGACGACGATGGTCTTGAGGAACGCAATAACAGCGACGAAATGGCAATGTACGCATCGGCGGTTGCACATGTGTGGCATTGAGGGCTTGGAGATGGTGCCGCTTCGCGAAGAGAGAGGTTGTTGGCGATAGGCAGATGGGATTAGGGTCAATAGGTATTAGGGTTGGCATAGGTGGTGGTTCCAATAGTGGTGGCGATTTGGCAAGAGGTGGTGGCAGGGATGCATGTTGTACCAGAAGATGTGGTGATGGCTTTGTGGGTGGCAGTGGGGACATGGGAAGGTGCAAGATAGGTGATGGCAGTGGAGATGTTGACGTCATCAAAGGGGTTTGTGCCAACGGGAACGGTGGCAGTAGTGTTGGGTTTTAGGGGGTGGTTGGGTTGCAGTTGGTAAGGGCTATACAGATGGGGAAGGTGGTGGCAGCGACGGTAGTGATGAATCGAAAACATCTAAACAGTAGCTTCAGAGGTGTATCCTCCTTTCTTTAATTGTTGTTTCGGAGATTCTAAAACCCTCTGCAATGTGCCACAAGTCTGACCAAATCTGATATTTTGTTGCAAGGTCTTCTTTAGCCTCAGCCTATGTTATACGACATGTTGAATGCAATTCTTTGATTTTGTGTTTGCATGAATGCATGGAGGGATCGTCAAATCATGAGGACAGTTTGTACGTCTGATACCAACTGATGCAAATGAAAAATTCTGACTATAGAGAAATGTAGAAGATGGAAGGAAGAAGAAGAAAATAAGTTTGTAAAGCGGGATTTTAGTGGAGAAATGTAGAGATTGAGTAGAGATATATGGAGAAACTCCAATTTTACTATAACTTGAAGTGCCTCATACAACAACCCATAACCTCTTTATATAAGAGGGATGAGATTACAAAAAAAAGGAACAAATAAAATAAAATCTTAATACACATTGATTATCCTCCTAGATCTACTCAACCAACTAACTAACCGAATATCAAAAGTGATCTCATTATTTAAATAAAAATAGAAAATGAGACGGACTCAAATGGACGTAGAAAAAGCTAACCCTCCCCCTAATTCAATCGGACTCTAAGTGGACGTATGAAAAATCCTAATTTGATAAAATTCCTTAACTTTAGCCCTAGCTTCTAACTTTGCGTTGCATGCAATTCATGCAAATGAAAAATTCTGATGGTAGAGACATATAAAGGTGGGAGGAAGAAGAAAGTAAAATCTTGTGTAATACACACTTTCTAATATTTAATTTTATCCCTAATATCTAATTTTGTGTTGCATCAGCCGATCACAAACAACTTAGTGAATATCAATAGGTAAAGGAAAATAGGGATGTACTCCCCCCCTCGCTCTAGTGGTCTTTTTCAGCAGTAAGAAAAAGAATATCATGTTAGGTAATTCTAACTATGCATTTCCCTCGAGAATTCCCATATCATTGCCATCATGTCGCTAGAATGTTTTTAAAGTAAAGAGGATGGCATCCTAAGTTGGATCCACCACGAAAAGTATTTAAATTCCAAAACTAGATTTATGAGACCACAGCAAGCAAAGGGTCATGCAATGCTCCAATTCTCATAGTAGAATAATTAATCACTAAAAGTGGATTCATTTCTAGCATGACAAATCTCCCAAATAGGCGCAAAAGGAAAGGAGCTGCCCTCATGCGAGTTGCCACAAATCGTCAGTATGGAGCTCAAAAAACAAGTGTCGTTGTCCACGTTGAGCCAAGAGATCCCCACAATCCTCCATACTTGGGTTGAATAACAACATGTAAGGAAAAGGTATTCCAAATCTTTTTGTCTCAATTATGTATCTATATCACAATAGGTCTCCAACATGAAGTGCCCTTTGAGTAAAAAGAGGGTGATAACCCGAGGTAGGACTCACCACGCAAAACTTTTATATTAAAAATGAAAAGTGGTGCGTGTTACCTTGTGGACCAGAAACGGTAACAGGAAAGACAATAAGCGATTACGTTTTCCGAATAAAACCTCTGATTTTTGAAAATTAGATCATTTCTTCCTCCTCGGATGGTCCAAAGAGTTGCAAAAGGGAGCGCACAGTCATCCGTCGAGTTGCTCCCACCGATCTCACCGACCTCCAGAAATCTACCAAACCACCACTTGAGATCCACTCCGCCCCAACTTCCCCCATACTTGTTCCAACAACGGACAACAAAAAAACAGAAGTTCTGCATCCTCTGCTTGTGCGCCACATTTGTTACACTACGTGTCCAGAATGCCAAATAGCATGCCTCTTCTCGCTTTGTCACACAGTCTGCCCCTTCTGATGCACCAAAGGAAAACTTTCACTCTGCACGGGATCTTACTAGCCCAAATAATCTTCATATCTTGTCTCAGGTCTGGTTCCGGGTCATCCATGTTCCTCCTGAACTCCAAATAGCCTTCTTCATTGAGAATCTGCCCCCTTCCCAAACGAAATGATCTCTTCCCTGAGAGATACAGTCAGGTGAAGGCAGCTCGGACTGTAATCTAACCAGCTCCTCCAATCACTGGTCTAAAAGGTCAGCCACAAACTATGGAACCCGCGAACTAGACTCGAAAGCCTCTGATACGGCCACAAGAATACCTAAATTCTCTTCGAGATTTTACTACCCTAGATGACTCTAGCATCATATATGATATCCTCATGTGCCAGAATCTATCATCCATGAAAAACAAATACGCCTTATTTACTGAGAATTTACCATATACGCAAATGAAATGATCCCTCCCGTATGTTGGGCCCTCCAACTCTTCCAACTCATTGTCCAATATCAAGAATTCAGCAAGCCTTTGTTCCGTTAGTTCTGTCATCTAAGACGGCATCGACGTACCCTATGCCCACACCCGATGTACTGAAACTCCTCGCCCTCCGCAAGGGTGAACAACCAAGGAAAGAGATCCCCAAGGGTGTCGTTACCCGTCCAATCATCTAGCAAAAATCTAAAAACATCCACTACCCAGAACTGGCCATAGCTTCTCAGTCATCTCCAGCATAATCTTCATAACTCCCTACCAAAGGGAGGAGGGTGTACAAATGTTACTAGTCACCAACGACTCACTGATCCCATAAAATCTTCTCAAGAATCGGGACACACGATCTTCCGAGTTGCCCTACAAACACACCACCCACTTCCCAATTAAATCCTTATCCACACCCTCAACCATAAGGACACCCAGTCCCTCGTTCTTCTTCGACCTCGTGACATTGTCCCAATCCATCAGATGGACCCCCCTTCTACTTCCCATCCGACCAAAAGAAACTTTTATTAGTCTCCAACCGTATACGAAGCCCCACTGGAAGCAGTCTAATGGAGCAGAAAAAGATGGGAATAGCTAACAAGACGTGTTATACCCTAAACCCAAATGCTAGAACCATCTATAAATCAAAATCAAGAAGTCATCTAGGCCCAACAACCCCTCTTGCTCATGTCACCACCTCCTTCTCAAACACCACAGCAACAACAAAGCCTTTTCCCATTTTAAGTAGGGTCGGCTACATGGATTTTTGCCTCCATTCAGATCTATCTTGGGTCATTCTCGGGCTTAAATCCAAAAAACTAAGATCCCTTCGTATAGTCTCATTCCAACACTTCTTCGGCCTTCCACACCCTCTTTTAGCCAGCTCAACATTCCAAAACTAACATCTCCTCACGGGTGCATCAGTTGACCTCCTTTGCACATGGCCAAACCACCTTAAGCAATTTTCTCGCATCTTATGTTCGATCGGAGCTACACCCACTTTCATTCTGATGGCATCATTCCGAATCCAATCTTTACGTGTGTGTGTGTGTGTCCGCACGTCCATCTTAGCATTTTCATTTCTGGTACCGTCATTCTCTGCAAATGTCTATGGTTCACATGTCAACATTTAGATCCATAGAGCATATCAGGTCTCACAGCTACTTTGTAAAACTTTCCTTTGATTTTCAAAGGAATTTTCTTATCACAGAGAACGGTAGAGGTCCCTCTCCACTTTAGCCAACATGTGTTTATTCTATTTGTAACATCTCCATCAATTTCTCCATCATGTTCTAAAATAGATCCCAAGTATCTAAAAGAATCTTTCTTCTGAATGTTATCATCGCCAATCTTAACATTGATTCCTTCACCATTGCGTCCATTAAAAGTACACTCCATATATTCAGTCTTAGCCCTACTTATATGAAATCCTTTAGTCTCCAAAGCATGTCTCCATCAAACACCTCCTCCTCAAACACCACTCTCATCAAATTATTTGCAGCCACTAACATCAAGTTATGATGGGCCACCAATCTCCAAGAGCACAATACTGCCACCTCCTCAGGCTAAACTACTTAAAATGGGTTGGAAAGCCAACTCTAATATCCTCCAATCTACCACTTCCACATCATTGATAACAAGATGACCAAACATATCTAGTCATCTCTCAAAATGGGTTGAAAAGCCAACTCTAATGTCCTCCAATCTACCACTTCCACATCATTGATAACGAGATGATCAAACATATCTAGTCACCTCTCATGACACGTGTATAACTCGAAGAATGTGGCATTAGCATCTCCCTTTCTCGAAATCTATCTCAAGTCCAGCTAGGGATAGAAATAAAAAGATGATGCCAATATCAACTTAAATGTCTATTTTCCTAGAAACAAACAAATATTGTGTGATATATTGTTGATATGCCGATTCATATCATTGATATCATCAGAATTTGAAGTTTTAATGCAAACTTCCTACCATTTTAAACAATATCGATGATCTATAGTTGATATCGACACTACTACATGACTTCGCTTCTTGCTTTCATGGGAGAATAAGCTCAGAAGGTACTTTTTAAAATTTTTAATCCATTATTAACAGCTTTAAAGATTATGAAACCTGAGAAAGGTACAGGACTTGATGACATTCCTATAGAAGTTTGGAGAGTTCTCGATGAACAAAGTTTGACTTGGCTCACAAATTTATTCAATATTATTTGACGAAGCAAGAAAATGCATAAAGAATGGAGGAGAAGCAATGCGGTGCCTCTTTATAAGAATAAAGGAGATATTCAAAATTGTTCGAATTATAGAGGTATCAAATTGATGAGTATGAAAATTTGGGAACATGTGATAGAACGAAGGTCGAGGCAAATTTCCAAAGTAATTGAAATCAACTCGGATTCGTGCCAGGTCGCTCAACTACTGAATCTATCCACTTGTTGAGGAGAACAATGGAGATTTATAGACCTAAAAAGAAGAACCTCCTTATAATTTTTATTTATTTGGAGAAGGCTTATGATTCAATCCCAAGGGAGATTTTGTGGAGAGCTTTGGAGAAGAGACAAGTGCATGTCCTAGAAATTAACATTTAAAAGGATGTATATGATGACGCTTCACCTTATGTAAGAATTCAATCTGGGAAGACCAAAGTAATTGAAAACCAATTTGGATTCATGTCAGATCGTTCAACTATTGAAGTTATCCACTTGTTGAGAACAATGGAGATTTATAGAGATATAAAGAACCTTCATATTATTTTTATTGATTTGGATAAGGCTTATGATTCAGTCCGAAGAGATATTTTATGGAGAGTTTTGGAGAAGACACAAGTGCATGTCCTATGCATTAACCTTATAAAGGATATGTATTATGGGGCTTCATCTTGTGTAAGGATCTAGTATAGGAAGACTAACTATTTTAACATCAACAGGGTTCTGCATCAAGGTTCAGTTTTGAGTCCATTCTTTTTTACTTTATTAAGGACGAGTTGACTAGTCATATTCATGATGAGATACATTGGTATATGTTGTCTGCCGATGATATTGTGTTGATTGATGAGATAAGAAATTGAGTAAATAAGAAGCTAATGGTTTGAAGGCATGCCTTAGAGACTAAAGGATTTCGTATGAGTAGTGCTAAGAATGAATAAATGGAGTACACATTTGATGGAGATAACAGTGAAGGACTCGACGAGAAGATTAGAACGATAACATTCACAAGAAATATTCTTTTACATACTTGGGATCTATTTTGCAACATGATGGGGAAATTGATGGAGATGATACTCATAGAATAAATGCAGGTTGGCTTAAGTGGAGAGGAGCTTCTATGGTTCTTTGTGATAAGAAAATCCCTCTGAAATTCAAAGGAAACTATTACAAAGCAGTTATGAAATCTGCTATGCTCTGTGAATTAGAATGTTGGCATGTGAACCATAGACATGTGCAGAGAATGACAATAGCATAAATGAAAAGGCTATAAGGTGAATACACGAAAAGATCATATTAGAGATGATGCGATCAGAAGGAAAGTTGGTATAACTCTTGTTGGAGGGAAGAATAGAATTGTGATATTATTAATGAGACCCTATGGCTCTCTCATAGGGCTGGCTATTGAGTCACGGCTCGATGAGCCAGGCTTGGGCTCGGCTCGATAAGGGCTCGAGAGCTTGGCTCATTAAGCTATTGAGCCGAGCCCGAGCGAGATTTTTGGGCTCGATAGCTTATCGAGCATGAGCCGAGCCCTGCTCAGCTCGATAACTCAATAACGAGCTCGATAAGGAATATATATATATATATTCTATTTGTGAAACTACAATGATTTTTATTTTTATTTGTATTAGTTTTAGTTGGGAAAATGAGAAAACATGTTTATTCCATCCGCCCTAGGCTCTCTTATATAGGAGAGTAGCCTATGGGTAGAATACATATAGAGTCCAACAGAAAAAAAAATTCAAGAAAGGTACAGAAGTGGATAATATATCTCTACACTCCCCCTCAAGGTGGAGCATAGATATCAATCATGCTCAGCTTGGACGAACACTTCTGGAACGGCCCTCGAAGTAATGCCTTGGTAAAAATGTCTGCAGTTTGATCCTATGAGCGAACATGGGATGTAACAATAAACCCCTTCTAAATCATATCACGTATGAAGTGACAATCAACCTCAATGTGCTTGGTCCGTTCATGAAATGCTGGATTATTTGCAATGAATAGAGCCGCCTGATTGTCACATTCCAGAGCCAAAGCAAGCAGAACTTCTATACATAGATCTGTAAGCACAGTCTTTACCCACATCATTTCTGTACTGACCTGGGCCATAGCCCTATATTCAGACTCAGCACTGGACCTTGCTACAACCGTTTGCTTCTTGCTTCTCCATGAGACTAGAGAAACTCCAACATACACAGCAAACCCAGTGGTGGACTTCCTATCCTTGGGGCACCCTGCGTAATCTGCATCTGCACAAGTTGAGATAGTAACCTCCTTGCCTTTATTAAACAGCAGACCCGCAACTGGAGATGACTTAAGGTACCTGAGTATCATATGTATAGCATCCATGTGTACATGATGTTGTTGCTCCATAAACTGGCTCACTCGACTCACCGCAAAGGAGATATCAGGCCTGGAAATAGTAACATAGAGAAGTTTGCCCACCAGTTCTATGTATCTTCTCTTATCCACCTCATCAGTGTCATCACCATATAATTTCATACTGGGATCCACAGGTGTAGTGGCAGGTCGGCAACCAAGCATTCCGGTTTCACTCAATAGGTCAGTGACATATTTCCTCTGGGTCATTACCAACCCATGAGGATTTCTGGCAAACTCCAGTCCCAGAAAATATCTAAGAACCCCAAGGTCCTTGATGACGAATTCACGACCCAACATTTCTTTTACCCCCTGGATTCCCTGTTCATCATCACCTGTAATCAGAATATCGTCTACGTACACCATAATAACAATAATACCTCTGGGTGTTTTATGTACGAACCCATTTGCATCAATTGGTATCAGAGCATGGCCTACAGATCGACCTCACGATCTGACGATCCGTCCAGACATTCGCGCCGACATGCGACGAAACACCACCATTATTCGTCGGAGCGGAAACGACAAGCCGAAGAAGCTTACAACAAGGAGATGGACGCATTGCGTGATTTCCGGCCCAAATGTCAAGATTTTCAGTCCAAATGTCAAGATTTCCAGTCCAAATGTCAAGAATTCCAGTCCAAAAATCGAGATATGATGGTTGATCTCGAGGCTATGTGTGCCCTATCAAAATCTTCCACTACCGAGGCCGATGTCCAGAGTTTTGACGAAGAAAACCTCGTTGTCGACGAGGATTCGATCGCTGTCCAGGTCATTCCAGAAGAAAAAAGTGCCGACCTGCTTGCTGTCCAGGTGATTTCCTACTCAAAAACCCCGCAAAAATCGATCTTCGACCCATCCACGGCCCTCTCACAGACCCCCTCCACCACCCTCACACCTCCGGCCCCTTCCCCGATCGCAGCAGCACCCCTTCCAGCACCGGAATCAGCCCCTTCCGCCATCCCTGCGGCACAGGCCCCAACCCCTGCGCCCCTTCCCATCATCCTCGCATCCCCAGAAATCCCACCGGCCGCAAACCCCACGCCCCCAACCACGCAAGCAGCCCCTCTCGCAAACCCAGCAAGCTTCCATGCCCCATCAATCCCTCCAACGCCCCCTCATGCATCACTTGCGCCATCAACGCCTCCTCCCGCTGCAGCCGCACCCCCAGCCCCACTAACGCCGCCACCACCACCCGCAATCCTTGCAACCCCCACCCTCCCTGCCCCACTCCCTCCCACGGCAGCCTTCTCTGCCCCACCGCTGCTACTACCTACACGTGCCCACTCCTGCGCCCTTGGCCCCTCCCCTAAACGTTGCACCTGCACCATCGAAGCCCCATGTCCCTGTGCCTCCTCCCGCACCACCCTCCCCTCCTATTCCCATTTCCGGCGCCACCGCACCCTTCCTTTCGCGCATCCCATCGCCATTGATCCAACACCGCCGCCTCCACCAGGCCGCTGCCGCTTTTCCTGTTGCCCCGTGCGTGCCACCACTGCGTGCGCTTCACGCGCCACTACCGCTCGCACCAGCTTCAACGTCGTCACCATCGCCTGCCCCCATGTTGCTCCCGTCGCCATCACATGAAGGAGAGAGAAACCCTAGCGTGGGGCTCTCCTCTAAAAGGAATCGGATCCCCCCAAAGTAGAAATTTGGGATTTATTCGGAAAAATTGCAAAAGGGCACCTCTACTCAGAGTTTTTTTAAAGAACAAGGTTGATGGTAACCTAAGAAGGGATAAAGAGGTACGAAAATTGCGGAAACGCTCTCCAATTGGAAAGAACTACAAACGTAACGTTGAAAAGATCTATTTGAAGGAATTGCAAGATACAATTTCAAGGATCGAATTCTCCAACGACACATCGAAGATCAAGCAATTCATCGGGAGACGAATTTTTCAAGCGGAGGAGAATTGATGCAGCGTGAAACGGATACATAGGGCCGCATTTTTCTACTTTTTATCCGTTAATTTTATTTACGTTTATTTTGAGTCGTCGTAATTTTATTCAAATAAAAGAGATCACCTTTGATCTCAAAGTAGTCAGTTTCAATTTGAATTTCAAAATTAGTTAGTTAGTCGGTTAGAGTCAAATTAGGATAATTAGTTTTGAATTTGAATTTGAATTTCTATTTTTATAACCTCATCCCTCCTATATAAAGGGATGATAGGCTATTGTTTTAGACAGTTCAGTTGATATAAAAAATTAAGATTTATTCTCTATCTCCGTCTCTCTCTCTCCCACGTGGTCTTCACGTTTCTCCCCTCCAAACCTCTCGTTTTTTCCGACGAGTTTCTCTTCTCAACCCCTCCATCTTCTCCACCGAAATTCCGCCGTTCAAAATTTATTTTCATCGTAGTGCAAAATTCTCGTTTCTGCATCAGATCAGCATTAGAACGTCTGTACCCATGTTTCTCAAACAGGTCTGAGAGCTTCTGGAACCAAGCTCTGGGGCTCTGCTTAAGGCCATAGATAGCCTTATGAAGTCTGCACACCTTAGGACATTCCCCCTCAACAGCAAAACCTGGTGGTTGTTGCATGTAAACTTCCTCCTGTAAGTCACCGTATAGGAATGCATTCTTCACATCTAATTGGTATAGCGGCCAATCGCGAGTAACTGCAACAGAAAGGAGGATCCGTGGGGTGGAATGGTGAGCAACCAACGAGAATGTATCAAGATAATCTACTCCATATGTCTGGGTGAAGCCACGAGCAACAAGGCGAGCCTTGTATCTGTCAATGCTGCCATATGCATTCTGCTTAACTGTAAAGACCCACTTGCAGCTAACTGCAGACACATCAGCAGGTGCAGGAACAAGGCTCCAGGTGCCTCTGGACTGAAGAGCTGCCATTTCTTCCTCCATGGCCAAACGCCAACGACTATCCTTCAGCGCATCATGATAATTCCGCGGAATATCCACTGCTGACAATGTAATGACAAAGTTCCTGAAATCTCCAGTGAGACGGTCAAACGATACAGAAGATGCTATAGGATATGACGCGCAGCTCCGCTTCTGCTTTCGTAGAGCAATAGGTACATCCAAATCATATGTCTCCTCAGCTGGCCTCTGTAACAAATCCTGCTCAGGAAAATCATCAGATCCATCACTGGTAATATTTTCTGAACATACCTCAGGCGAGCTAGATGATGAGCGTTGACCATGAGCAGAAGGAGGCCTACGGGTATAGTGGAATGGCAATGGTGAAACAAGCACAGTGACAAGAGGTGTAGGAGATGATAGCGGTGCTGGTGGTGGTGGTGGTGGCATGTATATAGCATCAGTAGTGTCAGAGGGAACCAGTTAATCACTTGTAGATGAGAAGTACATAACAGATTCGAAAAAGGTGACATCAGCACTGACTAGATACCTCCTGCGCAATGGATCATAACCCTTGTACCCCTTCTGTGTACTGGAGTACCCGACGAAAACACACTTGGCAGCGCTAGGAGAGAGCTTGTCAGTCCCGGGAGACAACTGGTGAACAAAGGCTACCGAGCCAAACACACGAGGAGTAAGGGAGAAAAATTCTTTGTCAGGAAAAATAAGAGAGAAAGGAATCTTCTCACCTAAGACAGATGATGGCATTCGATCAATGAGATAGCATGCCGTAAGAACAGCATCACCCCAGAAAGAATGAGGGGCATGACTCTGTATAAGAAGCGACCTGGTGACATCAAGTAAATGACAATGTTTCCTTTCAGCAACCCCATTCTGTTGGGAAGTATAGGCACAGGATGTTTGGTGGATAATCCCTTGAGATGAAAAATAACTGGATAGGGTATGAGTACAAAATTCCAGGGCATTATCACTTCTCACAATCTTAACAGATGCAGAAAAGACATTACGAACTTCGTTAATGAAATTGATGATAATATTCCCCGCTTCAGATTTATTCTTTAACAGAAATACCCATGATACACGAGAGAAATCATCCACAATAACTATATAAAACATGTGTCCTTGCTGATCAGGAACATGACTAGGACCCCAGATATCAACATGAAACAACTCAAACTTGGAGGTACTACTCCGACACTGACGACTGGGAAAAGTAGACCGATGATGCTTTCCCAACTGACAAGCCTCACATTGAATGGACGTGTGAGGTGAAACCTGAGGTAACACATGACGCATTTTCTGAAGCGGTAGATGTCCAAATCGCAGGTGCCACAATAATGGGGAGATGGGTCCAGCAGGTAGAGATGATGTTCCAGCATAAGGAGTCCGACTAAGGCGATAAAGGCCGCCTTGCTCATAGCCACGCCCAATCACGTTGCCCGTAAGGATGTCCTGAAAAACAAGAGAAGATGGATCAAAAATTGCTCGACAATGTAAATCCTTTATAAGTTGGCTAATGGACAACAAATTCATCGAAAAATCAGGTGCATGTAACACGTTCTTGAGATCCATGGATGGTGTCAGTCTAATCTCCCCCTGACCAGTAATCGGGGAATGTGTTCCATTAGCAATAACTACAGTACGGCCTGGAGAATTTTGTCTGTACCCTGTAAGTAGACCTTGATCACCACACAGATGATGTGTGGCACCAGAGTCCATAATCCACTCTAAAGTATCTGATCCACTACTGCTAGTGAATGCATAGGTGCTACCTGATGTACTGGTGGATGCAGATGCAGAAGCGGCAACGTCGGCGTGATTCTCAGAAGTAAGTGTTGATGCAGCGGGACCAGATGGAGGAATGATGTCCCTCAGACGGGCTACAAGATCATCAAAGCGATGATCCATAGATGATGCAGCTGGGGGCTCGATCTGTTCAGCGACTCGTGCAGAAGCCGGAAATCCATGCTTGGAATAGCATGTATCTCCGGTATGTCCAGAACGATGGCAAAAACTACATGATGGCCGAACACGGCCTCCTCTACCGCGAGGTCCACGGCTACGGAACTGATGATGACATCCACGACCTCGATTGGTTGCCATGGCTGAGGCGGTCTGATTCGTAGCAGATGAGGGAACAGTGATACGACTCAGCCTATGAAAAGCTTTTTCCATAGGAGGAATAGTAGAATCCGCCAAGATCTGGGAACGTGCTGCCTCGTACTCTGGATCAAGGGCAGCAAGAAAAACACCCACCATAGTGGCATTCTGATAGGTCTTCTGTTGCTCTTGAGTGGCTGTGAGAAGCATGAAGCTATAGAGCTTCTCAAACATTCCACGTAAAGACGTGTACAACGAGTGTAGAGGCCGACCATTCTGTTTGATTGTAAAGATGGCATGTTGAAGCTGCAGAATCTTCGTCTCATTCTTTGCCTGTGAGTGGGTGACAGCCAGGATGTCCCACATTGCTTTGGCAGTGGGCTGATGGAGAATATCATTAGCAATCTCAATTGTTAATGTTCCGGAAAGCCAGACTTTGGCATATGCATCATCTGCCTCCCAAGAGGCATTAACCCTTGTCTTCTCAGCAGGCTCTTCCTCAGAAAGAATGTGTTTCTTGCCGGTTGACTTCATCATGCTCATGAACTGCATAGTCCACAGTTCATAGCTTGAACCATCCATCTTCACAATAGGCGTTGGACCTCTGAAGGCGCCTGTAGATGAAATATCTGCCTTGCTTTCTGACATTATGACATTGGAAGACTAGGGGAGTAAACTAAATATGTGACTGTCTACACTGACATTAACGAGTTCAGTTGTAAGTGTAGACGCAAGCAACCAAACCCATCAATCTGGAAACGCGCGTGCGCTCGAAACGGGGCCGGAGTCGCACGCATGTCGGTCTAGGGTTGTACGCGCACGGAAGTCACACGTACAGAAGTGCGTGTAGATGTCACGCGCGGGCGCGTGCAAGAACACGCACGGGCGCAGATGTCACACACATGGGCGCAGATGTCCCGTGAAAGGACGCGCGCAGATGCGCGTGCAAGGGCAGATGCACAGATGCGCCCAGATGCGCAGATGCATGTGCAAGGGCTGACGCGCGCAGATGCACAGATGTGCGCAGATGCGCGTGCAAGGACGTCGGGAGGTGGCGCGTGGCGGTGCGCGATAGCGCGAGGCAGCACCGGTGACGCGAGGCGGCGCGAGGCACGAGGCGGCGCCGGTGACGCGAGGCGGGCGTGCGGAGGCTTGAATTTGGGGGGACTAGGGTTAGGATTTTGATTCGAGAACTCCGGTCTAGGACCGTCGCTCTGATACCATGTTGGGAATGAGAAAACTTATTTATTCCATCCGCTCTAGGCTCTCTTATATAGGAGAGTAGCCTATGGGTAAAATACATAAAGAGTCCAACAGAAAATAAAAATTCAAGAAAGGTACAGAAGTGAATAATTTATCTCTACAGTTTTACAACATTGTTCATGGTGGATTATGTGTTTATGTTATTTATGTAACAACAATGTTGAGTGGACTATGTTGTAAACTTGGATTTTCTATCTTTATCTATGTTAATCTAGGTTATAGTTAGATATCTAATATTTTTTCTTTTTTTATTAACAAGCAGAATGTTACGATATATATTATAATTTAACTTTCATATACAACTCGGATGGTGGCCTACTGGTAAGGTGGACGATCTTTAAAAAGGAGGTCTCGGGTTCAAGCCCAGACAAAACACTTTTTCACCAAAAAAAACGCCTATTTCCTCAACGAGCCTGAATAGGATCGAGCCCAGAACAGGCTCGATAAAGGGCTCGGCTCAAAACTTATCGAGCCCGAGCTGGCTCGATAAGGGCTCTAGCCCATCGAGCTCGATCCCAAGCCAGCTTGGCTGGGATCGATCGAGCCTGAGCTCGAGCCCAGTTGGGCTTATTGAGCCCGAGCCCAGCCCTAGCTCGGCTCGTTAGGCTCGATAGCCAGCCCTACTCTCTTATATAGGAGAAAATCTATGGGTAAATTACACGAGAGGTACATGAAAGAAAGAGAAATAAGAAATAAATATAAAGAGCTATAAATATCTCAACACTCCCCCTCAAGCTATAGCATATATGTCTACAAAGCTCAACTTGGAATAACAACTCTGAAAAGGGCCTCTAGCAAGGGCCTTGGTGAAAATAAAAGATGTCTAATCTCCAATAGAGACATAGGAAGTGGATATGAGGCCCTTCTGGATCATGTCTCTAATATAGTGGTGGTTCGTTCATGAAATGCAGGATTATTGACAATAAATAGACTTGCTTGATTGTCACATAAAAGCGCATGGGAAGAGGAACTTCAACAGCTAGATCAGTCAAGATCGATCTAACACACATCATCTCTGTGATCCCTGTGCCATGGCCCTGCACTAAGATTCTGCACTGGATCTAGCAACCATTGTCTGCTTCTGGCTTTTCCATGACACGAGAGAGCTCCCAACAAAAATAGCAAAGCCGTAAGTGGACTTCTTGTCTCTAGGGCATCCTGCATAATCTGCATCTATACAAACGGTCACCTCAAGAGACGTACCTCTGTTGAATATAAGGCCACTACCAGCTGAATTCTTCAAATATCTCAAAATCATATAGACCGCATCCATATGAACCTTCCTGGGCTGCTCCATGAACTGGCTCACCATGTTTACAGCAAAAGATATATCTGGCCTGATGATGGTAGCATATAGGAGCTTCCCAACAAGCTCCCTATATCTCCACTTTTCTACCTCCTCGGTGTCATCATCATATAATCTCATACTTAGATCCATAAGACTTCGTTTGGTAGTCGGTGTACACCGGTGTACAACGGCATACCTCTCGTTCCAACCCTCCTAACCCAGGTTGGGACTTGGGAGTACTTGTATTGACCCTACAATTTCTTTGGTATAATGTTTTTTTTAACTTTGTTCAAAAAAAATTATTAGCACAAAAAATATATTATAATCATTAAAAAAGTTAATATAAAACATAATCAATCTCACATCACATCATAATTATCAATCCAACCCTCCAAACATCTACTATTCACAGGGGATACCCCAACCCAACCTAGTTACCAAACGAACCCTAAGGGTAGTAGCAGGCTTGCACCCTGTCATATTTGTCTCTAGTAGAAGATCAGACACAAACTTCCTCTGGACCATCACAAGACCACGTTGATTCCTGGCGAACTCTAATCCAAAGAAGTATCGAAGATTGCCAAGGTCCTTGGTCACAAACTGCTGACCTAGGAACTCCTTGGTAACCTGAATGCCCTGCTCATCATCACACGTGGCAATAATATCATCAACATAGACAAGAATAGCAACAGTACCTCTCTGCGTCCTCTGAGCAAAAAGCGAGTGATCCGCAATGGACCGCGCAAACCCTTGGTGCTCTATTAATTCTAAAAGCTTCTGGTACCAAGCTCTCGGGCTCTGCTTCAGGCCATAAATCGTCTTGTGGAGCCTACACACCTCTTCAGACTCCCCCTCAGCAGCAAAACCTGGTGGTTGCTGCATATAAACCTCCTCATGTAGATCTCCATATAGAAACGCATTCTTCACATCAAGTTGGTAAAGAGGCCAGTCCCGTGAAACAGCAACTGATAGAAGAATGTGCAATGTCAAATGTCTGGTCACTGGAGAGAAGGTATCTTGATAGTCCACCCCATAAGTCTGGGTGAACCCATGTGCTACAAGCCTTGCCTTGTAGCGATCCACACTGTCATCTGCTTGCTGCTTCACCATAAAGATCCATTTGCACCCAACAACAGAGGCACCTAGAGGAGCAGAAACAACACTCCAGGTATCACGAGACTGCAAAGTGGCCATCTCCTCCTCCAAGGCAAGTCGTCAACTGCTATCATGCATGGCCTCCTGATATGTTCGTGATATAGTAACAGCTGAAAGGTCTCATAACAAACCTCATGTACTCCTCTGAAAGATGGTCCAACAAAGCATGTGCAGCTAGAGGATAGGTATAACATCTGAATTTCAACCAAAACCCAAAACCGACCCGATTAGGGTCCGATTAACCCAATAAAGTTGTTGGTAAGGCCAAACAACTTAAATTGATCAATTGATCGTGAACTAAAAGTCGTTCGGACGAATCAACCAAAAATCAATCGCATCGTATTGCGTGCCCGAAAAAGCCGCGACGTAAATTCGGAAACTGCAAAATGAACTGAGGCCGTCATTAAATCCGATTCGATGAAACAAGACCAACGGAATCGACCGTTCGTCAATCGGAGGTCGTTTGGTATTTTAAACTCACAAAATTTAAATCCAAATCAAAACCATATTTCGAAAATCTCGGGCATCCAAATCCAATCGGAAGTATAGCAATATTATACTCATTTTGATCGTCGTTCAGAGATGATCAAATCGAGATGTCGCACGTCGAAATCCGACACCCGATGCGCGAATACGGTCAATTTTAAGTATGTCAAGTAAGGAGAGAATTTGGTTTTAAAAAATAAATAAATAAATAAATAAATTTTTTAAAAAAAAGTTAGCACACTGCTGAAAAAATCTAACAGCCTCCACTTGCATCCCCAAATCCCTTTCCACTTGCCCTCCCATTTCTTCCACTTGGCCACAACTAAACCATTTCTTTCCCTTGATTCTATCAACGAGCACCTCTTTAAATACCCTAAACTATTTTCATCTCCCTTCCCACGTTCTTCCTCAAGTTCTTTTCTCCCTCCTCTCGAATCTCTCCAACAAAGGAAGCTTTCTTTCTTCTTCTTTTTCAAGGTTGTTGCAGACTTCAAAGCTACTGATCTGCAGCCCAGCAGCTGCTGAAGGCCATCAAGCAGCTATTTCTACTACTTTCCTCTACAGATGCAGATGCTCCCCTAATCAAGGACTACTAAGAACCAGTTGCATATGTTCTACTGCTAAATACAGCAGCTGGAGCACCAAGGGGGCTGCTGCAATAACAACTTTTTGCTGCTCCAAATCTATGAGGATCTGCATGCAAGATTAATCCCCAAAATTTTGACTTTTTTAGGTACAATCCAATCCTTAACCTCTTTGCTGCCTTGCATGCTGATTTTGATAAATATCATGTTGCACACTTGAGTTCCAGTCCTGGTTTTCTGGTGGTTGTGTTGTTCTATATATGTTGGTGGTTGAGCTATGTTAGTATTAAAAATATAATAAACCTTTGATTATAAGCTATTAAAAGTCATACTACCATCAATTTAGGCCCAAATTTCCAAAAAATCTAAAGATTGACATGGTGCATAATTGAAGCACTCCTTACAGAATCCTGGATTTGCCATAAAACTGTATTTGTGTGCGTATAAATTATTGACATGTTGCATAATTAGTTATTCATGTATCTTGTCCTCACTTCTCCCAAATTCTGCTTCAACTTCATCATTATGGAGGCCCAAAGTCTCAGAAAAGTTATAGTGTATGAGTATTTACTCCTCGCTGTATGCACCCCTGGCAGGAAGAATACTATATGACTTTTGGTTGTAGCTTATCTACAAATTTTCAGAAGGCTGATATCACACAAGTTAGGATTTTTTTCTGAAATTTGAAACTGCTGACATAAAAAAGGGGGGTGTTTCTATTGGAATTATCGATTCTAGTCGAATTTAAGGAGAATTTAGAGGGAAGTGAAAGTCCACATAAGAATACTATTACAAAGATAATTGGGTTTGCCTCTGAAATGGTCTCCTTACCGTAGATGCTCGGTATAGGTGGTATGTCTCGTATACACTAATTTATTTTGATAGGCCCAATCTGTTGCCTTTAGTTAACAGTATCTAAAAGCTAAGTCTCATAACTTCAACAATAGGTGAAAATCTGTAAAATATTCTCCAAGAGTTCAAATGATTATTTCGTTAAGATTTTACTATGTTAAACCATAGCTTCTGGGAATGGGAAAAAAGCAATTGCTTGTTATTTTTTTCTGAACTGAGTGGATGGAAAGTTGGACACGGAGATAAATAGCGGGGAAAAGACAGTTGAATTTGTCACGGTGCGAGGTTGAATACTTAAGAGTGAACACCAAAGTGGGATTACTTATCAATAAATATAAACTTTAAAATTTAGATTCATATTCAATAAGAGGTTCCAAATTTTTACAATTTTAAAAATATAAATTGTAACCATAAAAATCGATTATCTTCATGAAATCATTCTTAGATATACTCTACTAATCATTGATTGTTATCAATAAAACCATTGATCAAAAGACCTAAATTTGTAAGTCAAATGTAGAAGACATGAGACCAGAAAGAGAATGTGACGGTGAATGAGTATGTTACTTAATTTGTTTTGGTCATGGTGACCTTCACACCTGACCATGCGAGGGCGCGGTGACCCTCAACTGGGCGGGAGATAGGAAGCCCAGTTTGGGCAGCGGCCGCTTAGTGCGCGGGTCTAGGATACCAGTCCTTATTACGGCTTTTACGCGAGCTGGCAGTGTTTTTACGCCTCGTTGGGATCCCGACTTTTGACCAATCCGCTGACCCCTCTGTTTTAGGATACCCAGACGGGGGATCCTTGGTTTTAGTTTTTCGTACGAGCTCTTTGCCCGTTACCGGTCAGGCCAGTTTCTAGAGTGACTTTTCCGGAGAGTCTCTCTCACCCGTCTCAGTGTCGTAGTTTTGGAGTAGACATACCCCTCTATTGGACCACACTTCCAATTATAGGGCGAGACGGAAGAGCCATTTGTAGGCTACCTCACCGCTTGAGTTTTTATTTCGCCAGCAGACTTGGCGATTCTACATCCAAATCATCCATACCTACATCTAAGTCATCTGGAGTTACATCTGAGACAATTACAGTTAAGTGTTGGAGGAGTTACAATTAAAGTTGAGTTGGTTGGAGCTGACTACAATTAAGTTGGATCTGAAATCCCTATAAGTTAGTGGATGTGTTGGGAACTTAGTTAGGATACAATATACAACACCAGGCACCCCAACCCTAAGGCACGTTCATGCCTTAGAGTCATAGTGTGGAGATACACACAGACCAAGATCATAGACTAACCATTACTCTTAAAAAGTTAAATAAAATTAAGAACCAAATCACTCATCACCTTATCAAACCCATTAACGAGATCTATATCATGATCTTTTTATTTAGAAAATAACATCACAATTGAAGCATCACTAATTCTCTCTCTCTCTCTTTCTCTCTCTCTCTCTCTCTCTCTCTATATATATATATATATATGAAAAACTATGGGGAAATGGAGAAAATTATATATATGACATTAACCATGTTATAAGAATATGACATATGATAGTAATGGATAAAAACTTGAGGCATCCCTTAAAAGTAGTTAAAAACCTTTTGCTATGCAGGTAGTGGTAGATTTTCATTCTTATATGCCTATCTACTTGCTTCCTTTTACACATAATAAATTACTTGCTATTATAAACTGTGGATTAGTATTCACAATTGTGACTCATCTTCTACCTTGCATGTCTTAGCAGGTAAGTAGCCTGCTGCCCAGTAGTTGTTGATGATTCCAGGTGACAGGGTATATACCAGACGGTACGTATACTTGTGTCTCAGCTTTTGTTCGATTCATAATATAAATGCTTCCCCTTCTCTTCTGTACAAAATTTTGGGAATACTGTATGTATTGGCAGACTTCTTGTACATGTTGTAAATATATGAAAATTTATGAAATGAAATGGTGGTGGCACTTATTCTACATGTCTATGTGGTTTATTTATCTGAATGTGAATGTCATGGCAGAAACGCGCGAAATTTCCCCATATTTTCAATAGTTTGTGCGATCTCTTGTGAATATAATGCCGCGAAAGTGTTGTTAACGGGTACCCGGATCCTAGGGGGTTCACAATAGGTGGCACAGTTACGAGCGGCTTCCTCAAGGCAATAGGTACATCGAGGTCATCAACCTCTCTATTCACATAATGTGACATCAATACTCACATAATATTTTCTTCATACAAGATCAAAATATCAATACTCTTTTTGGGCATGAGAACAACCAAGAAACACACATTTGACAGCTCTAGAAGAGAGATTGTCATGACCAGGAGTAAAATTGTGGACAAATGCCATAGACCCAAAGACCCTAGGAGTAAGGAAGAATAGGCCCTTCTCGGGAAACGCAATCAACAAAAGAACCTTTTCTCCAAGGATAGTAACGTGCAGTGAGAACCGCATCACCCCAAAATGAATGAGGAGCTGAACTCTGAATCAAAAGAGTCCTCGTGACATCCAAAAGATGATGGTGTTTGCATTCAGCAACACCATTTTGCTGCGAAGTGTAAGCACAAGAAGTCTGATGAATAATACCAAGAGATCTGAGAAATTCAGACAACTGTAAAGTAGAAAACTCCAAGGCATTGTCAGTGCGAACAAACTTCACATTAGCAGAAAAAGTATTCTTAATCCCAATAAGAAATGATTTAATAACAGGACCAGCTTCAGACTTATTCTTTAACAAGAAAACCCATGATAATCTAGAGAAATCATCCATAACAACCGATGTCCCTGATGATCTGAAACATAACTAGGACCCCAGATATCAAAATGAACCAACTCAAACAACTGACTATTGTGACGACTCTGACGACTAAGAAAAGAAGAACGGTAGTGCTTCCCAAGATGGCATGCCTCACACTCCAAGGTAGTATGAGTGGAGATTAGAGGGAGAACATGGCACAGCTTCTGCAGAGGAAGGTATCCAAAGTAAAGATGCCACATGAAAGGAGAAACATATCCAGACGGAATAGTAGCAGCATCAGCACATGGAGGTTGGACTAGTCTATAAAGTCCTCTCTGTTCACAGCCACATCCAATCACCCTGCCCGTGAGTATGTTCTGAAATACAAGAGAAGAGGGATCAAAAATGACACGGCAATGTAAATCTTTTGTAATTTGACTAACAGACAAAAGATTCATCTGAAATGATAGAGCATGTAAGACATTCTGCAGGCGGTAGAACAATCTCCCTCTGACCAACAATGGGTAGATGAGATCCATTAGCAATCAACACTGATCTACTAGAAGGGATAGATCTGTAAGAGGTAAACTGAGCTCATCTCCACACATATGATGATAAGCTCCGGAGTCCATGATCCAATCAGTCAAATCTGAACTGCTATAACTGGTAAGTGCGTAAACAATACGTGACGAACTCGTAGAGGCTCTGACAGCAGCTGCAAGCCTGCAACATCTGAAGATAATGTTGTTGGGGAAGGCGGTGTAGTCATCATCTCTCTCAATCTAGAGACAATATCACCAAGCCTCGCATCATGAGAAGGAGCTGGAGTAGTCTTTGTATGCTCAGCTACGCGGGCAAACACATGATACCCATGCTTCAAATAGCATGTCTCCTCCGAATGTCATGGACGGTAGCAATGTGAGCATGGGCTATGATGATGTCCTCCTCCTCGACTACGGGGTCCGCATCCGTGAAACTGTCAAGTACCCACTTTGCCACGAGAAGCAACCATCCAGAGGGAGTTTGGGCCACAGTAATAGACGAAGTAGCGATCCTGCTCAACCTCCTGTAGACCTCCACCATTAGAGGTATCGTCTCTCCTGTAAGTAGTTGAGTACGTGTTGCATCGTACTCTGAGTCAAGGGATGACATAAAGACTCCTGTCATAGTGGCATTCATGCATGCATGTTGTTGCTCAGTGCTAGTAGTAATGGGCATAAAACTATGAAGACGCCCAAACATGGATCGAAGATGCGAGAAGTGGGCATGCTATGGCTCCTTGTTGAATCCTGGATCCTGTAAGTTTCTTTCTGCTTTTCCTTTAATAAAACTTTGGGGCGGAGACCATAGCGTATTACCCCCTTTTTTACTCAAAAAAATTAAGAGGCCGACCATTCTGCTTGGTCGAGAAAATGTCGTACTGCAACTAGAGTATTTTGCTCTCATTCTTCGCTTGCCCATATGTGTCAGCTAGGATATCCCACATAGCCTTGGTTATGGGTTGATTGACGATGCCGTTGGCAATCTCCGTGGTGAGCGTCCCAGAGAGCCAAATCCGTGCATAGGCATCATCTTGCTTCCATGAAGCATTAGCCCTAGCTTTGGTTGTCGACTCTGAATCGGTCAAAATGTGCTCCCTGCTATGGCATTGCATAAGGGTGCGAAACTGCATGGACCACAACTCGTAGTTAGTTCCATCCATCTTCACAATAGGAGCAGGACCCTTGAAGGCACCGGATGACAAAAAAACATCACTTTATTCTCTGACATGATGAGAAGATTGTCGAAAAACTGGTCCTAAACTAGGGAGTAGACCACTTTGAGCAAGTCTACACAATCATACGAAGGAACGGTTATACGTGTAGACTCGTACAACCATCCTCTTCAATCCTTGTTGTAGTCTAGGGTAGAAAACGTGATTTATATGTCTGAAATCACGTATTCCGACCAAAACCAGACTGTATAGGCCATCAAAAGACGGGCAAACTGCAGCCTGCCGGTGGTAAAGCCGCAAGAACGGACTGTCGGCGGCTAGGGCAGCTGGGAGAGTCGACCAGAGCAATCGATTGGGGCTGCAAGAGCGGCCGGGCGGCTGGGGACACCCGGCTGGGACGGCAGTGGCGATCGGGACGGTTGGGGTTGGTTGGGTGATCGGTTGCCGGCAGCAGAGGGGGCAGGTAGGGTTAGGGTTAGTAGGATATGGAACCTCGATCTAGGATCGTTGCTCTGATACCATGTTGGAGGAAGAATAGAATTGTGATATCATTATTGAGACCTTAGGGCTCTCCTATATAGGATAAAAGATCTAGGTAAATTACATGAGGTGCATGAAAGAAAGAGAAATAAGAAATAAATATAAAGAGCTATAAATATCTCAACAGCTTTGATAAAGGATAAGATGAGAGAAAACCGTTTAAGATAGTTTTCTCATTTGCAAAGGAGGTCAGTTGATGCACCAATTAGAAGATGCGAGATTTGGGATGTTGAGCCAATTAAGAGAGGGCGAGGAAGGCCCAAGAAGTGGTAGAAGAGACTATCCGAAGGGATCTTAGTTATATGAATTTAAACCTGAGAATGATAAAAAAAATAAATCTGAATGGAGGCAAAAAATCTATGTAGCCAAGCCCTTAATTGTGGAAAAAGGCATTGTTGTTGTTGAATTATTAACAGCTACAAATAGAAATCCTACATGAATATATAATCGAATCTATGTTTTTTTAGGGGTGCTACCTCAAAACCCATGTATGGAGGTCGCATCTACACCCCTTTGACCCTCCGCTCACCTCGTTGACCAAGCAGCAAGACCCCTATTTATTTTTATTTTTATTTGGGGGGGGGGAGGGGGGGATTTCACCCGCACTTCTGACATCAAGATTTGTAAAATATGTCAAGAAAAATCCTCTTACATATTATGTGCATATTAGTATAATACATCTAACTACTTAGAAAGTATTAGTAATCTAACCAAATTGGTCTAAATGGGTCCAATTGGTATTGAATATCTTTGATTCATGTAGCCCTCCTTATCTCCTACTCCTTCCTCGGCATACATCAATAATCAAGCGAAAACAGACGTAACGCTTCAACTTGGCATTCAACCTCCGGGTCGTCATCGACTCCCTTACACTCTATTATTATCTACCACTATATCTCTGAAGTATGGCTTGAGAAGTCCTTGTCAAACACAAAGTAAGATATAGCACTATGGTCTCCCCCTAGAACCAAATCAGAGTATGGTCCAAGACCGGGCTAGGAAGGGCTATGTTGCTTATCACTGGAAAGCCCTCTATGAAACCATCACATGGGAAATGGTCCAGCAAGGTCGCATTGTGATCATCGTATTGCAATATTCAACCAGGCGTAATGGCAAACCAGCATCCCTATCTTCTCCATATCCAAAAAAATATAATATCATCATCTAGAAAAATCACTCATCTTAACGATCATGTACTAGAAAGGGTGAGATTGAAGTTGTTGGAGTATGCATCATGTGTAGGTGGGTAATTTGATCCCGTCAGGGACCAATTACCACACCCACTTATGTTTAGTCCCACACCTATTATTCGTGGGATGTATAGACTCGACGAGGGCTATATAAGAATCCCCACACCACCTGATCATATAAGAAAATTCAATGAACAAATCAGCTCTTTGAGGCGTTCTCTTGTGATTTCATTCAGTTCCTTAGGGAGTAGAGTTCCACGTAAAAATCCCGGTGTTTCTTATTATTTATTATGTATCTTTGATATTATGCTTCAGCATTCTTCATTTTCTAACATGGTATCAGAGCGAGTTTGATTCTCTAGGAGTTATTTTTATCATTTGTTCGAGATTCGATTTTAATGTTATTTTCTTGAAGATTATTATGCACGATTGTTCAAGTCCAAGTTCTAGAGTTTCTATTAAAACCCTAATTTTTGCTCAACAATCATCGTCGACGGTTCCAGGATTCCTGGAACCATGTTATGTTCGATGATCTCTAGTCCAGCCGCAAGCAGCCATCGCGCATCTTCGGTCGCATCACATCTTGAGGCGGCACCTTCGGGATCTGTAGAGACATATTATTCACTTCTGTACCTTTTCTTATATTTTTGTTTCTGTTTGGACTCTTTATGTATTTTACCCATAGGCTGCTCTCCTATGAAAGAGAGCCTAAGGCTGCTGGAATAAACATGTTTTCTCATTTTCCCAACATGGTATCAGAGCGACGGTCCTAGGCCGGAGATCTCGAGCCAAAACCCTAACCCTAGCCTTCACCCTCCAGCCCTCCATGCACGTTAGTACCACCTTGCGCAGTTGTGCACACGTCTGCGCTGTCGTGCGCAACCCCTCCTGTGCGCTGCCGTGTGCACTCCCGCGCCTCCGTGCGCATCTCCTCGTGCGCACCTCTGGTGCCTGCGCGTAGGGCCAACTGTGCACCTGTGCGCCGTCCTCTGCAGCCAGCTTCTCGCAGCACTCGCGCGTCTGTGCGCTAGTGCACGCGCACCTGCTCCCGTGCGCATACTTGCTCCCGTGCACCTGTGCACCCGTGGCGTGATCCAGCATCTGAGCACGCGTGTACGTGCGTGATTCCCGTACGCGTGCAGTCCTAGACTAGCGCGCGCGTGTGACGTACAACTCCAGTGCTTTCCGCGCGCGCGGTTACAGATTGATGGATTTGGTTGCTTGCATCTTCACATGCAACTAAACCCGTTAATGTCGATGTAGATAAAATCATCTATTCGGTCTACTCCCCTAGTCTTCCTATATCATAATGTCAGAAAGCAAGGCAGATATTTCCTCTACAGGCACCTTCAGAGGTCCAGCGCCTACTGTGAAGATGGATGGCTCAAACTATGAATTATGGGCCATGCAGTTCATGAGCATGATGAAATCAATCGGTAAGAAGCACATTCTTACTGAGGAAGAGCTTGCTGAGAAGACAGGGGTTAATGCCTCTTGGGAGGCAGATGATGCATATGCCAAAGTCTGGCTTTCCGGAACATTAGCAATTGAGATTGCTAACGATATTCACCATCAGCCCACAGCCAAAGCAATGTGGGATATTCTGGCTGCTACCTACTCACAGGCAAAGAATGAGACAAAGATTTTGCAACTTCAGCATGATATTTCTACAATCAAGCAAAATGAACGACCTCTCCACTCACTGTACACGTCTTTACGTGGAATGTTCGAAAAGCTTTATAGCTCCATGTCTCTGACAGCCACTCCAGAACAATAGAAGACCTATCGGAATGCCACTATGGTGGGTGTTTTCCTTGCTGCCCTTGATCCAGAATACGAGGCAGCACGTTCCCAGATCTTGGCGGATTCTACTATCCCTCCTATGGAGGAAGCTTTTCATAGGTTGAGCCGTATCACTGTCCCTTCGTCCGCTGCGAGTCAGACCGCTTCAGCCATGGTAGCCAACCGAGGTCGTGGAGGTCACCATCAGTTCCGTGGTCGTGGAACTCATGGTAGAGGAGGTCGTGCTCGGCCATCATGTACTTTTTGCCATCGTTCTAGACATACCGAAGACACATGCTACTCTAAGCATGGATTTCCGGCCTCTGCGCGAGTCGTTGAACAGATCGAGCCCCCAGTCGCATCATCCATGGATCAGCGCTTTGATGATCTTGTAGCCCATCTGAGGGGCATCATTCCTCCATCTGGTGCCACTGCATGAGCATCTACTTCTGAGAGTCACGCAGACGTTGCCGCAACTGCACCCGCATCCAGTGTTGCAATAGTCGGCCGACTATCCCGAATAGTCGGTCCGACTATGCGGTGCGAGGGGGTCTCGACTGAATAGACCTCCAGTCGGTCAGTAGTCGGCCCGACCGAATAGTCGCCTGACTATTCGACCGACTGGCCCAACTATTAGGCCGACTGGAGTTTGACTTTTGATTTTTTGATTTTTTTTATTTTTCATTTTCATTTTTTATGGGTTACATTTTACTACGGTATCGCAACAAATGTCATATTCTATATATCTATTATATTGATTGGTACTTTTATCTTGGATTCATGTTAACCTATGACCATATATGTATAAAATATAAGAATATATGTATTATAAATTCGCGATTTTTGGGATCTTGTGGCGGAGGATGTTCTGGAGGTGGCCCACGAATTCTTCCTCGGTAACAATGGCTTTAATCGGATTAATAAGGCGCTAATTGTTTTGATTCCTAAGTCTAACCCTGCTTGTCGCATTGAGGACTTCAGGCCAATTTCCATCTCTAACGGGATCTACCTTATCATCGCCAAGCTGCTGGCCAGGCGCCTTGCTCCATTGTTGCCCTCCCTCGTCTCGCCCACGCAGGCGGCCTTCATTCGTGGGCGCCACATTTCTGACTGCTTCGCGGTCGCTTCGGAGCTCGTTGCGGCTTGGCGCAGGTCCAAGGTGAAGGGGATTTTATGGAAGATCGACTTTGCTAAGGCATACGATTGCCTTGATTGGCGTTTTTTGTGGGCTGTTTTGAGGCGTCGGGGCTTCCCTCCGTTGTGGATTTCTTGGATGCGTAGGTGCGTTTCCACCGCATCCCTTTCCGTATTGTTGAATGGAGGTCTTACTGGGGGCTTTTTCCAGCCGCACAGGGGCATTCGGCAGGGCTGCCCTTTGGCGCCATTACTTTTTGTATTGGCGGCTGACGTTCTTCCTCGCATGATCGATGGCGTGGTCTCCGCTGGTCTTACTCGGGGCTGCCGTGTCGGGGAACTTCACATTCCTTCCATTCAGTTCGCGGACGACACCTTGTGTTTTATCGAGGGGGGCCCAGATGCGGTGGCTGGTATGGCTACTACCCTTCAGTTGTTTAGCGAGACCTCGGGCCTTATGATAAATGCGGCGAAATCTAAAGTGGTGCCTTTTGCCATGACCAACGCTGAGTCGTTGGCCTGCTCGATTCTTATCGGTTCCGATCCCACTGTTCTCCCCTTTGATTATTTGGGGTTGCCGCTTTCGATTGGTCGTTCTCGTTTGCGTGATTGGAAGGGTGTCGTGGAGAAGATGGAGGGCCGCCTCGCGGGGTGGCGTGCTGTGATGATGTCCAAGGGTGGGCGCTTGGTGCTTATTAAAGCGGTGCTCTCCTCTATCCCAGTCTACTCTTTCGTGGTTCGTGGTATGCCGAAGGGCATTCGTATCCGTTTGGAGCGTTGTATGCGCGGCTTTCTCTGGGGCACCAATGGGGCTGGTAGGCGTGGTGTTCCTCTCGTGGGCTGGAATGTGGCGGCTCGGCCCAAGCATATGGGGGGACTGGGCATCAGGGTCCCTCAGTTCGTCAATGAGGCCCTCCTCCTGAAGTGGGCTGCTCGGGTTTGGGGCAAGGAGGATAATTTCATGCTTAATGTCTTACGCAATCTGCTGGGTGCTCATCTTCTTGTTGGCTTTGCGGGGACCTCTACTTGTCTCCTCTCTCCCTTTTGGCGTGGAGTCACGGAGGCATTTCGTCTTTACTGTTCGTTCTTCTTGCCGATGCTGGGTGATGGCTGCTCATTTCGTTTTTGGACCGACAACTGGTCTGGGAGGGGCTCTCTCGCGGATATTTTTCCGAGGCTCTATGCCTTGGTCATTAATAAAGAGGGGATGGTGGCTTCTTGCTGGGATTCTGGTGCCTGGAATACCCCGATCTCTGCCTCATTATCTGATCAGCGGACGCTGGATTTCCTATCCCTTATGGTTTTTCTTGGTGATTCTCCGCGGCCTACTGCTGGGCGCGATCATTGGATCTGGAAGGACGGGCCCTTCTCTACTCGCAAGGCTTACAACGCCATCGCTTTTTCTGTTCCTGACGAGGATGCTATCTTGGTTCGTGACTGTCGTTTCCTTTGGAGTCTTCGGCTTCCCGAGCGCATCGGGTTCTTTCTTTGGCTGCTGCGGCGGGGGCGGCTTTTGACGCGCGACAGATGTTCCCGGCTCTTCCCCAATGTCGGGCCTTTGTGCGGGCTTTGCCAGGCGGATGTGGAAACCATTAATCACCTTTTCTTCGAGTGCTGCTTTGTTCGCTCGATCTGGGTTGATATCCAGTGGCTCAATCCTGTTTCCTTTCCGGCGGTGTGCGACAGTTTGATCTCCTCCCGGGGTAGGGCGAGGAGGCTTCTTCTTGATCCGATTGCTCGGATGTGGAGTATCTGGTTGGGGAGGAATAAGGCTATCTTTTCCGCTCAGCGTTTCTACAAGGAAAACATCTTAATTCGAGCTCAACGTCTTCTCTTAGATTGGGACCCCGGTTAGTTTGGTGGCTGGACCATGCTGGGGACCTCATTTTGTGGCCACTTCTCTCGCTGGCCTATCCCCGATCTGTGTTCTTTCTTTCTCCTTTTTTTGTTTTACCCGCTGTAAGTAATTCCCTTTCTTTTAATATATTGGGGCGATCACCTACGAGTGACTCCCCCTCTTTTTGAGGCTTCAAAAAAAATATATGTATTATAAATAATTTTTATATTAAAAAATACAAAATCGAATAATTCCGAATAGTCGCCCGAATACAGATTATTCTCTATTCAGTGACCCCTCCGACTGAATACCGAATACCGTCTTCTGCAACACTGCCCGCATCCACTGGTACATCAGGTAGCACCTATGCATTCACTAGTAGTACTGGATCTGATACTTTAGAGTGGATTATGGACTCTGGTGCCACACATCATCTGTGTGGTGATCAAGGTCTACTTACAGAATACAGACAGGTTCCTTCAGACCGTACAGTGATTATTGCTAATGGAACGCATTCCCCGATTATTGGTCAGGGGGAGATCAGATTGTCACCATCCATGCATCTCAAGAACGTGTTACATGCACTTGATTTTTCGATGAATTTGTTGTCCATTAGTCAACTCACAAAAGATTTACATTGTCGAGCTATTTTTGATCAATCCTCTCTTGTTTTTCAGGACATCCTTACGGGCAACGTGATTGGGCATGCCTATGAGCAAGGCGGCCTCTATCGCCTTAGTCGGACTCCCTATGCTGGATCATCAACTCTACCTACTGGACCTATCTCCCCATTACTGTGGCACCTGCGCTTTGGACATCTACCGCTTCAGAAGCTTCGTCATGTGTTACCTCAGGTTTTACCTCACATGTCCATTCAATGTGAGGCTTGTCAGTTGGGAAAACATCATCGGTCTACTTTTCCCAGTCGTCGGTGTCGGAGTAGTACCTTCAAGTTTGAGTTATTTCATGTCGATATCCGGGGTCCTAGTCGTGTTCCCGATCATCAGGGACATAGGTTTTATATAATTATTGTGGATGATTTCTCTCGTGTATCTTGGGTATTTCTGTTAAGGAATAAATCTGAAGCGGGGAATATTATTATCAATTTCATTAATGAAGTTCGTAATGCGTTTTCTGCATCTGTTAAGATTGTGAGAAGTGATAATGCCTTGGAATTCTGTACTCATACCCTATCCAGTTATTTTTTAGCTCAAGGGATTATCCACCAAACTTCATGTGCCTATACTTCCCAACAAAATGGGGTTGCTGAAAGGAAACACCGTCATTTACTCGATGTCACCAGGTCGCTTCTGATACAGAGTCGTGCCCCCTCAGTCTTTCTGGGGTGATGCTATTCTGACGGCATGCTATCTTATTAATCGAATGCCGTCATTTGTCTTAGGTGAGAAGATACCATTCTCTCTTATTTTCCCTGACAAGGAATTGGTCTCCCTTACTCGTGTGTTTGGCTCAGTAGCCTTTGTTCACCAGTTGTCTCCCGGGACTAACAAGCTCTCCTCTAGGGTTGTCAAGTGTGTCTTTGTGGGATATTCCAGAACACAGAAGGGGTACAAGTGTTACGATCCATTGCAAAGGAGGTATTTGGTCAGTGATGATGTGACTTTTTTCGAATCGGTCATGTACTTCTCGTCTACAGGTGATCAACTGGTTCCCTCTGAAACTACTGATGCTATATAAATGCCGCCGCCGCCACCACCACCACCACAACCGCTATCATCTCCTACACCTCCCGTCACTGTGCTTGTTTCACCACTACCATTCCACTATACTCGTAGGCCTGCTTCTGCTCATGGTCACCGCTCATCATCTAGCTCGCCTGAGGTATGTTCTGAAAATATTACTAATGATGGATCTGATGATGAGCAGGATGTGTTACAGAGGCCAGCAAAGGAGCCAGATGATTTAGATGTACCTATTGCTCTACGAAAGCAGAAGCGGAGATGCGCGTCATATCTTATAGCCTCTTCTGTGTCGTTTGACCGTCTCACTGGAGAATTCAGGAACTTTGCCATTGCATTGTCAGCAGTGGATATTCCATGGAATTATCAAGATGCGCTGAAGGATAGTAGATGTCATTTGGCCATGGAAGAAGAAATGGCAGCTCTTCAGTCCAAAGGCACCTGGAGCCTTGTTCCTGCACCTGTTGATGTGTCTACAGTTGGCTGCAAGTGGGTCTTTACAGTTAAGCAGAATGCAGATGGCAGCATTGATAGATACAAGGCTCGCCTTGTTGCTCGTGGCTTCACACAGACATATGGGGTGGATTATCTTGATACATCCTCGTTGGTTGCTCGACATTCCACCCTACGGATCCTCCTTTCTGTTGCAGTTACTCGTGACTGGTCGCTATACCAGTTAGATGTGAAGAATGCATTCCTATATGGTGATTTACAGGAGGAAGTCTACATGCAACAGCCACCTGGTTTTGCTGTTGAGGGGGAGTGTCCTACAGTGTGCAGACTTCATAAGGCTATCTATGGCCTTAAGCAGAGCCCCGAAGCTTGGTTCCAGAAGCTCTCAGACCTGTTTGAGAAACAGGGGTACAGACATTCTAACGCTGATCATTCCTTGTTTGTACAGAAGACACCCAGAGGTATTATTGCTATTATGGTGTATGTAGACGATATTCTGATTACAGGTGATGATGAACAGGGAATCCAGGGGCAAAAGAAATGTTGGGTCGTGAGTTCGTCACCAAGGACCTTGGGGTCCTTAGATATTTTCTGGGACTGGAATTTGCCAGAAATCCTCATGGGTTGGTAATGACCCAGAGGAAATATGTCACTGACTTGTTGAGTGAAAACAGGAATGCTTGGTTGCCGAACTGCCTCTACACCTATGGATCCCAGTATGAAATTATATGATGATGATACTGATGAGGTAGATAAGAGAAGATACAGAGACCTGGTGGGCAAACTTCTCTATGTTACTATTACCATGCCCGATATCTCCTTTGCGGTGAGTCGAGTAAGCCAGTTTATGGAGCAACCACGTCAGGTACACATGGATGCGATACATATGATACTCAGGTACCTTAAGTCTTCTCCAGGCGCGGGTCTGTTGTTTAAGAAAGGCAAGGAGGTTACTATATCAGCTTGTGCAGATGCAGATTACGCAGGGTGCCCCAAGGATAGGAAGTCCACCACTGGGTTTGCAGTATATGTTGGAGATTCTCTAGTCTCATGGAGAAGCAAGAAGCAAACCGTTGTTGTAAGGTCCAGTGCTGAGTCTGAATATAGGGCTATGGCCCAGGTCAGTACAGAAATGATGTGGGTAAAGGTTGTGCTTGCGGATATATATATATAGAAGTCCTGCTTCCTATGGCTCTGGAATGTGACAATCAGGCGGCTCTATTCATTGCAAATAATCCAGCATTTCATGAACGGACCAAGCACATTGAGGTTGATTGTCACTTCATACGTGACATGATTCAGAAGGGGTTCATTGTTACATCCCATGTTAGCTCAGAGGATCAGACTGCAGACATTTTTACCAAGGCGTTACTTTGAGGGCCGTTTCAGAAGTGTTCATCCAAGTTGAGCATGATTGATATCTATGCTCCACCTTGACGGGGAGTGTAGAGATATGTTATTCACTTTTGTACCTTTTCTTATATTTTTGTTTCTGTTTGGACTCTTTATGTATTTTACCCATAGGATGCTCTCCTATATAAGAGAGCCTAGGGTTGATGGAATAAACATGTTTTCTCATTTTCCCAACAGGATCCTCTTCCAATTCTGATATCTTCTTTGTCATCTCCAAGCGGCGAGATCCCCCAGCACATAGCCATCTCGACCTGCTTCTCCAAGCAGATAGACAGTTCAACCATGTGCAGGTCGCCGCTCGCTCAAGCATTCTTAAGGCAGCATAGAGAACCCTCTCAGCAATTTATTCTTTAGGTAACACATATAGGCAGCACTTCTTCCAGCCTCCTCCTTGCAATAGGCAGCCGCAGAAGCCCCCCCCCCCCCCCAAGAAGGGTTTTTCAACCTCGGGCGACGCACATTGGCTTAAGCAAGCTGGTCTCAAGAAGAAGAGGACCCAAGAAGGGGTCCAGGTTCCCCCTCCGTGCGTGATGGAAATCTTCAGTTGCATCCCTGTTGGCGGTGTCGGCTCCTTCCTCGCAACTGCAGTCCAAGCTCCGGGCAGAGCCACTCCAAGCTCCAGGCGGCACCATTCTCCATCGCGTACCTCCGGTTGCTTCTCCTTCTCCCTCCTTTTGACGGCGGTGCAAGAGAAGAGGCCCCTTCATGGGGCGCCTCTTATCATGGAAGGGGTTCCCTTTTCATAACCCTAAATAAAAAAAAGGCAGTTACTGCAACTTTAAAAAAAGAGAAGCCATGAGTAAAAAAGGAGGTCAACCGTTAAGAAAAAGGAGGGTTGATGGAAAAAGAAGGGGCCAATAGTATTGTGTTTTTGGGGGGAAAAAAGATGTGCTTACACAAAAAAATCGTGCGATAAAAAATGATTTAAAATTTCCAAGAAGAAAAGATGAAAAAAATTAAGATCGACTCATGTGATTCATTGGTTTTTTGTTTTCCCCATTTTCTTGTCTTTTCCCAACTTTGTCGATGTCATTGTTTTCCAACAAGTATGGGAGAAAAGGGAGTATTGTGAAGAGTTCTACAGATCTGACTCCAGATTCTCCAGTTCAAATTGCATGCCAGTTTTCATACTTTACAGTTCAGATTCGGACTCGACGATCCGAGTCTGCACTATGATGCGTACGTGTTTGCCATCATTATTTGTGCGGTCCTCATCTTTGTTTTTGGTTTCAGAGTTTTTATGTGATCCACATGGACTCCAGAGTAGAGATCACATTCTCTATGTCATTGTGGGCTAGGGTTTTCATGTGGTTTCATAGGGACTCCAGAATTGATCACATTCTCCGGGCCAATATGGGAGACCCAATTCTCCGATGAGGAGACTTTCAGACTCCATTCTCTAATGATAGTGGACTCTGACGAGGATGTTTCCACAGCTATTTCAGTTCGGCCCTTCAAAGATGGAGCAGTTGTCCACATGGTGCACAGTCTTCCATATGTAACAGGCCAAAGTACTCCAACGAGGAGACTCATTTCAGTTTCAGTGACTCTGACAGGCGCAATACAGAGCACATTTTCTCCGACAAGGAGACATAGTTCGACTCACTCCAGCTCGTTTGTTCCTGCTCACATGCACATCATGAGAAAGCAACGTCCTCGACAGCAACCGACAATTGTGTAAGCGTTGAGTTGATATTGTTTGTAGTGTCTTGTATTATGAGTTTGAGATTTCCTTCTGTGTCCAAGCTGAGCATTGCATGCTCCAGCTTGAGGGGGAGTGTTGGAGTATGTATCATGTGTAACTGGGTAATTGGATCCCTCTAGGGTCCAATTACTACACCACTTATGTTTAGTCTCGCATCTATTATTTGTAGGATGTGGAGGCTATATAAGAAGCCCCATACCACTTGTATCAGATGAGAAAGTTCAATGAACAAATCAGCCCTTTGAGATGGTCTCTCGTGGTTTCATCCTGCTCCTTAGGGAGTAGTGTTCCATGTAAAAATCATGATGTTTCTTATTGTTTATTCTGCATCGTTGATATTACGCTTCTGCATTCTTCGTTTTCTAACATAAGTCACCATTGACCATGTATAGCATCATATCCATGAAAGTTGTCATAGATCTCAACTCTACATATTGCTCACATGTCAAATGTTGTTCAGTCGGCCCATAAACTAACACATCCAATGTATTAAAAAGGGTGAGATTGGAGTCACCCTTGATCATGTATAGCATCATATCCATGAAAGTTGTCATAGAACTCAACTCTACCTATAGCTCACCTGTAAAATGTTGTTCAGTCGGCCCATAAACTAACACATCCAATGACAAAGTCATCGGAAAAGCATCATTCAAATAACAAACGAACCCCACTCTTGAGCAACTAAATAGGCTCATCATCACAAAATGTCATTTACAATCTACAAAGTGAACCCCAACAAACCAACTACCAACACCTTTCCCGAATATCACAGGATTAGCCAAAACTCGACTAGTCACATCTCATAACTTCCCCACGAGGCCATTTTCGTCTTTACAATAAGATGATGTCCTCTCCTACTCTTGTACATAGTCCCTCTCACTATTTTCTATGTCCGATCCAAACCCCTAACATTCGAAATTAGAGTCTTTGTTAAAAAAAATTGACCCTCACAAAAATATTTATGTTAATACAACTGACAAATATAAAGTTTTCCTTCTATTGTACCATGTTCCAACTACGCAAGGCTCGTTTTCTAACAATAATAAATTCATAATTATACAAAACCCTATGCATTCGCCATTTTCTAAAAAGGTGAGAAGCTTGAGGTTATTCCTTGTAGCTTTAGCCCCCTTCCACATCCTTGTCATCATTTGCACCCTCATGATGTGTCTTGTTCATTCCAGTCAACGTCAAAAGAAAGGCACTACTAGCCTCCCCAACTACACACCTCCACCCATCCACATAACCCCCCAGCCAAGAGAACCTGGACCACCTGAGGGACGGACCCCTTTCTAACCTCGTTCAAAATCTGAACTTCCATTCCAAATGGAAGTAAGGTTGAGGCACATTAATTGTGTGCATCAAGATCCATAACAAGCAAAAGCAACTCCCATGCAAGTGTTGTTTGACCCATATTTTCTTATGGCGTGTACCTAGATGCATCGTTGGAGGATCCAATAACTTTGCATAATCCACATAATGCATGTGAACAAGGTCTCAAATATCAAATTTCAATTACATTTCGGCTAAGCCTGAGAAAGAAATTTTCAAAAAATATCACCAATATTTCACTAATATCGTCAAAAATGATAGAAATGACTTTTTAGGCAAATCATGGAAGTGATTCTAAAGTATTTTTTATGTATTAAGGATTCCAATGTTCTTTAATAAATAAATAGGACATGATTGCACACTTTGTAGCTAAAAAGGAGTTGTGAGTGAGAGACTTCACTTATACTACATCATATACGGTATGTAGAAATGCGAATATATGTCTAAAAGAGTACAATATGAAATTATTTATATAGGAGTACATAATGTTATATTCAATCGTAGCTATCTATATAAGTCCGATTATATATAGAGAGGAGGGAGCCTCAAAAAAATATATAGAGAGGGGTAGATGTAGCGATAAGTGCATGCACTCCAGAAAATATGATTAATAGTAACATCTAGTCTTATCTTTTTTTTTTGAAGAAAAGATCGGGTGGCCTCCCAAGTTGGGAACCACCTCAATGTAAATAAATATTCGTAAAAAAATCAAAAAGAAATTACAAGTACATGTCGCTACATATTCCACGTTCTATACAACACCTTACAATTTACAAGCACATTCTTAGAGTAAAAATAACTCCCTCCAAAAATGGCACCATTTCACGCACCCAGATGACTCAGATCACCGTAAACGGGAGTGCAAAATCCTCATGTCCAACGCCACACATTCCTCATACCTCTCCAAAAACCGGCAAAATCCAGATGGGGAAGCCACAGAAGGCCAGGCTTCACCCAGACATCTGCAGAAGGCGGGCACGAAAAAACAAGTGGTCCAAGTCCTCCGTCGCCAGTCCGCACCTATCACACGAAGAGTCATCCATACCCAGAATCTATCTCCTCCGCTCCTTCGTGAGCATCCTTCGAAGCCTGAACAGCCAAAGAAAAACTTTGATCCTAGCCGGCACCCTGCTCCTCTAAATCCTGCGCAGATCCACCCCCTCCTCGTCCTCCACCCCTTGCTCCTCCCCGATGAAATGTAAGTACGCCTTCTTCACGGAGAATCTACCATCTTCACAGACAAAATGATCTCTGCCCACTGCCCAGCGAAGGTGTCTGCTCATGCACCAAAGCAGCATGCATCTCCATGAACCCCACCACCCTCTGGTCTGACAACTCCGCTACAAAAATCGGGGACCACGCCCCTTCCCCCCAGACCTCCCTAACCACCACCTCATTATCCACCACCCGCTGCAGCAACCTTGGGTAGCGAACTCCCAAGGCCCCCTCACCAGTCCAATCGTCCGACCATAAGCGGTAGCCATCCCCGTTTCCCAAGCATGCCTTCATTTTACACACCAGTTCCGCCGCAATCATCACAACTCCCCTCCACAGAGAGGAAGGGATGCGCCCCGGCCCGACCTCCATCGACACTCCATAGATTTTCCTCAACAGTCTACACACCAAATCCTCAGAGCTTCCCCAAATCCGCACAACCCATATAGGCAAGAGTACCTTATACATCTCCCCAAATCTCCTGACACACAGGTCCCCCCTCTTTTTTGACGCAGTAATCATGTCCCAACCGATCAAGTGACAATCGCTACAAGCTTGCCTCTCATCTGACCAGAAGAACCTCCTCATGATTACCTCAATCTTGCAACGAACCTCGTTGGGCATGACCCACGTAGAGCAGAATAACACCAGGATCGCCGAGAGAACATGCTTCAGCAGGACCAGTTTTCCCTCCTTGGACAGCAGCATTGCCTTCCACCGACCAACCTCCCCTTAATCCGTTCCACCACGGGCTTCCACTCCGCCGCCTTCAGCCGATCCACCACCAGAGGCAACCCCAAGTAAGAAATTGGCAGCGCTGCCACCGGGCACCAAAGCGCCCCTGCAACCACCCTCCCCTCCACCTCCGAAAGCCGGAACGGGACCACCGCAAACTTATCCTTATTTACCTTAAGACCTGAAATGTCTCCAAAAATCTCCATCACCGCTCCCATCCTTCGAATCTCTTCCTCCTCCATCCCTAAGAAGATAGTTGTGTCGTCGGCGTACTGCATCAGCGGGATAAAAATGTCCTCTCTCCTGTACCCCGACCACCACCTCTCAGACATCGCCAACCTCATCGTAACCGCCAGTACATCCACCACCACCACGAACAGTAGCGGCGCCAATGGGCAACCCTGCCTGATGCCCCTCTGCGGGTGGAAAAAAACCCTCTTCTGGACGGCCATCGACAAGCACTGCCATCGAGGTCGTCGTAATGCACCGCTTGATCCATGCGACCCACCGATCCGAAAACCCTCTCTTCTGCAAAGAACTCCACAGGAAGCGCCAATCCACACAGTCATACGCTTTCGAGAAATCAACCTTCCAAAGAATCGCTTTCGAATTTGATCTCTTCCAATCTGTCACCACCTCTGAAGTCGTGACCAACCCATCAGCTATAGCTCGCCCAGGACTAAAGGCCGACTATTCTGGCGACACAATCTGATCCAAAGCCCCCCTCAACCTAGTGGCCAGGATCTTCACGATAATGAGATAGATCCATTGGACAGCGCAATGGGACGGAAATCCTCCACCCTAGTCACCACATTCCTCTTTGGCAGCAGACAGATGAGTGCCCTATCCAACCTCTCAAACCGCATTTGCTTCGCAGAACTCCACCACCTCCTCCATCTGCCTAGGTGCCCAGGTGCCCCGGCCCATGTGCCTAGAAAGAGCGCCTTGCTTTTATAGAAAATGATGTACGCCTTGGGTCGCTTGGGCGTCAAGGCGCGCCTGTGTGCCAAGGCAACTATTTTTTTAATGCGTACTTTACATATATCGCATTTGGAAAATACGATATACATAGCGCATTTACAAAATGCGATATACATAGCGCATTTACAAATACGATATACGTAGTGCATTTTGAAAATGCGATATACATGTCGTATTTTTGATATGCGATATACATATTTTAATAATCTAGCATCCAAACCTAAATTACCCCACTGCATTCGACCCTCATTCGACCATGTAGCCCGCGAAACCCCTTGTGTCGTCCCTGCAGAGAAAATCTCCTCCGCAGCGGCCTCCCTCCTCCTCCAGTGGCCTCTTTACCTCTCTAGCGGCCTCCCTCCTCCTCTGACGGCCTCCTTCTCCGATGGCCTCCCTACCTCCTCCAGCGGCCTTCCTCCTCCTCCAGCGGCCTCCCTCCTCCGACAGCCTCCCTACCTCCTCCAGCGACCTCCTTCCTCCTTCAGCGGCCTCACTGCTTGTTCTCCCCTTGTAGAATGACTTCAATGAAATCCTTGGATGGGAATGTCATTCCGAATCCTATTACACCAATCCCATCTACTGTACAAAGGCCTAAGAAAATTGATCCCCGCTTCACCGACAAGATGAATGATCCATGCTTGAAAGCAGTGTCGAAGGATCCTGATTGGAAGTACTCTTTTTGGCCGAATACACTAGATAAGAATAAGGTGCAATGTGCATTGTCCGACCACATTACTAATGGTGGCATCAAAAGGCAGAAGGAACACTTGATTGGTGGTTATCGGGATGTATCTGTGTTTGAAAGCCACTGTGGAGATTAAGAAAGAGATGGCTGACTTCAAAAATCGTAACAAGAAGAGGAAGGTAGTCGTTGATTACAGATATAGTGGAGCTGATTCAAAGATTCCAGATGCAGATGATGGTGATCATGGTGAACTTGTAGTCATCTTAGATGACTCACAACCTATGGCTACAACAGGTAAAAACGTTAATTCTGGTTCTGGTTCACGTTCTGCAAATAGGTCACTTGTACGGAAGTATCTACACGATAAGGGTCCTATGGACTAGTTTAGTGTTGCTAGCCCATGGGAGGTTGTGGCACAAAGGAAGGCAGCAAGGGCTCGTGGTGAAGCACAACAAACTACAATTGAGTTCGCTTTAAAAAAAAGATGCTACACATGTGGCATATGATGCCATAGCTGAGCTATTCTATACAGGTGGCATCCCTTTTAATGTTGCACAATGAGAAGCATTTGAGGTGGCAGTGGAGGCTATTGTCCAAGTTGGGAGAGGATTTGTTCCTCCACAAATTGCGATAGCCCCTACTTGAAAGATTATATGCAAGGATCAAAGACTTGCAGGTGACGCATGAAAGCCATTGGAGGACATATGGATGCACGATTATGTGTGATGCATGGACTGATAAACAACAATGAAGTTTGATAAACTTCCTTGTTAATTCTCTAGAAGGGTCATTTTTATTTATGCAAAGAATGCAACATCCGATGTACACACTGGGGAATATGTGTTCAAATTGATAGACGAGGCTGTGGAGATGGTGGGTGAGGAGAACGTTGTACAAGTTGTCACCGACAATGCAAGCAATTTTGTTTTAGCGGGAAAGTTACTGATGGAGAAGAGGAAAAACCTCTTTTGGACTCCATGTGTTGCACACTGCTTGGATTTGATACTTGAGGATATTTCCAAGTTACGGAAATTTGCAGGAGTTATCAAGAGGGCCAAAAAAGTAACAACGTATATTTACCAGCATATTCGGTTGCACAATGCGTTTCTACAGTTCAGTGAGGATCACCAATAGCTGTCTAGAAGCGGAGTTACCCGCTTTGCTACCAACTACATGATCCTTACTAGTTTGCTAAAGCAAAGAAAAGCGTTGGCGTTTTTGTTTATTTCTGAGGTGTGGAACACTAGTTCTTGGTCGAAGACACATGATGGGAAATATATCTATAAAACTGTGATAGCGAATGCTTTTTGGGAAAAATTGAATGCTGATGAGAAGCCACCCATGGGTTACATTGCTAGGGCATTTGAAACTGCAAAGGAAATGATTATTGAAAACTTTGGCAGGAGGGAAACAGATTACATGCCTATTCTACAAAATATTGATTCTCGTTGGGATAATCAGATGGCTCGTCCTCTGTATGGAGCAGGATGTTTCTTGAATCCTGCATTTTATTATAAAGTGAAGGACAACAATGATGCTTTGATGGGAAGGTATGAAGGTGATTTCATATTTTACGGATGGTTGATGATCGCGATCAACAAGACGTAATATGCTTTGAAATTGAGGTCTACAAAGGAGCTCGTGGTATGTTTGGCAGAATAATTGCTATTAGACAAAGGGGGGAAAGCCTCCATATAAGTTATATTTCATTATTTATATTGAATGATTTAATGGTAAGATGTGTTTACATTATAGACTTATTGTGTAGTGGAATGTTGGGATACTTATGGAATTCACCCCTGCTCTGAAGCACGTGGCAAAGCGTATTTTGGGACTATGCTACACATCTTCCTCTTGTGAACGCAATTGGAGTGCTTTTGACTTTGTATGTATCAAAAACACTTATAAATTTACAAATATTATTGACAACTTTAAACTTGTAAATTTATGTAATACTTGAATGAATGTGCAGATCCACACAAAGAGGAATAAGTTGGAGGTTGATAGACTTTCCAAGCTTGTTTACATCCAATACAACAAGAAACTTGAAGAGAGATTCAGAAATAGGAGGTTGGGGAATTTAGCAAAACATTTTGATCCAATTGCTCTTTCAGAGTTAGATTGGTCGAGTGAATGGATGGCAGGTCTTTGCGTGGAACCAGAGGTTTTACCGGGGCTTACACTGCGGGCCATTGATGAGGCATTATGTGCTTCTCAAGCATATGAAGCTTCTCGTCCTAGGAGTCAGTCACAAGCACAACCAAGCACTTCAGCATGTGGTGGTCTCCATGGCTGTGGTCGCCGTGGTACTCATCGTGCACATGTGATTAGGCGACAATAGGTACCTCCTCATGTCTCGGACGATGAGGAGGAAGAAGAGGAGGATTATGATTGGATGGATCTAAATGATGATGGCCAAGAGCAAGATGAAGGACATGAAGAAGAAACTAACATGTGTGATGATGATTGAAGCATTAGATTATTGTCTTTCAGTCTTTGAAATGTTGTGTTATGCCAAACAATTTGTCTGTATTTTTACTACGAATCCCCGCATTTTATGGTTGTAACTGGACAGCTTGTTTATTTATCTATATCTCGGTTCCTTTTCGTGTTGTGATTCTTCATTCTTGTGATTAATCATTAATGTTTGGTTAAATGACGTTTATTACTCTAACACTCTAGTTACTATGTATTTATAAAATCAAAAGTTCTAAACAGATAAATAAATCCAATACGTACTGTAAAAAAAATTAAAAAAATATATTAACTGATGTCGCATCTCCAAAATGCGGCATGGACTTAAAAAATAAAAAAATGATGTCGCATTTGAGACGTGCGACATACATTTGTTTTAAATAACTATAAGTTCGCATGTCTCGAATGCGATATGTAAAAAACACTTTGGAAAATGCCTAGGCACGCCTAGGCGTACAGGCACCCAGGTCTAACGCCTTGTCGCATTGCCACCTTAATAACCATGCCTCCATCACATCTCCCTTTAGAACCTCCCAAAACTCCCTGTAGAAGCAAATAGAATAGTCATCTGACCCGGGAGCCCCAGCCGCATTTGGCGCCCACAGCGCCCCTTTTACCTCCCCCTCTGCCACCGGCCTAACCAAACTGACTGTCGTATCCTCAAAAAGGGTGGTCACACCTTTCCCCTTGCAGCCCCAGCCTTGCCTACCAAGCCGATGGCTGAAAGTCCAAAAGTACGATCTCAGCGCCGCCCCACCTCCTTATCCCCCTCTACCTTCACCCCTTCTATCTCCACTGATCAAATGTGGTTTCTCCCCCTTCACCCACTAGCCGTCGCATAAAAAAAATGTGTATTCGTATCCCATTCCTTCACCAACATTGTCGGGTCCTCTGCCATCCTCCTTATCCTAGCTCAAAATATCCGCCATACATTCCTCCCTCTCTGTCAGCTCCTCTTCCAGCAATGTCCGCTCGTCCTCCAGCCTGTCCAAACGACTCACCACGTCCTATGCCCTCCTCTGCTTCTCCCGCCGCTATTCACGAATCTCCCTACCCCACACCGTCAAAAATTCCCGCAAAGCCTTTAACTTACTAGCAACCCTGTCGTCGCTGCCCCCTACGCAAAACAGTTCGCCCAGAACTCCGACACCAACTGGCGAAACCCCTCCTCCAGAATCCACACCTTCTCAAAGCCAAAGTAGAACATGTGCCGACTCTCCTCCCCAGAGGACCAAAGCAGAGGTGTGTTGTAAACCCCTCAGGATCCGGGTACCCGTATACGACAAAATTCGCAATATTTCATTCACATTGATCGCAGAAGTTGTAGAAAAGCAGGGAAAATTTTTCGCGCGATTATGACATTCATTCTCATCACATAACCACAAAGTAAAAGAGACAATATGGCACCAAAATTCTTTTCATTAATATTCATATCAGTTTTCAACATGTACAATGATCTTCCATTTACAACATATATCCCAAAGTGTGATAAAAAAAAGATAACATTTACATCATTATCTGAACAAAAACTGAGGCAAAGTAATTCATACCGTCGGGTATAAACTCTATCTCCTGGAAGCATGTATATACTGAGCGGCTACTGAACTGCAGGCTGTTTGCCTGCCAAACACATTAGGAAAGAAGAGGCGTCAGCCATTGCTGGTACCTCCTAAAAACTTATAAAAATAACTAGACATTTAATATGTACAAAAGCAAGCAAGTAGAAAGGTGGTACAAGTAAAATCTATATCTACTTGCGTAAGTAAAAAGGGGTTTCAAGTTGTTTGTAATGCATTTCTAATGATTTCCCCAAAACCCGGCATTTTCCCACATATGACACATTTACATTGTAGTTGAATATTCATGATTATAAGAGTATAAATATATATACCATTTTCTAGAATCTCAATTTTTGATCATAATCTCTCCAAATCTTTACTTCAATTTATTCAGATATAACTTCAGATGATGTAGATATAGATATGGATGATCTAGATGTGGAATCGCCAAGTCTGTTGGCGAAGTAACTCAAGCGGTGAAGAAGCCTACAAATGGCTCTTCCGTCTCGCCCTCTAATTGGAAGCGCGGTCCAATAGAGGGATAGGTCTACTCCCCAACTACGCCACTGAGACGGGTGAGAGAGACTCCCTAGAAAAGTCGCTCTAAAAAAACAGCCCGACTAGTACGGGCGGACGAGCTCGTACGTAAAAACTGAAAACCAAGGATCCCCCGCCTGGGTATCCTAAAAGACAGGGTCAGCGGAACTGGTCTAAAGTCAGGATCCCAACGAGGCGTAAAACACTGCGAGCTCGCGTAAAAACCGTATAAAAGACTGGAATCCTAGACCCGCGTACTTGGCGGCCGATGCCCTAACTGGGCTTCCTTTCCTCCGCCTAGGTGAGGGTCACCGCGCCCTCGCACAATCATGGTAAAGATCACCATGATCGGCTCAATATATAGTATCACTGATTCACAGTCATATATATGTACTTGATTTATAGATTCAATTCATATTCCAATGTTATAGCTTTTCCTTAATTCTTGTTGCCATAGATGATTCAAAATTCTGCTTGATAGATCATGAGTATGATAGAAACTGCTTAAAATGATAAGAGTTTATAATTGATTGCTTAAGGTTTACTAAACAAAACCTAAACATCATGAGAATCATGGTCATCCATCATAGCCTGCAACTTATATTGCATGTATCAAATGTAGGGGCTTCTCCTTGCTTTGTATTGTTCTCCAACGCCTCATAACTTGCATCATGGACAATTTAAAATTAGGCAGTGTGCCGCTATTTTGCAGTGGAATGATTAATTTGCCTTCTTCTAAAATTGATCACAAGGAAATATAGGCCAAACTAGATATCATGCTTGTTGTCGTAAGTGTAACTAGAATCAGTTTTAAACCGATGCATAATGACTAATGAGTAGCAATCATCTTATCAAAATAAACATTTAAAACATACTTATTACTTAAGTATGTTCTTCCTCAGGATATGAGCCTATCAACCATTTGATCAAGAATGTAGAGTTCATCATCTACAGAAATCAATAACCCAGATCCCTATATGATATATGAGCTTATCAACCCTTTGGTCACCAATGTAGAGTTCATCATCTACAGATATCAGGATCTCATAATCAGCCTTATTCATGCTTTTTACCCACAGTTTTTTGTCCTGGATACTATTATTATATAAAAGATAGATATCAGGATCTCATAATCAGCCTTATTCAGGCTTTTTAACCACAGATTTTGCTCCTGGATACTATTATTACATAAAAGAAACTGAAGTTTTAAATTCTTAAATTAAGAATGTTCTAATCAACATCTATTAGATCTCTATTTTACATTTCTTGGACCATCTTCCTGATCCTCTTTATAAAAATGAAACTTTAAAATTTGTTAAACCATGCAATATATTAAAACCCCATGATATTACCATATGTATAGCTTGAAGATCAACTAGAATGTTAACAAAGTTTTTAGTTTAACCAATATTCCTGATATAGATTTTTCCAGAAGTGCATCAATTATTGGAACTTCTTTTTCTTTTTTTTTTGAATAAGTAGGAATAGGGCCTGAAGTATTTTCTCAGGAAAAAGGTTTAGAAATATTTCGACTTCTAATTTAAGCAATTAACACTTTTCAGTAAGTGTAGCAGGTCACTATTTCCTTTTTCTCGGTAAGTTAGAGAATCCATCACGACAATGATCCCCCCCCCCCAAAGATTTATTTATTTATTTATTTATTTTTTATAATTCGATGCTTGTTACCAACTGGACACCCCACATTACAGTATGATTTTATTAATTCTCCCTTAACACTTTTGATTCAAGATTTCTTAATATCAACAGAAACATTTAAATTACTATTTTCATAAGGCTTCTACATTCTATAAGACCCATGGAGAATGTATCCCTCAGCCAAAACATCTCTCGTACATGTATGAATGCCAATATTAATTCAGAATTTCCAGTCCTTCAAACTCTCATCATATCATATTCAAGAAAGCCATTAATAAGAATCCAAAAAGGGGTTAAAATCTCCATGCATGGCAGCAAAGATGAGTTTGGGGATGGTACCTTTCTATCCAAGATTGAAGATTAAAACCTTGCATGCAGTGACATCCTTAGGGCTGCAGCTCCAGCACCTTCAATTTGAAGCAAAAATGGCTGCCCAAATGAGTGTAGTAGCAGTATTGGTTGTCCTCCAGCAAGGGAAATGGCTCAAGCTATTTCCAGAGCAGTAGCTTTAGCTGCTGGACAGCTGGGGTTCTCCTCCAAGGTTGGCAAGAGCTGCTCCTGATCTGTTGTATTTTCTCCAACAGAAAGTAGAGAAGGAAGAGAGCCCTTCGGTGGAATTTGAGAGAGAAGTAGAGGGTAATGAAGGTTTGGGGGGAAAGGGGTATAAATAAGAAAGTAAGTGGCCCTCATGTTGACAAGTGGGAAAAGTTGTACCAAGTGTTGGAGACAATCCAAAGCCAATTGTGGCTAACCTGTAGAGCCAACGGCAGCAAAGTCTGCTGCTACAGTAACAAAAAAAATTATTATTATTATCCTTAATTCATTTATTTAAGATGGTAAAATAAGCCCGTACTTGCGCCTCGAATGTCGGATTTCGACGCACGATATCTCAAATTGATCGTCTCAGAATGACGGTCAATATGAGTATAATGTTGATATACTTCCGGTCGAGTTTTGAATACCCGAAATTTCCGGATACGGTTTTTGTTTAAGGTTTAAATTTTATGAATTAAAATTATCAAACGACCTCCGATTGACGAACGGTCAATTCCGTTGGTCTTGTATCGTCGAATCGGATCTAATGACGGTCTCGGTTCGTTTCGCGGTTTCCGAATTTGCGTCGCGGCTTTTTTACGGCACGCATTACGAAGGGACCGATTTTTGGTCGATTTCGTCCGAACGACTTTCGATTCACTATTAATTGGTCGTTTTAGGTTGTTTAGTATTGACCGTCAATGTTATTGGGTTCATTAGACCCAAAATCGGACGAGTTCGGGTTTACGCAAATTCCCGGATGTTACAATTATAAAAACCTCAAAGGGAGTCTCGTCCTCGAGACTCGAGTTAAGGCTATTCGTTGTCTTGATTGAATTTCATATGTCCATAAAAACCTCAAAGGGTTTTGAACCCATAAAAACATCAAAGAGAAAACAAGCCATATATTTATCATGTATCTAATTACAAAAGCTTTTTTTGATGATTACATCAGAAAAACTGCGGGTATCGTGCCCGCATGTCGGCTTCGGTCTCCCATGTTGCTTCTTTGATGCCGTGTCGGTGCCACAAAACCTTGACCAATGAAATCTCCTTGTTGCGAAGCTTCTTCTCAGCGCGGTCAAGTATCTGGACTGGCTTCTCCTCATAAGTCAGATCCGGCTCTACATCGAGATTCTCGTAACTGATAATGTGTCGAGGGTCGTGGACATACTTCCTCAGATTGGATATGTGAAAAACATCATGAATAGCTGAAAGATGTGGAGGAAGGGCTATTCGGTATGCCACTTTCCCCACTCTAGCCAGAATCTCAAAAGGTCCAACATATCGCGGCGCCAACTTGCCACGAACACCGAATCTCTGTACTCCCTTCATGGGAGATACTCGCAAAAATACCCAATCTCCGACCTATAATTTATAGGAATGTCATTAGTATGAGATTAATTTGGACATATATATATGTCATAGATGAAGAAGAAATAATTAGATTACCTGGAACTCTAAGTCTCTTCTCCGACGATTGGCATAGCTCTTCTGACGGCTCTGTGCCGTCAGAAGCCTCCGTCTCACCAGATCAACAGCTTTCGCAGTCTCCTCCAAGAGGTCCACGGAATATAAAGCATGATCACCTACCTCACGCCAACTGAGAGGTGTGAGGCATCTCCGCCCGTATAGGGCTTCGAATGGTGTCATGCCAATACTGGAGTGATAGCTGTTGTTGTACGTGAATTCTACCAAAGGCAAATAGTCCTTCCAGGACCCTTTCCACTCCAAAGTGCATGCGCGAAGTAGATCCTCAAGCGTCTGAATGGTGCGCTCACTCTGCCCGTCTGTCTGCGGATGGTATGCAGAACTCATCTTCAGCTCTGTCTGTAGTGCTGACATGAACTGATGCCAATAATGAGATGTAAATCTCGAATCCCTGTCAGACACCACCTCTCGTGGTATACCATGCAGCCTGATAATGTTCTGCACATAAAGCTTGGCCAATCTGGATGGAGTGTAAGTCGTGTTGACAGGTATGAAATGGGTTGACTTGGTTAACCTATCAACAACGACCCATATAGAATCATGGCCACCTGGTGTCTTCGGCAGACCTGTGACGAAATCCATAGAAATGCTCTCCTACTTCCACTCGGGAATGGGGAGAGACTGCAGTAATCCTGGTGGTCTCCTGTGCTCAGCCTTGACCATCTGACAGGTCATGCATCTGCTAACATGTAGCGCCACATCGCGCTTCATTCCATCCCACCAGAAATGTCGACGCAAATCACGGTACATCTTCGTGCTACCTGGATGGATAGATAACCGTGAACTGTGTGCCTCGTCCAAAATGTCTCTGCGAAGCTGCTCGTCACTGGGTACAACGACCCGTCCTGCCTTCCATAAAATAGACTCCATCACAACAAAGTCGTCAAATTCATCCTTGATGGCGCGCATGTATCTATCTCGGATCCAAGGATCGGTCTTCTGACCCTCTACAATACGATCCCAAAGACTGCTGTATCGTGAAGGCACGGCGATAGAAATGGATGCGCTCTCCTGAGGATGCCAATCGGTCAAAGATGCAAGCGTATCCCACGTGTATAGCCAGTTCGCCGTACCATCAGCATGCGCTCTCCTGCTAAGTGCATCAGCCACCACGTTTCCCTTATCGGGATGGTAAGAGATCGTGCAATCATAATCCTTCAGCAGCTCGAGCCATTTACGCTATCTCATATTCAACTCCTTCTGATCAAAGATGTACTTTAGGCTCTTATGATCTGTGAAAATCTCGAAGTTCACCCCATATAGATAGTGGCGCCAGATCTTCAAGGCGAAGACAACTGCCGCCAACTCCAAGTCATGTGTGGGGTAGTTCCGCTCGTGCGGTCTCAACTGCCGTGATGCATAAGCAATCACCTGTCCTCTCTGCATCAACACTGCTTCAAGACCTTCCCCAGATGCATCTGTGTAGACTGCATACTCCTGAGTGCCTGAAGGAAGAGCAAGAATAGGTGTGTCCCTCTTTCCCCACCTTCCGATGGCGCCTTCTCCCTCTGAATCCCCGCCATCCATTCCGCATCAAATCTCGACCACCCGATCAAGGCCCAGACCGCATCTGGGTCGCTCACCAGCGCCCTCATCTCATTGCGCCACATCGCGCACTCCACAGCCACCCGATGACCTCCCCTTCTTCAGATCCAAGCCGCTCATCCCCGCCTCAATTTCAACCCTTGGATCTTCATCCTAGATCTCATCCATGCCGTTGGTATCCGCCTCATTCTCAGCCCTCCACGTGGCCACCTCTTCACCGTCGGATTGTTCCCAAGACGCCCCCATCTCAGCCATTCATCTCCGCTGAGATGTCAGCCGTTCGATCCCCGCTTCAGATTTAATCCCCATCGTCCTTCAGCGACGCGTCCCCATTCCGCCGCGTGGCTCCACTGCCGCGCTTCGATTGCAACACCAGGATCTAATCCTGGTCCTTCTGTCGCGCCCTCTTCTGGCCGTTGGATCACGAGATCCAACTGTCCAGAGGTCGTCGTCTACCTCCGAAAGAGCCTCGCCCACGTCGCCCCACCTCGCGACGCCTCCGCCCCCTTCCTATTTTTGGCGCCACTACAGCCACCTTCTCCGCCCATCAACACCTCCACGACGTAACCCTGACCTCCACCTTCCTCGTCGGCATCCATGATCCCCATGACGCCCTCTCCTTCGCTCCACAAACTCCACGCCAACCACGCTCTCCATCACCTGCACCCCCCATCTCCTTCCTATAAATACCCCATCTCCGGCGAACTTTCAACCCATCCGCCATAGCGAGAGGTGTCCTAGAGCTCCGAGCTACCCATTGGTGACAGCAATTGAGTGTGAAATCGAGCGACGATAGGTCTTCACCTCCGACGAGATCCACGGCGTGGCTCGGGCCCGCTACCATCCCTCGAGCGACGACCAGGAGCATCATTTGAGCTTCCAATCCCCAGGTAGACCCATTCATTCCTCTCCGATCTTCTTCTTGTTTTCTTTTGTTTTTCTCTTAATTTTTCCGCCTCCTCCGATCGATTCTGCTCTCACCCAACTATCCACCGAGCTTCGCTTTGAAGCTCTACTCTTCGTGCACCTCTTTGTTCGCCCCGATGGGTCGAATTCCATCTCCGACCATAGCTCCGCCGGACATGGCGGAAGAACGTTCACCGACGGTCATCACTTCGCCCACAGGCCTCACTGTACACGCATGCACTCCCATGAGCACGAGCTTCCATTTTTGGCATCAGCTAACCTTGCAGGAGCCCCTTCTTCACTGAACAGAACTTCGCCGGAGCTGCATTCGAGCTTCGACGTCTCCGGCTTCCAGACCGCCCCCACTTCATCCAAGACCTCCGGACGCTTCGCCACGTCTCCACGATCGATCCGAGCCCTCCAGGAGTCTCCACCGACCTTCATCGAGCACGGGGAGGAGCAACGGAGCTAGACCCTCTTCACCGGAGCCCCGCCAAGTCCACCGCAGGAGGCGGCGGACCGGAGAAGACGACGCACAATCGTCGTTGGATCACTTTGATCTAACGGCCCTGATCGATCCACGTCGCATCTGCTTCGAGCTTCAGCCTCCGTTGGATCCCTCTCGATCGAACGATCAGTATCGCGCCACGTCTCCATCCCCCGCAGCCGTTGGATCTCTCCTAATCTAATGGTGCAGCAGTCGCCATGTGACTCCCTCTGAGCCTCTTCCCCAACCCTAGGCTTGGAGCACCCGAAGTAGACACGAAGCACGGTCGAACCTCCAGAGCCTCCTAGCCTCAGTCCGAGCCTCCGAAGTCTCCCGAGCCTAGTACCTCACATATCTCTCGCGTGAGGGCTGGGTAAATTTCACTGAGGCCCTTGCAACTTTCCAGATTTGCAAATTAGTCCCTGCCAGGCGCATCACGTGAGGAGCACGTGTCCCCTGGAAAAATTGCATCCATACCCCCCAGCATTATAGGTATTTGCACTATAGTCCCTGTATGCATGTTTTATTTTAAGTAATTTTAAATTTCTGTCTTGCAATTTTGTTCATGTGTTTGCATGCATATTTAGGTGTCCATTTCTCATCATTTTTAAATTCCAAAAATAGCATGTTGTAGTTTAACTTGTCCTTTATCTGTGTGAACATGTGGCATATTTTTGTGTGCATCAAGGAATTAAATAATATTATTTTCGTGGAATTTGACATATTTTGCCCATTGTGCGCTTTAAATTAATTATTAAATTATTTGTTGCTCCAAAAATCACCATAAAATTACATTAAACTTAGTTTAAGTTGCTCTACACTGTGCCCAAAAATCATAGCATTTGCGCACATCACGAGGCCTGAATAAATCAAATAGTATTTTGCCTAATTAATTTTTAATAGGTCCAATTTACATCAATTTTTAGGTTTATCAATTTTCCTGGATTCATCTTACATAGACCTATCTAGAATAATTTTCATATCTAAAAAAATGTATCTTGATATTTCTTAAAATTAATTTTGCAAAAACTACCCTGCATCCATATTAAATTCATATTTAATTCAATTAGAGTCTAAAAATTCCAAAAAAAATGCAGTAACTTAGTTTCATAACATTCCATATTCTGGCCAAGTTTCATTAATTTTGAACTTAATTTGACAATCATTTGTAATTTAACTTAAAATTTGGCTTCATTTTCATTGTGTTTTCTTTAATTGCATAAAAAAGACCAAAAATATTCTTCTGAAAATCTGATTTCGAAATTAACTGACAATTTACCTAAGGAGACAGCTGCCTCCCTGAGTTCGACCTTGGGCTTGCCCAAGTAAAATAAATCTGCCATTTAGACTTAATTATACATTAAATCTGAATGGTGTTTTTGACGAAGTCTCGATTACCCGACTGCAACGAACAACAAACTTAATTCCATCATTAATACGGTTGAATTAACAAGGGTAGACGAAGCGACGTCATCCTCCCCCCAGGACAATCCTCTGGAAACAAGGTCACGTTGAAGTCATCGCCAATGATCCTTGGAATATCCGGGTACCCAGCCCTCATTGCACAAAGGTCCTCCATCAATACACCTCAAAGACAACCCCTCCGCATGGGCCATATACATTGGATATCAGAACACGGGTCCCGTCCGTCGGCCGCAACAAAACGACCTAAAGCAAGTGCCTCCCACAAATCTCCTCCCCCTCCAGCCCGAGCATATCACGGTTCCAAGCCGTTATTAAGCCCCCCGCCGCTCCCACTGCCCTGATCGCCCTGAACTCTTCAAGTCATCCACCCCCAGCTGCCTCCAAACCTCCTCCAACCCACTCGCTACCTTAGTTTCATGTATCAAAGCCACATCCACTCCATTCTCCCTTATCAGTCTTCCCGTCGCACTCCACTTTTCCGCCTGACCCATACCCCTAATATTCCAGGACAAAATCTTCATTGGGGAACCAGTAGCGACCCCTTTGGTGGTACCACCCCAATACACTTGAGTAAATCCCGATCCATTCCTCTCAAAGCTCCCCCTCCTAGAAAGAAGCAACCTCCTTCTCAACCCCGACCTCGCAAGCCTCCAGCAGCCCGTGCCCCTCCCCACCAGCATAGCCTGGAGTCCCTCAGCCGTCACCCGCACCTCCACCTTTCATGGGACCTCCTCCGCTTCCACACCCCCCCCCCGGGTGCAACCCCCGCTCCAGACACCCCTCCGCTGAGATCCCCCTTTACTCCTCCCCCCAGGAAACCCCACCTGTACACCTCCGCCCTTCTCTGCCGCCTCTTGTTCACAACCGTCGACCTTGAATACTTGCGACCAAAGTGACCCCTCACCCGCAGGGCCTGGGATTCATCACGCCACCTAGAAGCCCAAGCAGAGGCGAAACAACCAACCACCCCGACCATGCACGCAGCACCGAACAACCGATCAGGAGCAGAATCTAAGCCAACCCAGCCTCCCGAGCCAAGGTGGCCTGGATCGAACTGCCTGAGAACGACCCCTGGCCTCTGGAGGGAGTCGTCGCTCACTGCACGACACGAAGCAGCGCCATCGCCCAGCCCAGACCGCCCTCCCTTCGCATGCGACATTTCTCCACGGGAGGCAGCAAGCCCCGACGCAGAGGCCATCGAGTCCACAACAGGCTCCCCCATCGGATCCGCCTTTGAAAGACCGAGAACCTTCTTCTGCTTCGCTGACGCCTACGCGCCCGATAATCCTTGGTCCGAGCCCACCCGACCCGATTGGCGAGGCCGCCAGCCGGATGCGGATCCCGCCCTCCACCATAAATCGGATCTGGCCCTCCACCAGCACTCGGATCCGGACCTCGAACCACATCCGAGAAAAGCAGGGGCTCCCCGAGGCGACCGATACCGCCCTTCACGCGTCCCGAGTGCGCAGCACCTGAGGACCCTGATTGACTTGCTTCACGCGGCATCCCCACAGCCAAAAAAGGAAACGGATTTTGAATCCCACCAAAAGAGCTCATTTCCCCTTCCATGCAAGCTTCCCCCGACTGGAAGGGCCTCGGTCGCTCACCTACGCTGCTTTGCGCCGCTACCCGCCCCGCAACGTCAACCTCAACGCGAAAAAGCCTGCCACCAAACTGAACCACCAGCTTACATGGGAAATCCGCAACTAACCCAACTCCCTGCACCACCAGCCACGAGGGTTGCCCCCGCAGGAGACCGGAGGAGATGACCTATGCCACCTGCAGCACCGAAGCCAACGCCTTTCGCACCTCCACCAACTCACGAGCCACCAGCAACACTCCTCGAATTGTGAAGACCCCCTCCTCTACCACCGACACTGCACCCCCATCACGTTGCAACGGAGCCCGCCAGTGCATCTGACCTAATGTCATCCGAGAAAACTCCACCAGCCTCCGGCCCTCCTCCGCCGTCAGCTCACGCATACACCTTCGACCTCTCGAGAAGCACAACATCCCTCATAAATCCCATGCCAAGCGTCGCTCCAACATCCGCCATCGCCTTCACCAATACCTGACTTCCTTGACGGCACAACCCCACCAGTAGCAAGCAGGCCTCACCTTCCGCCTGACAACCCGCGCCGATGTGAGGAAGTTCCGCCTCGCACGCCACCGCCGCCTCCAACCGCCTTCAGCTGCACCTGAAACTACGATGACTGCTCCCGCCACACGTAAAGCACCTAACAGGGTCCCTACACACCGCATCACGATGCCCCAACCCGCCGCACCGTAAGCAACGATCGCGGAAACTCCCCTCCAACGCTTGGCCAGTGCCTCCCCGATGCAACGGCGTCGCAGCCGAGCCCCGCACCCCACGACGGCAACTAGTCACTTTCGTCCAATCGCTGGTACTCATTTTTTCCTTTTCAATTAGCTTAATGCACATGTAGTTGAGTTTTTGTCCAGGACCCCTTCATTAATGGGGGTGGTAAAGCCCCCATCCAAAAGAGGGATCGGTTGCCCGATCTGAAGTTGGTTGGTCTATGGGGAACAAGTGCCCCCCACCCCGATACAATGGTTCAAGGGCAAGGCCCTAAATGTCGGTTTTGGTCACCATTTCGATATCGACCAAAACAGAATTTCGATGGAATTTCGACCGAAATTTCGGTCATTTCGGTCATTTTTTATACTAGGAACCCCACATTTCGGTCGAATTTCGATTTCGACTGGATATCGATATTCGACCGAATTTCGCTGAAATTTGAGGCCATGTTCAAGGGTGAGTCACTGAAACCTAAGCAAATATGTTTACGTTATGTTGAGTAAGGTTTAATAAGATATATACATCAGGATTGTTTTTATACTAAGATGGGCTATATGAGTTTAGGATGGTTGCAAATAGTCATATATAATCTAGCGGTGAATGAGACTGCAAATCATGGAACTTCGTCTTTTTACGAAGGAAGAGGCGGAATCTAAGCATAAAAATAACTCTTTTTAAATAAGTGCAACAAAGATTAAAAAAATAGTAGAAATTAGTGAAACTGAGCAAAATCCTAGGATTTGTTTTTTTGAAATATCAAAATACGGTGATGTACTAAACATTTCACCATTTCGGTGAACTTGGTTGAAATTTGATGAAATGTCGGTAATTTGGGGGCAAAATTCCAGATAAAGTATTAATATTGCTATTTTGGCGATACTGAAAATATCAGCAAAATGTCATCAATATTCGACGATATACAAGGCCATGATTGCCAGCTAAAAAAGGAATTCAATCAGACAGCCCACACATTGTAATTCATCGCCAACTACCTTCAAAGGGACCATTCATTCGTATGGACGTCCTTGAAAAGGTGTGTAACTCCTTTGTTTTACATGATTTATAGCTTCAATTGCTCTCCCAAATCTTCAACTCAGTCAGCGTTGTCATGCTCAGCCTTTTTGTCAAAAACATCGAGCCACTAACAAGAGTTAATCCAAGGGCTTCGTAAGATTCGTCCATGACCACCACCTCGAATGTCAAGGCATCAGCTCTTATGGGATATCATCGTCAGTAGCCAAATCCCAGTTCACATATCAAACCGGCATTGATCAAAGTAGAGATCCCAACAGAAGGCATGCAGTCAATCCACAAGCCCCGATAGCAATGCCAATGCAATCTATGGCAAAGGTTGACATTGGCAATGAAGGGATCTCCACCACCCTACAAGGAATTGTCCTCATTGGTGACACAACCTCGTCCCTAAACAATGCATATAGCGATGTAACGCCCACATTGGGCCTCAGCATTATTACTATGCCCCTAAGCATTAATAAATTGTCATCGGTCAAACCCCTTGTGAGTCTATATTAACCTGATAGGTGTATCGCATATCCCTTGAATATACCACCCAATGTCGATTGGACCACACATGCTGCCTCCATTACCACATCTGAGAGAACAGCACTAAAAACACCATCCACACAGCAGCCAATGTCAACAGCCACCCTCCTCCCTCTACAGATTCTCTTGATTCTCCTCTTTATGATAGACGAAAAATCCTTTCTCAAATATACACTAGTTTTTCTTCTCTAGTTGTTAAAATAATTGTCTGGTCATTTTTCATTGCAAATTTGGAATTTATACACTGACGCATGAGACGTGAGCACAAATATCTCAGCATAAGGTGGATTTGTACCTTTCATAAGGTTTGGTACAGGTAGAGAAGATATACATCTAAAATAAAATGTCTAAGGACAAGAGGAAGGTAAACCCAACTTCATCTACATCTACAGGCCACATCCCTTCTACTTCAAATCTATTCCTGGAAATTTGTTTTGAAAATATAATACAAAATCTCCAATTTAACTAAGATTCTCACTTTATGAAAGAAATACGAAATTTTCATAATTATTCTTTTCTTGCGACCTGGATATAGAGGCTGGATCACACCTTTTATTCAGCATTTCCACAATGCCTTGTACTTATATATTCACTATCAAGGTTTTTGATAGCACATCTAATCTGTTCTCAAAAGAAAATATCTTTACAAATCTATTTGTTACATACCTCGAATATTTCCTAAAGAATGTTTACAAGTTTTCCCATCTGACTAAGATCTTTACACTAATAGAGAAACATGGTCTTTAAGATGACTTGTACTACATTTGCCACTGAAGTTCCATGCTATGTAGAACCTACTCCCAAAAAATGTTTTCAAAATGTTTTACAAAATGTGCGCCAAATTTTTAAAAAAATGGACTCCAGCCAATTCATGAACATTTTCTTCGTTCATCTGAGTTATGAGATAAAATGGCCGTTGTTTGGTAAAAATATAGTATGTACCATTTAAGAAGTTACAGTGCCACACATACCTGCTGGATCAATGTGTCGTAAAGGACGATGCGTTTATTCTTGAAAAAGCCATACATGTATGCCTGCGAATTTACAAAAAACATTTTATATGTTAATAAGAAACAGATAAGCAGGAATAAAAAGTTGTACACTGCACATCAGGCTATACTAATCCAAGTTAATGCATTCGTCACTCAATTTCAAGCAAACTTAGGTCATTATTTTATGGTAGCCTCTTAATGTGAATGGGGCAGTAAAGGAGGGCCTTTATCTTAAGGAGTTTGGACCTGATAGATAACTAGATTTTTTTATTTTCTGTATATTATCTGATAAATGATCACTGATATCAAATGATCATCCCTTTTCCTCTTTAGAAAAATTGGCCGCAAAGACCAAAAAAATGCTAAGATAATCATATACAAACTCAGAAAAAAGCTTTGCAAAATCAGGCTTTGTTCAACGAGAACAATTCAATACCTCGAGTATTTTTTTGGGTCAAAAAGGGGGGCACCCCAGGAATATATTAAAAAAAGAAGAGGGCAGAACTACAACAGCCAGGACTCACGAAGAAATCTAGCAAGATCGATCGCATTATCTACATAAAATCTTTCAGATTTAAAAATGGCCCTGTTACGCATCAACCAGATCGCCTCGTTACGCGTCAATGCCTCAAGTATGGAATAACTTATTAAGAGCATGTTGATTTCACATGGTGTGGTTAAACTCCCTGGAGGTTGTCATTAGCGAACAAAATGGATAGTGATATATATGATATCCAATCTGCTATTACATCTGTTTTATATAAATTTTGGCATTCATGTACATAGTCATTTTAAATTGGATATGGATATCATTTTGATGTCCGCAAATATTCATATCAGCATTCCTATATCTATTTTAATATATAGATATAGCTATATATTTCTTGTTAATTATATGTAACAAGGTCCATGGCTCCTCTAACTGTTTAAAAAAATACATTTAGTATATTTGTTTTATACTAAAAGCCGACGGCCAGCGTAAAAAATAGTCGGATCTTTCAAGTTTTTCAACATATATTTGAGCAAGAATCCATGTAGCGGACCCTACTTAAAGTGGGAGAAGGCGTCGCCATTTTCTATATTTGTTTTATATGTGAATCATCCTATACAAGTATATTTAAGCTCGACTATAAAGTATTTCTACAGTTATCCATATCCGGTCCATATTCATTTTACATCTGTATCCATTTATAACGATATGGTAACAAATTTTCATATCTATCAATATTAGTATATGCATTTATATATTCATACTTTAACATGGATAAAGATATGATGGCTCATATAGTCATATATTCATCCTTAGTTATCACGTTTTAGACGTCATGTCCATTTCTGTACTCATGATTCGTGAATATATGGATAAAAAGGGGGCAATTTAGTACATACGAATCCTTAACAGAACTGAGTATGGTATTTTCCCATCAAAACAGATTGTTACAGCTACACCAATTTGAGAAATCTTTTGAAATAAGAAAAACCTCTACAGAAAGTATACATGAGGAATCAATAACAGGCTATTCCTGATGGTCCATTGGTGATAGGGAGAAGAATATGAGTTCTACTACATTCACCATTCATGCCAGTGACTTTGGAGGTTAGAAATCTCTGCTACAGCGTGTCTTCCGTAGACATGAACCTTGTAAAATCCAGGTTTCCAGTGTGATCTCATCTATTTCTTGTGGTATCTCTATTCACCAGATCTTATCCAGTGTGATATCTGGTTCCCATTCATAATAGAAAATGAGAATATGTCCATTTCATACATTCTACCCACATTTATTGTACCTTTTCATATTTTAAACTACAAAAACACCCTTGAAAGTTATACTATAATCATACCAAGGTTGCAAATGTCGGTAGCCGGTATTCGATCGGCTAGGTCACTGACTAAGGATTAATCAGCAGTCAAGTGACTTAACGAATTTGGTCGGGCTTTAGTCGGTTTTGTATTTTTTAAATGTTTTTTTCAATAAGGAGGGTGAACTCCCAAGGTGTGAGTTACTGCAAAATGGCATTCATTATAGAATATTTTTTAAATGTTTTAAATATAAATCATTTATATATATATTCTTATATATTTAAATAAATTTGTACATTTTTCATACTATCATAAAGCAATAGAATTCCAATCAAACATTGAGCATCTTAGATTGAGCTTGTTCTACAAAAAAACAAAAAAATAGAACAAAAAACACAATACTGATGAAAAAACGGCCGACTAGTCGACCTAGTCGATCGAGTAATCAGTCTGCTTAGTCAATTGGCCAACGTATGGCCTATTAATCCTAGTCATGTCGGCCACCACCACCCTCACCCAAAATGGACTGACGAACCACATAGCTTGTCGTATTTTGCAAGCTTGAATAGTACTTTGTTGAAAATCATACCATCCATGAGAAAATATTCAAGAAAAAAATGTTTTGGCAAAGTATTGAAAAGTTGGTATGCAACCTAGACTTTTTTAAGTCAAAAAAAGGGGCAAACACGCTATGGTGTCCGCCCAAGTATATTAAAATTCAAAGTGAGGTTACAAGAAGACTTACAAAATCCAAGACTCTAAGAGAGTCCTAGTATGGAAAATTACATTCTTACAATAAAAGCATTGAAAAGAAAAGAGTGAGACATTTCGAGCCAGCTAAATTGTCCATAAAGTAGCAACAAGCCTTAGGAGGTCCTCCTTAGGACGAGGTCTTTCCTGAAACAACGAATCCCAAAACAAGTCCAAGTTTTCTAGATTTAACCAAGTAGCCCCAATCTCTGACCAAATGATGGACGCTTTCACGCAATGAAAAAAGAGATGATCCACCGTGCAAAGGGAGCATCTATTGGAGATATTGGAGAGAGTTCTTTCACAACAGTCCCTTGTCATGATTCCCCTTCTGCGCAGCAGCCACATAAAAAAATCAATTATGTTTGGTAGTTTGAGATCCCAAATAAAATTGCATTCATGGACCAAATCGGCCATCCTAGGTGGTGGTCGCATGGTGATAGTCATGTAGGCTCGCTTAACTGAGAGCATGTTATGCTTCCATACCCAGTGGTTGTGCCCAAATGTTGGGCACTCACGTTGTCTGAGATATTCAAGGAGCAGGAGATACCCCTCAAGCTGTTGATCTGAAAAATCCGTCAAGAACTGAGAAAGATGGTGGACGGGTGAACGCGGGTTAAAGGGCACGGTCATTGGTGTAGGCCATCGCAGAGGATGGAGCATGGTCGAGGGATGGGGGGGCGGCCTATTTGGTGAGGGGCAGGTGCTTGAAGCGTGGTGGGTGGGGTCAGTGGGCGGTCGAGTGTCGTGACCCCGTCCACTGCTTTGCGTGCGGCCGCGACGGGCATCGGAGCTTCCTCTACATGCGGGGGCAGGGTGGAGGGAAGGAAACTATCGAACCCAAGGCGGAGAAGGTCTTGTTTCTGGTGGGGATTCACATAGGAGGGGAGTTTGAGTTGGCTGATGCCATGGAAGATGTGGGGGCGGTGATTGGCGAGAGATTCGTTGGAGACGTAGTCCTAATCGGTGCCAGGGCAGTGTGCGCATGGGGCCTTTCGGTAGCGAAGGCGAGCTCGCTGCTGGGATTCTCGTGAGGGCTGGCCAGTCGGGTGAACTAGTGTGCGTCGTTGCCTAGAGACGGTGTCACTAAGGCTGGACGGCGTGGGGTTCGTATTTGGATTCGAGGTTTGCCTCTATTGGGTCGAAGCCTGGAAGCGATTCGGGCAGTGGTAGGGTCGATGGTACGGATCATGCATGTGCTCTCCTACGATCTGCAGCGAGGTCAACCTTCGAAGGTGTTGGCAGAAGAGGTGGAGTTCTGTCGTCCTATCCCCCTTTGATTGGACGTGAGGACACTCGGGGGCATATGTCGGATCCAGATCTGCAAAGCAGACACAACAATGGAAGATGCGGGGTGCGACCGGACGGAGGTGGGTGGTGTTCGGGGATGTCAGCTTGGGGAAGATCGACCGATGCTTTCATACGGTTTGAATGTGGGATCCAATTTAGGAAAAAAGGGAGGAAGTTGTCAAGGATCCCAAGGCATCGTTTTCGATTCTCGAAGCGTGGTGTAGGGGGCCATGCTCTTTCGTTGGCGTGGCTTTGGGTGCCTTTATCAGAGCAGGTCTTCATCCGAGGGATGCTGGGGTGGATGCGAGTCAGACAAGCTACCCGAACTCGGTGCGTGGTTCGACTGACGACCCGAGCAGGGGGGCGGACCGGAACTGCATGGCAGGGACATACTTGGTCTCAGATCTCCATTCAGTTGAAGATCGGGTGCTGGGATCGTCTGCAAACCCTCTCACTTCGCGGATCGGATAGCGGTCACGACGGTGGTGGCAACTTCTGAGGGCTTCGAGGAGATGGGGAGGCGGTCTTTCGCCTCTGATGGGTCTTGGAAATCCTTTGCAAGGGATGTGGGTAGGAGGGAAGTGTGCATATCGGAGGGGTTGGAGGTCTCCCATCCTGGATATGGGGAGGCGATGCGACTTGTGAATCCGAAGGTTCTGGTGCAGCCTCAAGCAGCATGGTCCAGCGAACTGGTGGCATCTGATGCGGTGGGGTTTGCGTAGCTTGCGGATCGCTCTCCACATTTGCAGTCGCTTGACCTTCCGGTTGGTCAAAACGAGGGCAGTTCCAGCTCGGTGTGGGCGAAGCCGATTTACACGGTGTTGCAGTCGTGGTGGGGGTCGATTGGTGCTGGGCAGCAGGAAGATCGGGAGCATGGTTTTAAAAAACGTGAGGCGGATCGAGGCGGTTTCCCGTAAACGAGGCGAGGCGTAAGCGTCGAGGCGTTCGAGGCGTGAGCCTCAGTTTTTAGGTTAAAAACTATACAAATCTAGAACTATGTAGAAAAATGCTAGAAATAAGAATGCTTTAAAGTCCCTAGCATGAAAGTTACAATATTTCCATGCAATATCCAACCTATCACGCCCATCATCATGTCCTTTTTCCATTTTTGGAGCCATTTCTGAAATAGGAAAGTGGCATAGCAAAGACTTGTAAAGCAAAAAATATTTATAAACAAAGCAAATAAATAAAGTAAAGTAAAAATCCTCTAGTAAGGCTTATATAAACATGTATAAAATTTAAAGTTTTGACCACAAGCTGATTTTGCTCTTCAATTCCATTTATGTGCTAATTTTGCTCCCTGTAGTAAGTTAATCCTGTTTTATTCACAGTTTGGTGATGACAATTGCATTATATCAACTTAGTTGGCTACAATACAAACAAAAATTAGCAGATTTTGAGACTTTAAGCTATTGTCTGCTCTTATTTCATAGACAGGGAACATATTCTCGAGTTTCAAACCTCCGTCATCGAGATTTAGGATTTTCAGATATGCCTCGAGGCTTTTGAATTAGGTTCTATTTGTTCCAGATGAGGCGCACGCCTCACAAGCGCCTCACCGCCTCGAACGCCTCGACAACGCCTCAATGCCTCGAGGCGCAAGTTGCCAAATTAACATACGCCTCATGCGCCTCGAGGCGGTTTTTGCTGAAAAAAGCCTCGAGGCGTACGCCTCAGCGCCTCGAGGCGCGTTTTTTAAAACCTTGATCGGGAGCCTTCAGTTGAGTTGGGTGAAGGGGGAATGGAGGAGGCGCGTTGTGCTGAGAGGAATACCGATCTGGTTCCAGGTGATTGTGCCGAGGGAGGCAAGGGTCTGCTTGCTGATCAGGGAGGTGGGAGTTTGGTTGTAGCGGATTGCATGATCAAGACATCTAAGAGCCAGGATGACACCTCCGTTGGGGACGGGCTTGACTTCGTGGGAAGGGGGCTACATGTGGGGCGGTGAGGTGCAGGACGTTTTGGTTGGAGCTACTCTCGACGGGGGGCTGAGAGACCAAAGAAGGCGGCGACGGCTGGAGATTTACAAGAGTTTGGGAATGATAGGGGAAGGTGGTGCCAATGATGCGAGGGGTGCAACCATGGCAACTGAAGAGGCATCGGTAGGGTGCTGGAAGCGACGTTGCTGAGCTATCTCAACCTTGTGGCACCTTCTGGGGTTTCCAAGGTTGTTAGATGAATATCTTATCTTGGAACATTTAGGGGTCTGGGGGGACCTGAAAAGAGATTGGCGGTTCGACATCTAATGTGGAACATGGAGTGGACATTGTGCTCCTGTAGGAGACAGATTTCTTAAGGGGTTGATGAAGTGTGGAGGGATGTAGGGGAAACAGGATGGGGGAGTATAGGGCGGTGGAAACCAGGCCAAAGGAAAATACGTCAGATGGGTAGCATGGAGGCGTGCTCGTGGGTGTATGCCGTAGTGAAAGGAGTTGCCTCGCCGATGGAATGGAGGATATCGGCAGTGCAATTGGTAACGTTTTCAGGGGGATGTGGTGAAGATGGAGGGGGTGATGGTGTACGTGGGGGCTCTCACCGCTGGAGGCTCGGAGGTTGTTGTCCTTGGCGCAGCAAGCTGGCGAAAGGGTATACTGGAGGTGGCCACTGGTCCGAGATGGGCGATGCGACGTGCGGAACCGGGATCGATCTATTTCCATTCAAAGCTAACCGATTTTGGGCCAAAGCGTGGAGGTAATTAAGGAATTGCTTGCGCCGGTTATGCAGGTACGAGAGGTTTTCTTTGATGGCTTGCGGCAAGGGCAGCCGTCTTGGTTGGTTGCGAAGGGTTGCAGTTTGAAGTACACGCTGCGACTTCGTCTTGGAGGTGTGGGAGAAAAGTCGGCTGTCTGACGCTGTCGGAGAGTCATCGATAGAGGAGGGTGGGGGCTCGTGGAAGCAATGGCGGAGGGGTTCTATTTCCAGGAAGGGAAAGCCTCGCTTTTCCAAAATTTTGAAAACGGAAGGCCAAAAGGCATAATGGGAAGGGTTGTGTCGTCCGCAAGTTGCGACGTCGAGACCGAGGCGGGAGTAGGTGGCAACGGAAGTCGTGCCTCGTACACGAAGGCGTTATTCAGGCCCTCGGGTTGGGGAAAGCCTGCACCCGCCTTTTTGACTCACTTAGGCGGACCTGAAGCGGTGGAGGCGGGTTGTTCGAAGCAGACTGGCAACCCGTCGGACTTCTTTGCGGGATCCGGGAAGGCTATGGCGGATCCGATCCGGACGACTGCGCAGGATGGTGAGGGTGGTCCAACTGCGGCAAACCGGGACCCGTTGGTTGACCGGTTGTCAGCGGCAACTTTTTCACACATAGGAGAGGGCCACCTGATTAATCAGAAGAGAAGTCAAAAGAGCACTAGTAAAAGTAGTTGCAGAAGCGCGCGAGCCATTTCGCCGGTTGGCTATCAGGACCCCCGGCTGCGGCTTTTTCTCTTGCTCCTGGATTTGGACGACTGGAGAGAGGAAGACAGGGGAAGGCCCTCTTTCACTTTCAATAGGAAGAATGATGTCAATTCCCTTTCTCTCGAAATAGAATATATAGTAGTCAAGCCTCTGGTCCGGATTAGCCACCTCATATGCGCTTGCCATGATCCTCCAACAAAGGCTACTCCCCACCGCTCTGCTACCACTTGTCACGCACGGTTTTCGCTCACCAAAAGAAAGCAAGAACTGAACTAAGCCCCTCTCCCATCAAAGGACAAGAGAGCTTCTTCGCCCCTTGTTAGTTCGACGTGTCGTTCAGAGATTGATGACTCCTTACCTATCACTATCTAATGCCGTGTTCAACATAACGAATTCAAACGCGATAAATAAATAAGAGAATCCTCGGATTGAGCGACTTAAGGCAACAAGACGAGGCATAACCCTAAGTTTTCTCCACTCCGACTTGTAATTGCGTATTGTGGGACTTTTGAGAATATATCTATCTAGGGCTCTATTTGACAGCTGACTAGGTTCAGTATCCCCCCTGACGCGAAGCCTTACTCGTACTCTGAAAGGAGAGCGAAGTCTCAGTTGCATCTTAGGGAGTCCAGGTTACCATTTCGGGCCCACCCCTTTTTTCAATGGAAGGTTGACTTCGATCTCCATTCTATATACGTGACCGACTTTTCACTTTTTTAGTAAAGACGGCGCGGCTTCTCGAATGGACTCGGACCCTCTCTTGGCATCTGGTGAGTGCTCCAAGGCGGTGCACACGGAGGTTCGTGGTGGCGAGGTTCCCGAGAATGATGGAGCGACGCCTAGGGAGATGACTTCTGGGCAGTGCAGCAGGGGGATGACCTTCTCTGTGCCCGATGCGGATGGAGGGGTTACAGGGGAGTGGTGCGGCTAAGATGGGAAGCTGCGCCTTGAAATGAGGTTCGTCCTTTCAACGAGGATGGGAAGATTTGGCCGGTCTTACTCTCGTTGAAGGCTCATTGAGAGGAGGAGAGAGTGGCGGCTGGAGATCTACCGTCGGGGGAGGGGCGGCTAGGTAGTTGGATGTTGGATGATGAGGTGGAGGGCGGCATTTGGAGGGAGAACGTCGTGTCGATTTCTGATGGGTGGGGTTTGGGGGGACATCAAATAGGCAGCAGGTAGAGGAGGGGGCTTCGAGGGTTGCGAGGGCTAGCAGGGGGCGTGGATGGAATGCCGGAGGATGCAGGTGGGGCGGGTACCGAGTGAAGGATTGGAGTTAGCAGTGATCTATTGTCTTGGTCTGGTAAGGCCTGGGGAGTCTTCTCAGTTTAATCAATGAAGATTGTCACTTTGAACGTCAGAGGTTTGGCCAGGCTGATAGGCGGATGGTGGTGCGGAACTTGTTATTTGAACAGAAGGTGGGCATGGCTCTACTGCAGGAAACCAAAATAGCAGGTGGATTGGACGCGATGTGGAATGAAATTAGGGGAAACAGGTTAGGGATATTCAGGGCAATTGAGTCTATTGGCACGGTGGGGGGTTTGGTGACCGGATGGGATGGGACCAAGTTGGAATTGATAGGGGAAGAGATGCGAGGGGCCTTTTCATTGACAATTCTGTTGAACCGCAAAGCCGATGGTAGGTGTATGCTGGTGACGAACGTGTATGGGCCTTGTAATGGCGTGGACATCAACGGGCTGGTGAACGAGCTATGGATGGCTAGGGCGAGGTTCCACGATGCGGCTTGATGCAGCATGATACCACCTTTTAGTCAACATTTTTTATTTTAAATTTTATTTATTTATGTAAAAGACTCATTATACAAGGCCTTATCACCTTTCTTTTCTGCTTGCTTTCTTTTTCTATTTTCAGAAAGTTTGTTGCTATTTGGGGGGGATCTAGCCTCTATAAAGGCACCCCAATTGCTAGGGTTGGAATTAAGTTTGAAAGGAAAATTTTATTCCCCCTCACTTATTCTCTCTCTTCTTCTCTCTCTCTCGTCACCCGCCTCTTTTCCCCCGTGCCCTACCCTTTTCCCTCCGACGCCGCCTCTCTTCCCCTTTCTCCCCCGCACCTCTCTTCCCCTTTCTCCCCCGCACCTCTCTTCCCCTCACTTATTCTCTCTTTCCTTCTCTCTCTCTCTTGTCACCCGCCTCTTTTCCCCCGTGCCCTAACCTTTTCCCTCCTACGCCGCCTCTCTTCCCCTTTCTCCCCCGTACCTCTCTTCCCCTTTCTCCCCCGCACCTCTCTTCCCCTCTCGTTGCCGTCGTCCCCTCTCGCCAGCCCTTCCCACGCGCGCCTGCCCCATCTCCCCCTTCTTCCCTTCCCCACCAGTCTACCTCCACCGACCTTCGACCCGCCCGACTCCGCCTACCACCCCCTCCAACCGTCGCCACTTCGCCGCCCCGCCCGCAAACCCTACCCCACGCCGCCTACTATCCAGCCCTCCATCAACCGCGCCGCCTCCCTGTCCAGAGTCGCCGCCTTGTCCCTATTCCCCCGCCAGCCGTGAATGATTCGGCCCCAATAGCCCAGCATCGCCGCTTGCACCATCCAGAGGTCGCCCTTGGCCCTAGATCGTCCAGCCTCACTGCTTTGGCCGCCCCGCACCCGCCATTTCCGACCTGCTCTGAAGCTTGCATGCTACCCTTGCCGGTTGTAGTATGAGCGCCATTTCCATCATTTATTCTACCGCATGATATTAGTTTTGTGGATTGATATATTGTTGTTTGCTTGGTGAACTATTGAGATTCTGTGACTGCAGTATCGCTTATTATTTCCAGTAATCTTTAACTGTTCGTATTGTCCTTAGTTGTGGTGAAAATCTGTGCTGGATTTCAAACATTTGCGCACTCGTGTTGCTGATTTTTAGGTCTCATTTTTCATCAACGAAATTCCATTCATTCGCATTTCCGCTCCGACGATTTGCATTGCAAACTATTTATTTGCTTTGGTCATTGAGGCGTTTAAAATCCCACTAGTTCTCACAACTCCACGTAGATAGCATTGAGTTTGCATCACGGTTTGGCCTATTGCGGGTGATTTTAATGTGACGCTGCGATCGCAGGACCGGCCCGGGGGGTGTAGTGGGTGTGACAGAGGTTTGTTGGAGCTGGCTGACGCGATTCGTAGTTTGGAGCAGCAAATACTTGATGCAACGGGATGTGTGTACACTCGGCGCAGCTTGCGCTCAAAATCTCGGTTGGACAGATTCTTGTTATCCGGTGAGGCTTTGGAGGGCTTCCCGTTGGCTGGAGCTCGCACACTTCCTCGATCACAGTATGATCGCGCGCCACTTATGTGGTTTTCTGGGGAGGAGGAATGCCCTCGTTCGTTTTTCATATTTGAGAAGGCATGGTTGTTAGAGGATGTATTCCGGGAAGCGGTCACGGAACTTTGGGAAGGATGTCGGCCGAGTGGGACGACGTGTCGGCTTGCGAGCAAGTTATCATCTCTGAGGACTTTCTTGATGAGGTATACGAGGCTCAATCGCATGCAGCGCAGGGCTACGAGGTTGAAGACACAGGAGGAGGTTCGGAGATTATACAAGATGGAGGATGAAAGGACGCTGACGGCGCAAAAGGTGGCCATGCGTAGTGGATGCCTCGACGAGATCCTTCGCGAGGATAAGGAGGACGTTGCTTGGAGACAGAGGTCTATGCAACTGTGGGTCAAGGATACAAGATTTTTCCATGCCATTACTAATGGGAAGAGGCGCAGAAACCTAATACACTCGGGGGAGAGCGTGATGGGAGGCGGAGGGGAGAGCGTGAGAGTTGGAGAGCAAGTGAGAAGAGGGGAGAGAGGTCGCGAGAAGCACTGGTGGCGAGTGAGAGATCGGTGGAAGCCTTTGCTGGGTGCACGTGAGCACTCTCGCCCTGCGGTCACATCACAGGGACGGGTTTCTAATGCTAATGCTTCGTGGAGACCGAAGCCTTCTATCCCGAGAGTTCCTCTCTCCGTCTCCGGAAAAGGTATAGCAAGCTCCGCTAGCGTCTTCAACGAGGTGCGCGCGGGGCCGGTCGACTACAAAGGAGTTGGCCCTCAAAGTGGAAGGTCGCACGTCGAAGCGGTCGTCTCCGACAAGCATGAAGAAGGTTCTGATTGGGTCCGTGTTTCGCACATGAAACCGGGTAAGCGTTGCTTTAGATGCGGTGATAGTGGTCATTCGGCTTCGTCTTGTGGTCTGCCTGCAAGATGCTATTCCTGTGGGAGGGTTGGTCATAAGAAAGCTTCGTGTTGGTTCGGGACTTCTCGCATGGTTCCTATGCCGCGTAAGCCATGCAACATCGCCTTGGGGGCTCCCGCCATGCATGCTCCTTCCTTTCACGTGAGCCCTAGTGGTGAGTCTGGCTCACGCTCCTTCGCGCAGGTGGTTCGTGGCTCTTTTAACCCTGATCTCTCTGGTGACCCTCTTGCGAGGGAAACTTCTGGTGATTCGGCTTTGCGCTTTGCTAAGGGTGGCTTTCATTCGAGGGGGTATGGGAGTGGCGGCGGGGTACCTGCGTCGGTTCGGCCGGGGCAGGTGGAGGCGCCCGGTGGCTCGGTGCATGACCACCTTGAAAAGAAGGTTGGGTGCGACGGAATTGCTGTGGGATTTGCAAAACGAAGGGGAACTGATTGGCGTTTCGTGAAGACAAGTTTGCATGATTTCTTTGGACCTTCGTTCGAAGGTGACTTGGTGATTCTTGATTCCTATAGATGCTGCGTTCGTGGTCTATCGGAGGCTCAACGACAAAGTTTATTGAAGAGCGCTCTCTTTGAGGGGCTTTCTTGGTGTCCTTTGCGTTACGACGATGGAGCTTGCTTTGGCATCGAAATTTGTGTGGTTGAGGTGCGGGGGATCCCTCTTCTTTCCCGCAAGGTTCCCGCTGTGGCTGCTCTTCTTCACCGATGGGGGGAGCTACTGGCGATTGTGGAGGACAGATTCAAACCGGGCTCGGATTGGAAGTCTACTAGGGTCCTTCTGGAATGCGGCAGGAACTCGTTGCCTGACCTTTTGGGGAAGGTGTTCTTCGAGACCTTCTCTGTAGGTCGCTTCTCCTTTCCGGTCGAGATTTCCTTCGTGCGGCCTCTTCGTCAGCCTCCGGCGTTGCCTCGTCCGGCGTTGCCTCCGTTTGGGACGATGGACCCCATTCATTCGCGTGACACCTCGTCTCCTGTTGGCCACCTGGCGTTGCATGGGGGCGCCTGCGAGGAGTCGCTCCTGCATGGGGGCGTCTGCGAGGCGTCGGTCCCTTGGCTTGATTTCGGGAGGCCCTTCAATGATTCTCCCCGATTCCCGAGTGATATTGCCTTACGTGGCGATCCGCAGCTGTGGGGCCCTTCCGAGGTCGATTCTTTATTTGGCTCTTTTGCTTGGAAGGTTGGCAGTACGAACTTCACGTCTTTTTCGGGTGCACGAACGTGTATACTATCCACGGATGCTGACGCTGGCGGGTCGGGTCTTTTCGGATCTTGGCCTGCAGGGAACTCCTCTCTTCTTCTGGCGGACTCGGATCAGGGCTCTTCTCGGGTTGCGGTTGGAACCTTCTCTACGCTGACTAATGTTGAGGAGATTCGCCCCGTCTCTCCTTCTGTCCTTCCATCAGGGGAGGCTCCTGCCGACTTTGGGGACTATTCTAGGCCCTTATTGCTTGATTCTTCCCCGCTTTCCATCCTGGGCATTCCTTCCCCGACTGCGGCGGGTTCGCCCATCCACGATTTGCTTATCTCCGCCAGGGGCGACTCGGAGTCGATATGTGGTCTTGACCAAGGTTCGCGTTCCGATGCGCGATCGGGGAAGCGTTATCGGAGGCGGGGCAGATCTCGTTCGCGAGCAGCGCCGATTCATTCCTGTGCTACTCTGCGTGACTCAGTGGCAGAGGCGGCTGGCCTCGCACCCTCTGGTGGGAGCCGACTCTTTCCTTAATGAAAATCATTTCCTGGAATGTCAGGGGGTTGGGGGACGACGTGAAGAGGAAGGCTTTGGGTGCCCGCTTCTCGGAGTGGGCTTGTGATGTGGCTTTGATTCAGGAGACGAAGTTGCGGGGCTTGGACGATGCTCTATGGGAGTCCGGCGTCGCTGGATTCCTTTGTGGCGTTGGATGCGGTGGGAGCGGCGGGAGGCCTCTTCATTGCTTGGAAGTCGGATCTTTTTTCTCAGGAGTCCACCTTGATGGGGAGGCATATGTTATCGGTGTTGCTTGTTAGAAGGGACTTACCCACCCCTATCGCTATTTCATCTGTATATGGACCTTGTTGTCATATCAGCAGAGCGTAGCTGTGGGATGATTTGCGTGTTGCGGGACGTGCTTTCGCTGGCTTTCCGTGGATCATTGGGGAAGACTTCAATGTCACTATTCATTCGGTTGATCGCCCTCGGGCTAGGGGTGGCTACGACCTGGGTTCTCTATCCTTTAGGGAGACTCTGGACTTTTTGGCTCTGGAAAACTTGGTGGCTTCTGATATTAATTATACTTGGAGGAACGGCAATTCGCGGTCCCGCCTTGATCGGTTCTTGGCTTCGAGTGCTATGATGGAAAGATTCCCTTCCTGCTCGGTTTCTTCGAGATCGAGAGCTTTCTCTGACCACTCGCCAATTTTATGGGATTCTGGCGAGAATCTATCCCCGAGGGGCATCTTTAGATATGAACGCTGCTGGCTCTTGGAGCCTTCTTTTCGTGCGGTGGTCAATGATCATTGGGTCTCTACTCCGGTGGAGGGCTCTGCGGCTGCTCGTCTTAATCAAAAGCTTGTTTCCTTGCGTATGAGATTGGCTCGTTTTAAACGGGAGTCGCAATTGGCGAGGGTGACTCTCAGAAAAGAGGCGGAGGAGATTATTTCAAGACTTGACGCTGTGGAGAATGAGAGGACTCTCAACGTCACCGAGCTCGAGGAGCGCTCTTCTGCGCAAATCAAGGTGGCGGATGAAGACAAGAAAAGAGCTATCGAATGGCGTCAGCGCTCCAGGCTCAAATGGCTCAAAGACGGCGATGCGAACTCGGCCTACTTCCACAGGGTTGCTAGCGGGAGGAAACGGAACAATACTATGCGGGCTATTTCTGTTGATGGGCAGCGTTTCGTTGGGGATAGCGCTATGGGTGCCGCAATCTCGAAGCATTTCAGGGAGGCCATGTCGAATCGTCATCCTCGGCGTTGGAAGTGGCTCGGCTTGGGGGTTCCCACTGTCTCTGCGGAGGATTGTGCCATGCTTATTAGGCCGGTTTCTATGTTGGAGACTAAAGAGGCCCTGTGGGATCTTAATCCTGACGCGTCCCCAGGGCCTGATGGTTTCTCGGTTGCATTCTTCAAGGACTTTTGGGAATTGGTGGGCAAGGAAGTATTCGAGGTGGTTGTGGAAATCTGTGGCGGAAACGCGGGGTTTGATAGACTGAATAGAGCTCTACTTCTCTTGATTCCTAAAAGGGAGGCGGCGGAGGACATCGGGGATTTTCGCCCCATCTCCATTTCTAATGCCGTTTATTTAATCGTCGCTAAAGTACTTGCCAGGAGACTCTCTAAGGTACTGGACCCTCTTATCTCACCAGTTCAGGCGGCATTCATCAAAGGCAGGCAAATATCGGACTGTATTGTTGTTGCGTCAGAGCTGGCGGTGGATTAGAAAGCCTCGGGGCGTCAAGGCGTTCTATGGAAGATCGATTTTGCCAAAGCTTATGATAGCATCGATTGGGCCTTTCTATGGTCGGTCCTCAAGAGGCGTGGATTCCCTGACTTGTGGATTTCGTGGATGCGGCGCTGCGTTACAACTATCTCCTTTTCTCTTCTGCTTAATGGCGGGTTGGAGGGCGGGCGCTTTCAGCCGCGTCGGGGCCTTCGGCAAGGTTGCCCCCTGGCCCCCCTCCTTTTCGTGATTGCGTCGGATGTCTTGGCTCGAATGGTGGCCCGGGTGGTTGATGCGGGCCTATCTAAGGGTTTTTCTAAGGGGACCATCTCCGTGCCACTTATTCAGTTCGTGGACGACACTTTGTGCTTTATCGAAGGGGGAGAGTCGGAAGTTGCGGCCATGTCGGCGACTTTAGACCTCTTCAGTGAACTTTCGGGCTTACGCATAAACGGCAATAAATCGAAGGTCATTGCTTTTGGTGTTTCGGAGACGCGTGCTTCGGATTTCGCCAACACTCTATGCTCTGCTTTGGGCTGCCTCCCGCTGGAGTACCTGGGCCTTCCGTTGGTGGTCGGGAGGCCTCGATTGAAGGATTGGAGTGCGGTGGTGGAGAAGGTGGAGGCGAGATTGGCTAGCTGGCGCGCGGCTCTTCTTTCCAAAGGAGGTAGACCGGTTCTTCTTCGTTCGGTCCTTGTCGCCATACCTGTACATTTTCTATCGACCCGTCGGATGCCCGCGGGGATTGGCAATAGACTGGAGTCTTGCTTCAAGAAGTTCCTATGGGGAAAATCGGGCAGCGGTGGGAGGGGGATTCACCTGGTCGCTTGGGAGGAGGTGGTGAGGGAGAAGTCGGCAGGAGGTTTGGGGATAAGGAGTCTCAGAATGATAAACGATGCTTTCTTCCTTAAGTGGGCAACCAGGGTCTGGGGAAGAGATGGTAGCTTCTTCATTACCATCTTGAGGGCTCTTCACGGGCGGGCGTGGCCTGGTGTGGGAGCCTCGAAGGATGTGGGTGGGAGATCTCCATTTTGGCGTGGTATTCAGGTGGCTTTCGTGAAATACAGATCGTCTTTCAAACCTGTGCTCGGTGACGGACGCGATTTCTCCTTCTGGAATGATTGCTGGTTGGAAGGGGAGCCTCTTTCTATTCGCTTCCCTCGACTATTCGCTTTGGCGTAAAATAAGGAAGCCTCCGTCGCTTCCTGCTGGGTGGACGATTCTTGGTCTCCTCGCTTCCTGGGCTCCTTCTCCGATCAGAGGTTCATGGATTTTCTGGCTTTGATGAACGTTCTTGCTCAGGCGGGATCTCCCTCTGGTGGCTTGGATCACTGGGTTTGGAGGGACAGTCTCTTCTCGACTCAGAAGGCCTACACATCCTTGTTAAATTCTCCGCCTCCTAGTTCGGATTCTTTGGTGCGAGACTGTGGCTTCTTCTGGGGCCTGGGTTTGCCCTTACGTATCGTCTTCTTCCTTTGGCTCTTGCGCAGAAGGAGACTCTTGACGCGCGATCGCTGTTCCAGGTTGATCCCCTCGGTCTCTAACACTTGCAGCCTGTGCGATTCTAATGTGGAAACGCTGGACCATCTGCTGTTTCTTTGCCCCATGGTCCGGGAGATGTGGGACGACCCCTTTGTGAATTGGATGCTCGCTCGTGATGTGGAGTCCTTCTGTGACTCCCTCTTCTCTAACAGGCGGTTGGAGAAAAGGCGTTTTCTTGCTCCGGTGGCTTGTCTGTGGTCGTTATGGCTTGCTCGCAACGAGGCCCTCTTCTCCGAGCAGCGGTTTTACCTGGAGAACGTCTTCTGCCGTGCTAGTGCTTTTGTGGCTGATTGGTGTCTTCTATGACTTGCATGTTTTCTCGTTATGTTTAGTTGCTGGCCGCCCACTTCGGGAGGCTACTTGCCTCCTTCGCGGGGGGCTTTTTTTTTAGTTTCTTCTTTTGTAACATCTACTTTTCTCTTTTAATATATTGGGGTGAGCACCATCGAGTGTATCCCCCTCTTCTTGGCTTCAAAAAAAAAGAAACCTAATACACTCGCTCTCGATGGATGGGGCGACGGTGAAAGGAGAAAAGGCGGTGGGGGCGGCCTTACGATAGCACTTTCAGGGGTTCAGCAAGCGTCACATGCAGGCGGGATGGGACTGGCAGTTCTCAGGCGTCTCGCGGATTGATGAATCGGACTCGGTATCTTTGGTCAGAGACTTTACGGAAGAGTGTTGGTGGAAATGAGCAAGTTGTTTATTCCATAGAACCCTAAGCTCTCTTATATAGAGAGGACCATGGGTAAATTACATAAGAGGTTATCGGGAAAATAAAAATAAAGAAAATGATACACCGACTACATAATATTCTCTACACTCCCCCTCAAGATGGAGCATAGATATCAATCATGCTCAGCTTGGAAGAACATCTCTGGAAAGGTCCTCTGAGCAATGCCTTGGTTAAAATGTCGGCAGTCTACTCCTCTGAACTAACATGTGAAGTAGAAATCAAGCCCTTCTGGATCATATCTCTAGTGTAGTGGCAGTCTACCTCAATATGTTTTGTTCTTTCATAAAATGCTGGATTATTGGCAATGAACAAAGCAGCTTGATTGTCACACTGTAGCTGCATGGGTAGAGGTATATCTATATGCAAGTCTTCTAGTACAGCTCGAACCCACATCATCTCCGTGCTTGCTTGTGCCATGGCCCTATATTCAGATTCAGCACTGGATCTCGCTACAACAGTTTGTTTCTTGTTTTTTCTAAGAAACCAGAGAGCTACCCACAAAAACTGCAAAGCCTGAAGTAGACTTACGATCCTTAGGACATCCTGCATAGTCTGCATCTGCACAAGCCGAAATAGATAAATCTGTGTTCTTTCTAAACAGCAATCCTGAGCCTGGAGAAGATTTAGATACCTTAGTATCATGTATATAGCATCTATATGTACCTGTCTTGGCTGCTCCATAAATTGACTTACTCGACTTACTGCAAAAGCAATATCGGGTCGAGTTATAGTGATGTAAAGAAGCTTACCCACCATCTCTCTATATCTTCTCTGGTCCACTTCTTCAGTATTGTTGTCATATAATTTCATACTTGGATCCATAGGAGTGCTCGATGGTCTACATCCAACCATGCTCATTTCAACCAGCAAAACTGTAATATATTTCCTTTGGGCCATCACCAGACCCTGTGCATTCCTGGCAAACTCCAGCCCCAGAAAATATCGTAGGGTACCAAGATCCTTCGTGACAAACTGACGGCCCAAAAATGCTTTTGTCATCTCTACCCCTTGAGCATCATCTCTTGTAACCAGAATATCATCAACATATACCATGATGACAACCGTACCTCTAGAAGTCTTCTGAATGAACAACGAGTGATCTGCATTTGATCTTGTTAGAGTATTTGGAGCATGCGTCACTTATGTAATAGGTGGGTAAATGGATCCCTCCAAGATCCATTTACCCCACCACTGAGTCTTGTCCCACATCGTCCAGTGGTGGGACTTGGAGGCCCTGTGGAGGCTATATAAGGAGCCCCAGGCCTCCTGTAACAGATGAGAAAGTCAATAGACAAACACGCCCCGTTGAGGGCTTCTCCCGTGGTTTCATCCCGCTCCTCACGGAGTAGGGTTCCACGTAAAATCCCGCTGTTCTTCTTGTTATTTATCTTTTTCCATGTTACGATTCCGCTTCCGATTTTCTAACATGGTATCAGAGCGGGTTCGATTCTCGCGATTTTATGTTCTTAATATATCCGAGATTCAGTTTATGAAGAAGAATCGATTTATGCTGGTTCTTGGAGATTTATTCATCGAAGATTTGTTCATCGGAGATTTACGTTCTAGGGTTTTTTTCTTGAAACCCTAATCTTTCAAGTCCATGTCGTGCCCAGTCATGCTCCCGATTTGCTCGAAGGAGGCGGCGAAGCCATCCCTCCTCTTCAGCCCACAACAGGGCACCCCACGCACGGCACAACTCTGCCGCGCCTCCAGCCCTAGCGGAGCCTCCTCCAATACAGGGCACTCCACCGGGAGATCGACTGCCATCAACTCCACAGACACCACCGATCCCAGCAACTGTCTTCGCCAGCAGAACCTTGTATATCCGAGACAAAGCCGGAGATCAACCCTACAGGCGCGCGGCACACCTCCAAGCGACGAAGACCTGGCGGTGCTCTCAACCCTAGGCGGAAACCTACTCCATGGCGGCGCGCGCCTCCAGCAGCGCCCAGGCGGTGCTCCTCCTTCTCCGCGTGCGCACCTCCATGCAGCTCCAAGCCGCGGCTCCCTTCGACCCTCGCAGGCGACTGGCGACTCCAGATCACGAGTTACCAGCGGCGGCGGCATGAAGAAGCCGCCCCCCATCGCCAGGCGCATCTCCTTCCGCTTCCTCGCGCGAAGTCCAGATCGTTGCAGAGGCGACCACTCGCGCGAAGTCCAGATCTAGCATCACCAGGCGGCGCCGCTCCTCCCCGAGATCTTCCACGCGCAACCTCGAGCGCACCCAGGCATCCCAGCCGCAATCCAGGCGGCAGTCCCAGGCGCTCCCATCTCCAGCGGCGCAAGACGAAACCCCAACACCGGGGGGGGGTTGAGAGGGTTTCCCAATCGTGGGAACCCTAGGCCCGCTGGCCTTTAAAAAAATGTTTATTTGGTTGCCAGCCCAAGTGAGCTGGAAATGTTTCCGTGTTAAAAAAAAGAGAGGGGCATCGATTAAAAAAAAAGAGACGAGGAGTTTGTTAAAAAAAAGGAGTTTTAAAAAAAACAGAGAAAAAGAGAAGAAAAGGCACGTATAATTATGAAAAAGCCGTACGCATTTAAAAAAAATATTTGCAAAAAAAAGAAAAAGAAAAATGTTGCAAAAGCCGAAAAAAATTGTTGGAACGGCTTATAAAAAAATGTTCGAAAAAAAATGGACGGATTATTACAAAAAAAATGAAGAAAAGCCGCAAGAGAAATTTTTTTAGAATATTCATGTTTTTTCCCCATATTTATGTATTATCTTATCTTCTCCCAACGTGGTCAACAATGTCATTCCGACCAGTATGGGAGAAAGGGGGAGTATATATAGAGAGTCACAGGTCTTGTTCCAAGATTCAGATGTCAGTTTTTCCAGACCGATCAGATGTTCAGACTCTACAAATCTCAGATTCAGACTCGACGACGACGCATGCCAATCATTTGTCATTCTTGTCGGTCGACCAGAGTCTTCATGTGAGCCATATGGACTCCAAAGCAGAGGACGATTCCCTATGCTATTGAGGGCAAGGGTTTTCATGTGGTATCATAGGGACTCCAGAGTAGAGTACCATTCTCTGAGCCAGATAGATCCAGTTTCACACTCCAGCCCGTTCGTTCTCCTCACATGCACGCCATGAGAAGCAACGTCCTCGACTGCAGCAACTGTGCGCGTTGGGTTGATATTGTCTGTAGTGTCATGTATTGTGAGTTGAGTTTCTTTTTGTTTGTCCAAGCTGAGCATTGCATGCTCCAGCTTGAGGGGGAGTGTTAGAGTATTTGGAGCATGCGTCACTTATGTAATAGGTGGGTAAATGGATCCCTCCAAGATCCATTTACCCCACCACTGAGTCTTGTCCCACATCGTCCAGTGGTGGGACTTGGAGGCCCTGTGGAGGCTATATAAGGAGCCCCAGGCCTCCTGTAACAGATGAGAAAGTCAATAGACAAACACGCCCCGTTGAGGGCTTCTCCCGTGGTTTCATCCCGCTCCTCACGGAGTAGGGTTCCACGTAAAATCCCGCTGTTCTTCTTGTTATTTATCTTTTTCCATGTTACGATTCCGCTTCCGATTTTCTAACAGATCTTTTGAATCCCTATCATTCAATTAGGTGGGAAAGCTTCTGGAGTCGCGCCCTTGGGCTCTGTTTAAGGCCATATATCGCCTTGTGAAGTCTACACACCATATGATTCTCCCCCTCAGCAACAAACCCCGGTGGCTGCTGCATGTAGACTTCTTCCGGCAAATCGCCATACAAGAATGCATTCTTGACATCAAGTTGAAATATGAACCAATCGCGTACCACAGCAACAGATAGAAGAATGCGAAGAGTAAAGTGACGAGCCACTGGAGAGAATGTATCCAAATAGTCCCCACCATATGTTTGAGTAAAGCCTCTCGTCACTAGTCGTGCCTTGTACCGGTCAAGGCTCCCATCTGCATGGTACTTCACTGTGAATACCCATTTGCAGGTAACAATAGATGCGCCAGACGGAGCGGTAACCAAGCTCCATGTACCGTGAAACTGTAAAGCAGCCATTTCTTCTTCCATAGCCAACCGCCAGCAGTCAATTTTCATAACATCCTAATAATTCCGTAGTATCTCCACGGAAGACAAAGCCTCAGCAAATCTCTGGAAGTCTCCTGTGCGACGGTGAAAGGAAACCTGGGAATCAAGGGGATAAGACGCACAAGTCCGTTTCTGCTTCCGAATAGCAATAGGGACATCTAGATCATCATCCATTGTACTCGATGGTGCACACTCCTCCTGCAAAGAAGAATCATGCACAGACACACTATCCGACCCATCGTTAGTGATAGCATCTGAACATACCTGAGGCGTGATGGATGATTGACGTGCCGCCTGAGCAGGACCTGACCGGCGTGTATAGAATTTAGGTAATAGCAGGATAGGTAATTGTGGTGGTGATGGTGGTGGAGATGACGTTGGCATGACGACCAGGACAGGAATGGACAAAGGTGGACTCAGGCTAGGAGGAGGAACATAGACGTCATCATTAGATGAGGAAGAGGCCAACCTGTCACCTGCAGGGGAGAAGTACATAACGGACTCAAAAAATGTAACATCAGCACTGACAAAATATTTCCTGTTTACAGGGTCATAACAACGGTAACCCTTCTGAGTCTGAGAATAACCCACAAAGACACACTTGACAGCTTTAGGTGATAGTTTGTCAAGTCCAGGAGACAAGCGGTGAACAAAAGCAACAGCACCAAAGACACAAGGGGTAAGAGAAAATAATTCCTTCTCTGGAAAAATAACAGAAAGATGAATTTTCTCACCGAGTACAAAGGACGGCATACGATTAACAAGGTAGCAGGTCGTAAGAACAACATCCCCCCAAAAGGTGATAGGCGCACAACTCTGGATAAGCAGGGTTCGAGTGATATCAAGGAGATGAAGATGTTTTCGCTCTGCCACTCCATTCTGTTGAGATGTGTAAGCACAGGTGGTTTGATGAATAATACCTTTGGACGAAAAGAAATGGGAGAGAGAGCGAGTGCAGAATTTCAACGCATTACCCGTACGAACATATTTAACAGAAGAGGAAAAAACATTCTTCACTTCGATGATAAGATTTCTAATAACATCTCATGCTTCGGATTTATTCTTTAAAAGAAATACCCACGATACACGAGAGAAGTCATCAACTACTACAAGATAGAACCAGTGTCCCTGCTGATCAAAACACGACTCAGACCCCAGATATCAACATGAAATAATTCAAAAGAGGATCTACTGCTCCGACACTGACGACTAGGGAAGCTAGCTCGATGATGTTTTCCCAACTGACAGGCCTCACATCGAAACGACGAACTTGGAGAGATCTGAGGCGAGAGATGACGCATCTTTTGAAGCGGGAGGTGACCAAAGCGTAGATGCCAGGTGTACGGATAGACTGATCCGGCTGAGTAGGAAGAGACGCCAGCATATGAATTCCGGACCAGACGATAGAGACCATTCTGCTCAGAGCCACATCTAATCATCCTGCCCGTTAGTATGTCCTGAAAAATAAGAGAAAATGGGTCAAATATAGCGCGACAGTGCAAATCCTTCGTAATCTGACTAATAGACAGTAGATTCATGGAAAACTCAGGAGCATGTAGAACATTCTGTAAATGCATGGACGGTGACAAGGTAATCTCCCCCTGTCCAACGATTGGGGAATGAGTCCCATCAGCTATGAGTACTGAGTGTCCAGGTGGAATGTCTCTGTATGACTCAAGTCTATTTCTGTCGCGGCAAAGATGATGGGATGCGCCGGAGTCCATAATCCAATCTGAGAGATCATGACAGAATGTAAAAGCAAAAGCACTACCTGAGGTACTGGCAGCGGCAGAAGTACTGGCAGATGCTGAAGCAGCAATATCTGAAGATCCTCCTAGAGAATCTGTAGATGGTTGAGGCATAATATCGCGCAATCGCGCCACAAGCTCCTCAAATCAGTAATCTGAAGTGGATGCCAACGGAGATGTAACATGCTCAGCTACACGCGTCGATGCTGGAAACCCATGCTTAGAATAGCATGTATCCTCGGAGTGACCTGTGCGATGGCAGAAAGTGCATGGTTGGCGAAAACGACCTCCTCGGCCACGAGGTCCGCGTCTACGAAAGGAAGACTGACCACCTCTCCCTCGCGACACAGCCATCGCCGAAGGTGGTGGAGTAGAAGTGCTGGAAGGAACAGAGATGCGGCTAAGCCTCCAGTAAACTTCCTCCATATGAGGAATGGTAGCATCGGCAAGTATCTGAGATCGGGTTGTCTCAAACTCAGGATCAAGTGCTGCTAGTAGTACCCCCACCGTGGTAGCATTCTGGAAGATTTCCTGCAGCTCAGGGGTAGCGTGAGGGATATAGTGTTATATAGTTTCTCAAACATCCCCCTCAGGGATGTATACAAAGAGTGAAGTGGCCGCCCATTCTACTTCATCGTGAAAATGTCATGCTGGAGCTGTAACATCTTGGCCTCATTCCGCACCTGTGAATATGTGGCGGCCAGTATATCCCACATCACCTTAGCGATGGGTTGTTGGATGACATCATTGGCAATCTCCATCGACAACGTGCCTGACAGCCAAACCTTGGCATATGAATCATCAGCCTCCCAGGAGGCATAGATCCCAGTCTTCTCTATCGGCTCTTCCTCGGTAAGAATATGCTTCTTACCGTTCGACTTCATGAGACTCATGAACTGCATCGCCCAGAGCTCATAGTCTGTCCCATCCATCTTGACTATTGGCCCCAGACCTTTGAATGCGCCAATAGAGGGCATATCGACTTTGTTTTCTGACATGTCGTCGAAGACGAAGAACTAGGGTGCGTTTGGTTCATGGGTTATCCAGGGGTGGATAACCCGGTTTTGTGTTTGTGTGTTTGGTTGGTGGGTTAAGGGTTGGGAGGGTTTTGTGATGTGATTGTATTGGAATTTGAAAAAGTTGGTAGTTATTGTGATATGATTGTATTGAAAGTTGAAAAAATGGGTGGTTGTTGTGATATGATTGTATTGAAGTTTGGAATAGTGAGTAGAAGTTGAGTATTTTATGATTTTTAGATGATATGATGGTATAATATATAATTTTTTTGATGGGAAGGGAGTGGACCCCACTACTGGGTTAAAAGTGGGGGTTTTTGGGGGTTTCCCACCCAAAGTGGGGAGTAACCCCCCAACCAAACGCAGCCCTAGGGATTGTAGACGAGAAATAAGTGTCTACATAAACTGGATAGGATTTGAGTGCATATGTAGATTTTACGCACTCAAATCCATGGAGACAGAGAGGCCGAAGGAAGAAGGGGCGTCGGCGTTGAAGGGTAGGGGACCCGGCGGTGGAGGTCCCCTACGTTGGAGAGGGGATCGGCGGCGAAGAGCCGGCGATGGAGGCCGGCGGTGGAGAGCTGGCGATGAGGGGGGTCGGTGGTGGATGGTGCGGGGCGGTGGGAGAAGGGGAGGAGCGGAGTAGCGGCGGCGGCGCCCGACGGTGAGGGGCGGCGGCAGAGCCGAGAAATGGAGGGAGAGAGAGAGGGGTGGCGGTGGTAGGGTTTTAAGGTTAGGGTTAGGGTTTTGGCTCTGATACCATGTTGGTGGAAATGAGCAATCTGTTTATTCCATAGAACCATATGCTCTCTTATATAGAGAGGACCCATGGGTAAATTACATAAGAGGTTATCGGGAAAATAAAAATAGAGAAAATGATATACCGACTACATAATAATCTCTACAAAGAGGAAGCCAAGCGGGCATGTTTCCAACTGAATGCCGATGGGGCTCCAGGCTTGGATGGATTCCTGGTGTCGTACTAGGAATCTTGGGAGATGATCAAGCAAGACGTTTTGGAGGTCATCGCGGAATTTCAGGACGGCAACTATGGTTTCGAGGGATTGAACAAGGCTCTCATTTTCATGCTTCCTAAGAAGGGTGTACCTTCCAGAGTAGAGGACTACATGCCGATTGCGTTATCCAACACCGCTTATTTGATTGTTGCAAAGATCCTCGCAAACCGTTTGCAAGAGATGCTTGATGGGATCATCTCGCCTGAACAGATGGTTTTTGTGCCGGGGAAGAAAATGGTTGACAACTTGGTTTTAGCCTCGGAGATGGCATCTGATTAGAAGCGGAGCAAGGCGAAAAGGGTGATGTGGAAGGTGGACTTCTCCAAGGCATACGATTGTGTTGATTGGAGATTCTTATGGGCCTCGTTAGGAAAAAAAGTTTCCCAGATCAGTGGATCGCTTGACTCAAGCGGTGCGTGACGACGACCCCACACGTTGTCTTGGTCAATGGAAGGCCAGAAGGGGGTTTTTTCAGCCGTGGAGGGGTTTCAACTAGGGGTGCCCCCTTGCACCGCTGTTGTTCATCATTGTTGCGGACATTTTGGCGGTGATGATGAAGTTGGCAACGAGCACGGGATGGTGCGGTGGCTATAAGAGGGAGGAGATATCCATCTCGTTATTGCAGTATGCGGATGACATGCTCATGTTCAAGGGGTGGAGGAGGAGAAAATGCGACGGGCATCGCTTACTATGGACATTTTATGGGATCTGTCGGGACTTCGGATTAACAGAGCCAAATCTGTGGTGGTTCCTTTTGCTTATCTGATCTTCAAATGCAAGGGGTGGCGAGGATTTTGGGCTGCCCTACAGCGAGGTTGTCGATTACGTATTTGGGACTCTCACTGGCGGCGGGAAAGCCAAAGAATGGTGACGGGAAGGTTTTGCTTGGTAGGATGGAGGGAAGGTTGGCAGGATGGAAAGCGTTGATGTTGTCGAGAGGAAGGAAGATGGGGCTCCTGAAGCATGTTCTTTCAGCCATACCTATCTTCTTTTGCTCCATGAGGCAGCTTCATGTGGGAGTCCGCGAGAGGATTGAGTGCCTTATGAGGAGATTTTTTGGGCGGATGAGAGACAGGCTAGACGTGGCATCCATGTGGTTGGGTGGGACAGGTTGACGACCGCAAAGAGGAAGGGTGGGATGGGAATTCTGCAGGTGGAGGAGATGAACCGAGCTCTCATCGTGAAGTGGGTGGTGCGTATATGGGGGAAATATGAGGATTTGGTGTGCAGGCTGATGAGGAAGATTTATGGGGTATCAACGTCTTTGACGGCGAATAGGTATCGCATGCCTTCGTCGTTATGGAAGGGAATCACCGAGGTGCTACCAGACTTGGCAGTGAAGATGCGACTGGTTCTGGGGGATGGTTCCTCGCTTCGCTTCTGGATGGATGATTGGTCAGGCGAGGGCATTTTGAGCGAGCAGTACCCGTGATTATGAAGGCTGGCAGGTAACAGATGGGCAACGGTGCGACAAGTTTGAATGCACGGGTCTTGGGCTCCGATTTTCTCCTCCACAATGTTGGACCAGAGAATAGGTGAATTTTCTACTTTTCAGGCGCAGCTGCCACATTTTGAGGGTCTGACAGCTGCCAGGGATCATTTTGCTTGGGGATACCAGAGATTCTCTGTGAAAAAGGCGTATCGTTTTTCTGGAGAAGGTGTGGTAGTTGATAAGGAAATGGTGGTCGATACCAAGATAAATCGAATAAAGATCTTTTGGCGGTTGCTACATCAAGACAGGATCCTCACGCAGGTTTGTTGTGGGCAGCTGCTGGGTGTGGAGGCCGGCGTGTGTTCTAGATGTAGGGAGGTGGTGAGGACGTGGATCATCTTTTCTTCTCTTGTGCTTCCTCCGTTCAGGTGTGGGATGCGGCCAACATCTCATGGATTGAGGGACGGGCTTGTGTCAATTTTTGGCGGAGCTTCAGATTGGTTTGCGGTTACGATCACGAGGACAGCGCGCGTCCTTTTGCAATCATGTGGGCAATTTGGTGTGCAAGGAACGTCATTTTCAAGGGGCAATCGTGTTATACGGAAAAAGTGGTGGAACATAGCAGGGCACTATACGCATTGTGGAAGATGTAAAACGATGTAATTTGTATCTTCTACTTTTTTCTTTAATATGTATACTAATATACTTAGCGGTGGGACCCAATACTGGGACTTCACCCTTTCCTCTTTCCAAAAAAAACATCATTATGCTCCCTGAGGATCGGCCTGGGGGTCACGGAGGCAAGGATGTTGGCTCGGCTGAGATGTTGGGGGCGGTGATGGAGCTTGGCCTTCGGGTGTTCAATGCGGCGGGATGTCTTTACACGTGGCGTAACGTACGGCCGCGGTTTTTGCTTTGATAGGTTATTGATGTATGTAGTGGCTCTGGAGGATTTCCCATTGGCGAAGGTTCGTGCATTGCCCACGGCTCATTCAGATCATACTCCGTTGTTCTGGTCGTCTGGGGAGGTGGTGTGCTCTCGATCTTTCTTCTGGTTCGAGCAGGCTAGGCTTTTGGAGGACTATTTTCATGATTCAGTGGCGGGCTTCTGCAAGAGCTGCAATCCTTCAGGATCTGCCACAGTCAGATTAGCGGCCAAGTTGGCGGCACTCAGGGGACACTTGATGGGGTTCAATAGGGCAAACCGCGCGTTGAGGAGGGAGCTGACGGATGGCGACACAATCTAAGATCTGCAGATTAGACCGATTGGAGGATGAGAGGGTTCTGACGGCTGAGGAGTTATTGTTGAGGGGTGGATGCTTGGAGGATATTCTTCTAGAAGACAAAGGAGGAGATCAGTTGGAGGCAGAGATCCCGGCAGAGATGGTTGAGGGAGGGGGATGCAAACATGAAGTTTTTCCACGCCATGGCTAGCGGGAGAAGGCACAGAAACTTGATCCATTCGGTGGTTGTTGGGGTGGTGGTGGAGGAGGGGGACCGGGAAGTGGGGTTCGACTTTGCGTTTGCATTTTTAGGATTTTGCCAGGTGAAGGACTCGCATGGGTTGGGGTTGGCAGGGGAGGGGCATTTCGTAAATTCAGGAGGGGGACTCCGAGATGTTGGTTGCGGAGTTCTCGGAGGAGGAGGCCACACGAGTGTTGTTCCAGTTGAATGTTGATAGTTCGCTAGGTCCAGATGGTTTCCCAGTGGTGTTCTACAGTACATAGAGTTTTGGGAATTGGTGAAGAAGGATGTCATGGAGGTGTTGGAGGAGTTCAGAACGGGAAATAAAGGATTTGAAAGGATGAACAAGGCACTCATCATTCTGCTACCCAAAAAGGGCACGCCGACTAGGGTGGAGGATTACAGGTTTATTGCTTTGTCCAATGCTATCTACTTGGGGTTTTCGAAGGTCATTGCGAATCGGTTACGTACGGTGCTTCGTGGGATTATCTCGCCTGAGCAGTTGGCTTTCGTTCCAAGGAGGGTTGTGGCGGGCGGGTTGGTTATGGCGTCTGAGATTGTCAGTGATTGGAAGAGATACGGGACCAAAGGGGTGCTCTGGAAGATGAATTTTGCGAAGGCATATGATTGCGTGGACTGGAGATTTCTATGGGCATCGCTGGAGAAGAGAAGCTTTCAAAGGTTGTGGATTGTGTGGATCAAAAGATGCGTTACTACGACCTCACTGGCGGTGCTTGTTAATGGTAGACCGGAGGGGGGTGGGGTTTCCAGCTGCAGAGGGGTATTAGGCATGGGTGCCCGCTAGACCTACTCTTGTTTGTTTTAGTGGTCGATGCTCTAGCTGTCATGATGAGGTTGGCGGTTGAAGGAAACAGGTGTGTAGGTTTTTGCAAGGAGGAGATATCCATCCCGTTGTTAAATTATGAGATAATACGGTGCTTTTCACGGAGGACGATCCAGAAAAAGATTCGACGAGCGTCATATATTACGGACACTTTTAGGGATGTTTATGGGCTCGTGGTGAACAGGGAGAAGTCTATGGTGGTTTCCTTTGGTCCTTCAGATGGGGATGAGTGCCAGGTCGAGGGGATTCTGAGGTGCTCGGTTGCCTCGTTGCCCATTACGTATTTGGAGCTACCATTGGTGGCGAGTAAGGCGAAGTCCAAGGACTGGAGGATTTTGTTGGAGCAGTTGGAGGCGAGGCTGGCAGGATGGAAGGTGACGATGTTGTCTGAGGGTGGGAAGCATGTTTTATTGAAGCATGTTCTCTTCGCGATTATGGGGTTCTTCTGCTCTACACGCGTGTTGCCCGTGGGGGTGCAGAAAAAGATCAATGTCTTGATGAGGAGGTTCTTTTGGACTGATGCTCGGCAAGGGAAGAAAGCGTTCATTTGGTGGGGATGGGATAAGGTAACTGCATCAAAGGGAAATGGCAGGCTCGGGGTGTTGTGGATGAGGGAGAAGAACAAGGCTTTTATGGTGAAGTGGGTGGTTCGTATTTGGGGCAGTTCATACGATTTGGTTTGCCATTTGGTGAGGAAGATATGTGGGGTTGATATGTAATTGGTGGTTGTGTCTGCCCACCAACCGTCGTCATTATGGAGGGGGGTCACAGAGGTGGTTCCGGAGATTGCTAGGGCTCGACGACTAGTGCTTAGGGATGGTGCAGGATTCCATTTTTGGTTAGATGACTGGACGGGAGATGGAGCTTTCAGTGAGCGATACCCGCGTTTGATGATGTAATTAGTTGGGGACAGAGGGATGGCGATGAGGCAGGTTTGGGCAAGGCTCTAAATATCGGTTTCAGTTACCATTTCGATGATCGACCGAAATAGAATTTCGGTGGAATTTCGGCTGAAATTCGATCGAAATTTCGGTCATTTCGGTCATTTTTTGTACTAGATCCCCATATTTCGGTCATTTCGGCCATTTCGATCGAATTTCGATTTCAACAAGATATCGATATTCGACAGAAATTCGACCGAATTTCACTGAAATTTGAGGCCATGGGTTTGGGAGGGTGGGGGAGTAGACCCCTCTGCTCTCCATCGGGTTATCTGATCAGCAGGTGGAGGAGTTCATTGCATTGTAGTCGGAGCTTTTGAGGTGCGAGGCACCTTCTTCGGGGAGAGATCATTTCGTATGGGAGATGGGAGATTCTTGATGAAAAAACATACGGTTTTCTAATGAATGAGGGGGGTGATGCAGGAGGAGCTGGCGGTAGATATGGGTTTGATATGGAGGAGTAGGGTATCGAACCGCATCAAGGTTTTCTTGTGGTTGTTTCAGTTGGAGGAAAGATCTTACAAAGGCTCGCCGTAGACTCTCGCTAGGTGCGGAGGAGGTTGGGTGTGATAGATGTGATGCAGCGGAGGAGGACGTGGATCACTTATTCTTCGTGTGCCCGCATTCGATGGAGGTCTGGGTCAGAACCGAGCGATATGGTTGGAGAGTCGTGGTGCGGCCACTTTCTGGAGGGATATCATATTGGTGCACGGCAATGGGACATGAGGATAGCACACATTCTTTTGTGATGGTTTGGTCTATCCAGTGCGCCAGAAATGATGTCATCTTCAAGGGGACGGAGATTCTACATTGAAAATGCGGTTGAGCACGTTAGGGTGTTGGGTGTGTTGTGGCGAGCTTGATGTACTGAATTGGGATGTGTTGAGTTGGGGTGTAATGAGTTAGGGTGTGGTGAGTTGGGTTGTAGGTGTGTCGAAGTTGTAATTGTTGGAGTATTTGGCATGTGCGCCTATTGAGTTGTAGATGGGTAAATGGATACCTCCAGGATCCATTTACCTCATCCAATAGTTTTGTCCCACATCGTCCTGTGGTGGGACTTGGAGGCCCTGTGGAGGCTATATAAGGAGCTCCAGGCCTCCTGTAACAGATGAGAAAGTCAATAGACAAGCACAGCCCTTTGAGGGCTTCTCCCGTGGTTTCATCCCGCTCCTCACGGAGTAGGGTTCCACGTAAAATCTCGTTGTTCATATTTTCTTTATCTTTTTCCATGTTTCGCTTCCGCTTCCTATTTTCTAACAGTAATCGTTACTTTTAAATTTTTAATATATACCTGCGCGATGAGGTGGGTCCCAGCTTGGGAGGCAACCCATATTTCATTCAAAAAAAAGAATGAAGGCATCCAGTTGATGTCTACCCATCAACCCAACACGCGTGCATTACAGTTAGCGGCCAAAGCAAAAAGGTGGTAGAATCTAACAGAGATGGGACCATCAGCAGACCAGTTGTCGGTCCAAAAGGCAAAAGAATTACCGTCACCAAGCTCCGAGCGGAATAGCTCCTGAAATCGAGGCATCACCAAGATGACTCCTTTCCAAAAAAACCGAAGGGTGAGATTGTTGGTGTTGTGACATTTTGTCTTAAGTTCCAATGATAAAAATACTGCGGATAAGAAGACAGCACAAGTCTTCACCTCTTCCCCAAATCATACTCATCCATTTAAGAAGAAGAGCCTCGTTCATAGTTTCCGGGCGGGAGATCCCAAGTCCTCCAGCCGACTTTGGCAGAGTACCAATCTCACAGTCGACGAGGTGAACACCCGATCCCTCCTGATCATTTTCCCCAAAGAAAATGCCGCATGATCCGCTCCAGTTGTGGCCTAATACCAACCAGAAGAAGTCTAGATGACATAAAAAACACGGGAATAGCTGGCAATAACAACCTATACCAAGCCCATACGTCCATCGTGAGATATAATAGCTACCTTCCAATAGCCTTTTTTCCATCTTCTCGATAATAGGCAACCAGTCAGACAACTTTAATCTACCAGCAGACAAAGGAAGACCCAGATAGCGTATTAGGAGAGAACACACTCCATACCCAGCTCTTCGCAACATTTCTTGTGCTTCTTGGTTGGATAAACCAAAGGGGATAGCCTTGAATTTCCCATGGTTTAGACTAAGCCCAGACAGTTCGTCAAGGATTTCCACCGTAGTTGTCATCCTTTAGCCCTCTCTTTATCTCCTTCGATAAACAAGATGGTGTCATCTACTTACTGCTATGGTAATAGAGATATCATCGAAGTTGTACCCAAATGTAAGATCATTAGAAAGCAATTGTTCCACCATACATGTAGTACATCAGTTGCAATCACAAAAAGCATGGGGGCAAGGGGACACCCTTGCCTAAGTTCCTAACTCCAAGTTACAGCTAGAAGAATCAACCCATAGGATGGTCATTGACTAACACCGAATAAGATGTTGCAACACATCATTTCATCCAAGATATCCATGTGTTCGGGAAACCACGTCAAGACATTGCCATCCATAGAAAGCGTCAGTACATGGTGTTGTAAGCTTTTGTAAAGTCCGCCTTCCAAAGTACACCCTTCAATTTACGCCTCTTCCAATCTGCCATAATCTTCATAACCATATTCAAACTATCTACAATCTGTCTCCCGTGAATGAAAGCTGATTGGAGCGGTGAAATGATTTAATCCAGGACCACGTTTAGTCGGATTGCCAAGACCTTGGCCACAATCAAGTAAGTTGCATTGGAGAGCGCAACTGGACGGAAATCTTCTACTCTCTCTGAGACCTCCTTCGACAACAAGAAAATGAGTACCTTGTTAAGTTTCTCAAACCCTGCATTTTCTCTAGCAAGCTCCTTCACAACATCAACAACTTCACTTCCAACTAACGACCAGAACTCACAAAGAAAAAGACGGGGAAACCATCAGGAGCTGGCACCCCATCTACATCCAGATTCCAAATAGCTACTTTTACCTCTTATGTTGTAAAATCATGTACCAAGTGATTGGCATGTTGTTCATATAAGAGAGACGTACCTTGGTCGGACCATCTCCAAGGATCTTCAGTGTCCTCAAATTTGTTTAGTCGACAGACCTCTACTTCTCCTCCGTGCGACACGCATGCCTGGCCTCTCGAATTTCCTCCTTGAAAGAGCAGAGTCACACGCGCAAAGAAACTAGCTTTTGTGCCAGTCGGGATGTTGACGTACCAGAGACAACGGCGGAGGACCAGTGGTTTGTAACCAGATCTATAAAACTCTCTTCCCACAGCCATGCAGGTTCAAATATGAAAAAAACCGTAGTGGGGGAGGCATTGCCAAATCCCAGACTAGTGGTGTGTGATCAGACCTAGTACGAGGTCTGGACAAAGAGGTTACAGTGGAAAAAGCATCCAGAAGCTCCGCGGTAGGCAGGAAGCGCTCAATTCATAAGTGAGAGCCAGAATTTCTCCATTTGTATCCAGAGTGTCTGAAGCATCAATCACCTCAATTTCGAGTTCAATTAAATCAGCAAAATCAACCGAACTAGGGTCTTGCCCTCCTCTCAAATGAGGCAAGTCCTAAGAGAGTAAAGTAATATTGAAATCCCCTCCGACCAGCCAGGTAACTCCCGGGAAGGTATTTCTAACACTTCGGAGGTCATCCCATAAATCTGACCTAAGAGCTTGTAAGCAAGGACCATAGACACGCGAGAAAGCCACCTCAAAGTATGTCACGATATTCTCCAGAAGAACAGTAATAATATGTCTCCCCTTCAATTCAGAAACCATATTAAAAATCATTTTTTTCCAAGCAACAATCAATCCCCTGTAGTGCATTCTACGTCCATCGATCTGAAATCTGTCAATGAGCCAGAGTTCGTGGATTTCCAAAAGAACGAAGAGCAGGATGAGATCTTAGATTCCTGCAACAAGGCTATAGCACAGCCTTATTCGACCAACAGAGCTCCTATCGAGCTTCGTTTCTCTAGGTCGCCCAAACCCCTTACGGTCCAGGATAGAACCTTCATTTAGGAACCATAGGAGGACCCGAGATACAAAATCGCGCCCGCCGCCACTACCACTTGTGATTTATGA